>JAQFVV010006253.1:4944828-5512328 GCA_028023455.1 Epiperipatus broadwayi
ATAATTTTCATTTACAATAAGTACATTCGCAACACTGTGTTAAATCTCAGCAATATTCTTATATATTTTTAAGTGAGCCTTCAATTAATTCACAGATAGCTGATCAATTTTTCTCTTCCTATTTATTTCATCTGACAACGTCATAATTTTTACTCTCATAACAACTCAACAAAGATACAACTATTACTTTTCTTATAAAATTATAAAAAATAATAATAAAAAAACAACAACTAAGCATACAGCAATCCACTCTATTATATAGGATTTCTTATGTGGCTGAGTCTAGAATTCTTAAGTCATCAAATAAATGTCCTCATAATTTTCAAAATGCCATGTATAAGTTATGAAATGAATGATATATATATGTGCTGTATGCACAGATAATGAAGCTAGAAAATATATGTTTAAAGGCGAAATTTTAATTTACTAAAATATAAAACTATTGAATTATTGAGTTTAGCGCTTTCAAAAGACTACTTGCTCTCATACTCATAGCTGCTCATTATAATTGCATTGTAGAAATGGAAATTTATGCAAATGAGTTATAACTGCCATATCCGAGACAGTGCAGAGCATGCTTCTCTTCTACTGATAGACTTGGGGTTGCTAGCCATGTGAAACGCCTCTCTAATCTTGCGTAAGACATCGTGTCTTTCGGAGCATACGACGTTGGCAGAGGTGGGTTCAAATTTATGGCCTAATGCTCCTTCATGTTCACAGAAGATGGAATTGCCTTCCTGCTTAGTTTTAGTTTTATTGTAGATATATTTGTGTTGCGCTACTCTATTGGCTATAATAATGTGCTCCTTTTAATTCACAAGTAATTTTCTGATGTTTTTAAACAAAGATTATTTCTATTTAGTAAAGTCCATTTAAATTATTCTCTTTGCATTTAATATTAATTTCCCCTTCATTTATATATTTAATTCTTTAGCATACATTTGTACATAAGCACACTGAAAAAATTTTTATTGAAGTATTTCCATCATCTAATATGCGTATTGAATGTCTTTAGAAAAATGTAACTTTATTTAAATATTCCAAATACATTTAACTGTTAGTAATAGCACATCAAACAGGTTAGTATATGCACAACGTTTCAAGAGGTATTTCTTCCCTCTTCTTCAGGTGCTGCTGGCCTGACTAGTGACAGTACTAGCATGGGATTCGAACCTGGACCCTTATATTCTTGAGTATTGAATTTCAAGGTAAATATAAAAATACAATTATACTAGTGTACCTAGAAATAGTGAAATCACAGGATAGAATGAGATAAGAGATTAAAAGTCCTTGTTCCTTTAAATTTTAACAAAATTTTAAAATACAAATAACAGATCTTTTACATGGGCTTATTATATGCTTACTCATATACTCCCATGAACAGTTATTTTCACCCAACTCTAGAACTGTCTATTAAACATTGAGCAGTCAATAGGCCCTATATGTGATAATACTATAAAATTCCTAATTTGAGATCTGTTTCTAGTTTTTGTTTTCACCAGTGAAGGCTAGAGTTCAAAGCTCTACTCCTTTATATCACTTAAGCAATAATTTGAAATTTAAAAAAATCTTAAGTTTTAAACCTAGGCCAACTCCCTTCCACTGTTATATAGATTTGACATCTGATTAATTTCTATATATTTTGGAGGCCTCAGTTTTATGAGAAATGTAAGCCCTCCTTTTATCCTTTTGCTAGGTAGATTTATATCAACAACTACATCACCCAAATTTCTCACATGCTTGCTAATATATGATTCCAAATGCAATCTTCCTCACACCATTCCAAAGCTATCTACTGTAAACTTAAGTAATCCAGTGGAGACACGATGGCAGAGTGCGAAATACTCCCATTCTCAGACCAGTTTTCGGTTTTTGCTTCATCAGTTGAGAACTAGGATTCACAGCTGGAACTAATTATTTAATGCATCCAGAAAACACAATACTTCTGCACTTTAAAAAAAAACCCTAAGATTTTGAAACCAAGCCAACTCATTTGCATAATTATATAGACGTGGCACTGTTTAGTGTCCATTAAATACACAAATTAATAGTAGATAGCTAGAGTGTAAGTTTAAGAAAATTATTTTTAAAAGTATATAAGGAAGTCATATAATTTTGTTTTCAGTATTAACTTTCCAAGCAAAAGATTATAAATGGCTACAGTTGGCATAAAAGTGAAGTTTTCATAATATATATAAACTGATCTGATGTCAGATTTATAAAACTAACTATGCAAACAATTTAACCTGGGTTTAAAACCTCAAATTTTTTTTATTAATTTTAGGGTAGTGTATTTCCTTTCCTGCAATAATTGCAAGAGGCAAGAAAAATACAACATACAATCAAAAAATATATAATAATTAGAAGAAAAAGATTTATTTATAATAATGACATAGAAAAGATAAACGTCAATACGCAAACCTTGGTATCTACATAACTAGCCAGAAATGGTTTCGGCATTTACTGCGACCACTAAAGGTCTCATTTCTCCCGAGTTCCAGCAAAATTAACCTTTTAACATTTTCTATAAAATTTACTATTTTTCTTTACAGTTTTACTATCAAAACAATTATTATACCTTCGGGAGCCCTTGAGGCTTACATAAAATAAAACAAGATCAGTATGATCTGTAAAAAAACTAGTCAGTTTCCTGTACCTTCAGATCAGAGTATCTTGGTTCTTCTCCCTTGCTGATCGGCTTTACTGAACCATTGCACTCCATTACGAGCTTCTTCAACTGGTGACACACACAGCAACGAAGTAAGAAAAGACACTAATGCTCTTTAACATGCAGTTTATATAGTCCCCGCCTTTGTTTTCCCTTTGGCTACATTTAATTTAATTCCTTTTTTCCGAATTACTTAGTGCATTCAAACGGATATTGTATTATTGTTTCCATATCTATTTCTTTGATTAGTTACTTAGCCCAAAGTTCTAAATACAACATTTCACAAAGCTTTTATTTCTACATTCCATAATATTTATTATTTCCATTTATTTAAAATTCTTTGTATTTTTTACTTCTGCTTCTTTTTCTTCTTTCAGAGATTTAAATAACCCTTTTCCTATTAACATTATTTGCTTTTACTTCTGGAGTACTTTTTTCTATTTTCTTCTATACTGATTTTGTATACGAATATAACATTTAGAATATTAATAAAAAGCAGATGCTAAATGTAGAATTTTTTTGGTCCAGACTTTTGATTTCTAATCTTCACTGAGGAAAACGCAAAAGCCAGAATCCAATATGGAGATTTTATAATACTGTACTATACCAGATGGTAGTCATTGATTACTGGAATTTACAATAGATGGCTCTAGAATAGAACTAATATATCTGATTTTGAAAACTAATTTATATACAACACAGTATGGCCGCCGAATAGAACCAGATAGATAAAAAAACAACAACATTGCAATGACATCACTATCCATTATTACATTATTGATGATTTGTTATTAGAATGAATGTTCTATTTGCTCTTTAATTTAATAGAGTAAATATATAACAATAACAGTTCTAAAAAGATGAATAAATGTCTGTACAATTCTATTTTCTATACATGTACATAATAAATAAAAGATAACATCATTTTAAATAACACAATGGAGATCAAAGATCATCCCCCTCTGCTGGTGACTAGTAATGGACAAATCTCATCTCGCTAATTAATATCAGACAGTAATGGCTTTTGCAATTACTATCTATTGAATAATAGCTAGATACCCATTTATATCCAATAACTGGATAGCTAGCTGTATTAGTTATCAAATGACTACCTGGAGTCTGACGCATGAGCATGGCCGATGAATGTGCTAACAATTGACATCAGCTAAATAGTTTAATTCTTTTTTATTTGTTTATTTTTAAAACAGACAAAACTCTCCTACAGTGGTGGCATTCAGTGCAAGTCAGAGTAATCAATGGATGCCAGAAGGCTTATGCATAAAATCCCTATCTAGTGCCTACTCATCCAATATTCCAGACCAGTTTCTAGCTTGTAGCTTTCATTAGTGAGGAGCCTTGGATCTGAGAGCACTGCATCTAGTTCTTAGGCTCTAATGCAACCCTCTAGCAGCCACTACTGTACGGAGAGTTTTGCCTGTATGAACAGCTTGAGCAACCATAAAAAATGATCATGTGATGCGCCGTTTATTTTTAGTTGATAATAATGGATTATCTTAGATAAACTCCGATTGCAATAATTAAAACTATGTTTAGTCCCATTAATGTAAGAGAATTCGTTTTTAATCTATCAATCAAATAGCACTACTGCTAATATTTTCAAATAGATTATTTTGAAAATATATACTCCATATATGAAGTGACCCCTATTTGTGGCAGATCGGACTCAGCCGATGAGATAGAAAGATTTCACAATTAAACATCTGAAGAAATAAATTTATAAGCAAAGCTTAGTCTTTAAATTCTAGTTATTGCTAGAATTACATCAATCAAATTGAAAAATCAGTTGTTCTAATTAGAAATGAGGAATAAACTATTAATAGGATCATTATTACTAAGATAATGTAGGAAAATTTGCTTTGAGAGTTTATCTAATGTGGATATCAATATTCTCAGTGTCTCAAATGCTTTTAAAATATAGACTAAAAATACAAAGTATTTTACGTCAATCCGGTTATATTCAGAAGCTATCTTTGCATTATCTCATAAAAGGTGAAAACTAATCAAACACAGATCCTTATCATGACCATTAATAGAGCCATAAAATCTTGTAATAGTAGAATAAGAATTCAGATAAAGATAAAAACTTTAAATAAGAAGAATTTTGATTTGAACTCATATTTAGAAAGTAATTCTTTATGTCAGAAGATCAACTTCAAGATAATTCTGAAAACAAAAAACCTAGTAGAAAGTGATCTTTGCTATATTTTCATGCAAAGTCAATTATCTGATTACTAGCACATTTTTCCTCTTTTTTAATTTACAACTTTTCTTCAGTAAATAATCAATTTCGCTATTCATTTCTGCCATCCATTATTCATTTAGAGAGTGATTTTGCTTTTTTTAATGCATGCAAATAGTACTACGATATCTTAAAAACGTATAATTTATATGTTATATAACTCTTGGATGTTTTAGGGTAAATTTATGACAAATTACTCATAGAATTATAGCGTGATAAAGAACTATGTGGAATTATTATAGTTAATTCAAAAAATAATCTAACAGTCTTAAAAAAAATCAATTTGTTTAATCATTCCCCCTTTACTCAAATCTCAAATACCATTATTACTTGGAATCGCTATTCTTTCCTGGAATATTTCCTTATTTCATCATGTAACAATCAGATTGTCACAACATATGCTTCATCTAGTTTAGTCGGATTATTTCATAATCACAACATTCTCTTTCGTTTGTTTAAGGATCTCATGGAGCAACATTAACAAAGCAGCTTGCTATGCTTAAGGAGATTCAGGCTAAGAAAGTCGAAATTTTTTCCAATAGACATAGAATTTTTCTTCCAGATAGTCAACCCATAGCCAAATCGATTAATTATTCTTAATGATTGGCAAATGAATATAAAATTATTCTCAGCTAAAAATTAAAACAAGGATTAAAAGCCACTTAAACCCATCTTGTAGAAATTAGCAAACTTAGAAAATACTGTTTTCTCCTTTATTGCTCCTCTATGAGTGAATATTGGAAAGATCTTTACCCCTGCAATGAGCTATTTAAAAGGCTACTTTAAATACTTATTAGCTCATTGTAGTCTTATGATTTATGCAATACAATAAAAGGACTAATTAGAATTAATTTTTAAAAATTTCAAGCCCCTTAATAGAACAGAAGTCAAGGCAGTGTATGAATTTAATTTAAGTCCATTGAAGCAAACAGGTTTAATACACAGCTAAATAAATTTTGCAGTTTAGTCCAAAAATGTATATATTCTACCATGGAACTTAGTGTTAGTTAACACCACCAATATTTTATACCAAAATAACAGGATTGCCTAGATCTCCTCTCATGCTCACCCATGACAATCTTTTTCAAACTGCCTTGATGTATGATCTTTCAAAAAAGCATACTTTAAAAACTTTCACCCATAAACAAAATTATCAACTCTAAACATCTATTTAAAAGATCTTCCTGTCTTCAGAAAATTATTGTACTTAATTTGATTTTCTCTTTTGTGCACTTAATTTAATTTATACTTTAGCAGCTTATTTTTTTAAAACCTCCACTTATTTTAAAAGATCATTGAAAAACAGGCAAAGTCTTCTTAATATAAGCCAACGGACAAAATATTCTGTTATAAACCTAATAATTAACACTTATTACATGGAAATAATTTTTCTCGTAATGATTCTGCTTCCTAGATACAAATTAATCTGTAGACTATCTTCTATTACGAAGCATTCCAGTAGTCACTGGTTTGACCATTCTCATATTAATTTTGATCTTAATAATTTAAATGCCTTAACCAACCTGATCTTTAGAGGAAGCCAAAGTGGTCAACTGTCCCATTAAAACCAGGATTGTCTTGATTTAGAATTTCAATATTCGAATCTAACAATGCAATTCTTTACAACAGTAAGAGAAAAAAATAATAACTTATCAGCTTTAAAGATTTTAAATTATTTCTTGATTCTATTGGACATGTTTAAAAAATGTTTATAATAATAATAACAAAAAAAAAACATTAATTTTCTGGGTTTTTTTCTTTTTAATTGCACATATAATGCATTAATCTATCCTTTCCATACATTCATTACTTTAATGATAAGTCTTCAAATTTCCAGAAACAAATCATTTGACTTATAAACTCTATAATAAATACTCCACATACAGAAGCATCTTCATCAATTTGGTGAAATCTGCATTTCCAGAGAATATTTATTAAAAATTTTTAGAAGATGAACTTATGATTAAAAAAATAAATAAATAACTATATCATGTTCAATTCAGAATTTAAAATTTTGCAATACCTTCAAAAAAAAAGTCTTAAATTAGCAAAAACTAAAAAAAATATATTTAAAAGTTTAGATCCTATAATTTTTAAAATAACTTATAAAAAGTATTACGATTAATATAGGACAAATTAAAATCAATTACATAATAAATATAATGGCTGTAAAAAATTTTCGGCTAACTGAAACGAGACCCCTTTGATTATGTTTTGAAGTCTTAAAAAAACAGAGCAGGACAAATTCCTAACATCCAATCCACATATTATTTCATCACTACTCCTGTTATTATTGTGAACAGGCTGCTTGCCAACATGCAACAGCCAGCATGGTAAGTTTACTGGCTTTTTACTTCCAAGTTTAAGATTAAGAAGCATCATCTTTCTTCTCGGTTTTCTGATAATTCTTAAAATGAAATATCAGTTGAGTTTTCTTGAAGGCACGATGAATGTGTGTGTGCAAATGATCTTTATTTTAATAACTTATTTGACTAAATAATGCGTTTTATAATTCTTAAAATGAAATATCAGTTGAGTTTTCTTGAAGGCACGATGAATGTGTGTGTGCAAATGATCTTTATTTTAATAACTTATTTGACTAAATAATGCGTTTTAATTGTAATTTATATATATATTTTTTTTACTTTTTGAAAAAAGCAATTCGTTACTGCATATCTTATTTCAAGTTAACTCATTTACTAGTTTTCAAAATAAGATCATTCTGATCTGATGGCATCCCTAACATCATAAGTCATCTAATTGTAAATTTCATTTGCCATATTTCTTAGGCGAGGGCTGCTCAATATTATAGTTTAGCAGTAATAATCTAAAAACATAGCTCACATCTTCACACACAAATTTATTACCTGTTTGGTATCTAATAAATTGTAGAGTTCTAGCTGCTGATACACTTGTAATCTATATTCCTCCATTTGCAGCTTTTTTAACTGAGCTTTATCATAGTCTTCTAGTTCTATGGCTTGACGTTTCTCCACTTCAAACCTTCCCAATTTTTCACCTGCCTGTAAAAGATCAAATAAAATAAAAATTAAAAAAAACATTTAAATTAACTTTTTATTGTAAATTATTACTGAAACAGAGAAAATAAAGTAAAAAAAAATTAATATCATTGAAATAAAAATTACTTTTTAAAAAACATATTTTTAAAACTAAATAATTCAAAAGAAATTTTATGTTACTGAAAAATATATCAAACACACACATATAGAATATATATACGTGTATTAATTTTAAAGAAATCCAGACTTACAAATATAAACATTGAAAATATGAATGGGAATTTCTATATAATAATCTAAGCAAAAAATTTTCAGTTATGATGTAACTATGGCAACAAACAATTAAAACTGGTAGTGCAAGGTAAAAGCAAGTGATAAAGTGATAACAATGGACCCACTTTGGGATTAATACTCAAGTTATTATAAGAATTAGTGGTCAGACATAGATACTATGTATGTATGGGAATTTGAAGTTTAATGTTTTAATGTGATTAATGTTTTTTTGAATTTTAGCTATTCTGTTTAGCACACTTTATACGTGAAAAATAATTTTCATTATCTGACAGAGTTTTTGTATTATTGAAGTCTAACAACTAACAAATTCTCACAAAAAAAATCAAGCCACTTTTGAAATGAGTTATGTATATTAATTTTAAAAGACTTTCACAAACTTACAGATGTAAACAACGAAAATAAAAATGATATAATTTTCGTAAAATAATCTAGATAAAATTTTCAGCTATAATGTACCCAAGATGCCGACAACCAATTAAAACTGGTAATGCAAGTAATAACAATAATATCCCTCTGAGTCACTTTAAGATAAAAGATGGACTTGCTTTTATCTTAAAACTAGTTATTATAAGGATTAGTAATTAGTCATAGATGCTATATTATATATTATTATTAGATCGCATGATTTCAGTTCTCACAATCAGTTTTAAATATTGTTGCCTTGGTTACAATATAGCTGAAAATTTTATCTATATTATTTCATGGAAATTCCCCTTTATATTTTCAATACATAAAGTACAACAGCATCACTTTTCAAAGAAATAGCGAAAGTCAAGTGCTTCATTTTGATTTTCTATCTAGTCAGGCAGCTGAGAGGAGCTAAATATCCAAGTTCCACATGGATTTAAATCATTGATCATGAATATGATAGGTATATATAAGAATCATTACTCCATAATGCCCTTTAAATATCAAGTTATTATGTGAAAATTTAGAATTTTACAAAAGTAATAAGATAAAGTTTGATATAGCTATTAGTTATTAATCACCTTTCTTAAAAAGGCAACAGTTATAATATGATTTAGATCTGAAACATTTCAAATTGCAGCATATTTATTTATTATAAATACATCAAAAATCTGATTACCTTTTGCAAATCTATAATGGCTTGCTTCAACTTTTTGGCAAATTCAAATCTTTCTTCTACATCAGGATAATAAAAAATATTAACAATTATTATTACAAAATTGAAAGTAACCATTTTTACTCATAAAAAAATAAACAAACAAATTTTACAAATTTAAAATTCAATTTGAACTTAATTTCATGGAAAATTATATTTATTAATATAATTTACATATAAATCAAATGTGTTAATACTACTCTGGTAATAATATATAAACAAATAACTGATAACAAAGTTGAAATCACACTAGTATACAAGTTCACATGTAATAAACACCAACTTTGGCTTTGATGGGTTGCCAAAGTTGAAAAATCTGTTACATCTAAATTTATTGGCTAGTATGATTTAAATTTTTTAAATGTAATTTGTTAGGAGTAGCAAGAAGAGATCAAAAATGAAGTACAAGGGTGAGAAAACAAACACGTGTTATTGACATCATTGAAAGAATTAAAGAGACTAAAGTGGACATATTGCTAGAAGAGATAATAATAGAATGACAGTTGAAATACTAAACTGGATTCCAAGAAATTATAAAAGATCTATAAACAGACCACATGTGAAATGGAGAGATGAAATAAGACAGTGTGCTGAAGTGATGTGGAGAAAAGAGGCCAGAGATCGGAGAAGATGGACTGAACTTGGAGAAACTTTCATTTTACAGTGGATCGACAATGACTGAAACGGATAATGATATATATCGCAACCGTGCAAAGTGTGTTGGCAGTTGAATTTGAAGATTTTGCTGAAATGAATATAAAGAAAAAAGGAAAATAAAATAAAAGTTTGGTATAGATACAATTTAATGTAAAGAATAAATATTTTATTGGATTAAACTTAGAAAATTTTTTTCTTTGAGGCAATACACATTGTAGTTTTTTTTTCTTTCAATTAAAAAAGAGCAAGTTTAAATAATAAAAGCAAATACTGATTGTAAATATTGATAGAAGTTCTGCAAAGGAAAGATTGGTAATTAAATATGGCCATGGTAACTACAAAATAAACTTTAAGAACAAAAATCTAAAGAAAAATACAAGTTTGAAGAAGGAATGCGGGTGGTATTCAGTGTACACATGAATAATGAGTTTTCAGAGGGATATAAAAGGTATGGACATAGATAAAGAAGTGTCTTTTGTCCTTCGGATTTTTCACAAGATGTTAAATTACCCTGTGATAGCTGCTGATATTGAGATGGGCGGCTAGAATGTATGTATATCGCCGATTGTTCCATTCCTTCGAAATACTTACAATAATTTAGAAGAGTGAAGTTGCCACCCACCTAAAATAGAAGTCTCATCGCATCAAAGCTGGAACCTAAAATACAGATCATGAAGAAAACCTAAGGATTATATGTATTACCAAAGAACGATACTACTAAACAATCTTACCGGTAAGAAATTAAATTTTTGAACTTATATGCTTATTAAAATAACTTTATATAATACTCGTGTCTCACATAAACCAGGAGAAAGGAAAACATAGTTTAATAGACCATAATGAACTATTTATATGGTTAATGAATCCGAGAAATAATTTTGCTATGATAATATATTTTTTTTGTTGTTTTGCTTTTATTGAATATGCTCATAAATAAAAAAAAGAGAGAAAATTACAATGTGTCGTTTGTTTAAGCCTCGTAACTGTATTCTTTCAGTGATCTTCTTTGTAAAATTCAACTGCTGATGCCAAAAAAAATTTTATTATATTTTTAGATTTGTTATTCGTGCTGTCACAATGTAGATATATAGTATACTTGTATTAGTTTGTATAAAAATTATAGGGATAAGTTAAAATATGGGCAATTTGTTCATTCACGTTATAGAGAGAGCAAAAGGAGAGGTGGAAAAACTTATCTTCATGGTCGATTTAATAGGGATATCTAAATAGAATCCTGACACCTAATAAAAAATAAAAAATTTAAACTATTAAAAGCAACAATATAGGGAAAGTAAGTTAGTTATAATTAGGACCGTATTACCTGAAAATATACTATGCTTATACTAAAACTTAAAATGATTAGTTACAATAATATAGATTAGGTGTGGGCATGGAAGGTAATGGGTATATCTTTAACAGACATATATAAATCTAATCTTACAGCTGTTCATGTCTAATAAATGGCATTAAACGTATATAAAACAGTACAATATATACACACAAACAAACATACTCATACATATACACAGAGAACATAGAATAGGCAAACAGGCAAAAGCCTATAATACTGATTAAATGAGAGTATGCACAACTAATACATTACATTAATTAATTACATTACATTTTAAATACTTTGAGTTAATTGAAATTTATCGTATATTCACCTATTATCATATCTGGGAATCAATCAGTTACTGTCTACTAACTAAAAAAGAGCACTAAATGTTTGACTTATCTAGACACTAAAAAAAAGTCCATTCTATCTGTATATAAATATCAAATTATTAATAAATTGTACAAAATGTTTGACTTATCTAGACACTAAAAAAAAGTCCATTCTATCTGTATATAAATATCAAATTATTAATAAATTGTACAAGATGTGGACCTGTCAAAAGAATATAAAGAAAAGATTTCTAAATTGGATATCACCTGAGAGATTAAGAAACCCTAGATGAACCAGGCAGAAATATGTAAAAAAAAGAGGGGGGGTGGGGGTAAATATATAAAAGAATAGTTTTAAATATAGACATAATTCAGGCAGTTTAGATACTTTGGTTTTACAATTTACATAGCTTGACCTCAATACCATTTCCAGTAAACAATCTTTTAATTCTAATTATTAATATATAACTATTCTAATTCATGCTATATTGATAGTCACTAATGTATTTAACCATATTTTCATATATTTAATTATAATTATGCCTGTCTTTATAGGATACTATTATTACATAGCAGTTTTAATTTTTAATGCCTAGTATTAAAACGGAGAATATTGAATTAGAGAGCAAAAAGTTCTCGGATAAAAGTTCAAACCATCAGTTGCAGTGTTCAAACATCAAATCTTCAATTATTGGAAAATAAACTGTGTTACAATATACTTATACTAGAAACAGTAGAATGAAAAGACATTTACACCACCTATGACATATTCCTATCAAAGATGAAAGTTGCAATCATTTAAAATTGAAATTTTTTACTTTACATAGCCAGCCCATAAATACTTTCAGTCCAAAATTAAACTTTTAACTACTAATTACTAGATAGTCATTTTCTAACTACCTTTGGATAGCTAGCTGTGCTGAGTTTGGATAGACTGTGAGAAAAAAAATTCTGTTAATTCAAAGGTTTGCCCAGCTTGAGTTATGGTCAAAAGAAATGGTTATAATTAATGACTATACCACAAAACCCCTTCAATTCAGATGCATAAACTACTCGTTTTAGCTTCTAATAAATGTTTATGGAGTGAAAAAGTGCAATCATTTAAGTTGATAAAGTTTTGAGTTGACATATACTCTCATATATAGATACTTTACTGTAACAGAATAAATTGTCTATACATATATATTAAACGCAATCTTATATATGTAATATATCCAAAATATATGTAAACAGATGCTTTAATATATGTAATTAAGTTGGTTAATTAAACTAAAAGGCAACCATGTAACCAAAATATAAATAACTGACCCATATCACTTTAAAGAAAAAAACTGATTCCTACCCCAACATTGTACATATTTCATTCAATAACTAAAAATTTCTTCAGAGTTCGTAAAGATATAACATTACCCTCAAATTATATATAGTTCTGATGAAGTGTAATTACTCAAGTTAAAAGTATTTGCTGTGTGTGTAAAGAAATTATTAGTCACACCATTTGAAGGTAAGTTTACAAATAAAGATCTACTAATATAAAATACTAATTAAATATTTTTGTGTTAATGAATTCATCATCTTCATCATTATTATCATAATCATCATTATTAGATAAACAGATTCAACAATAATTAATAACAAAACATTTTCAAACATACTGCATGGAGAGTTTTGCCTGTTTTAATAACATTTACCTAATACAGCCTCCTGTTTTCTAGTTTCTAATTTACGTATAATCTGAGCAACTTCTGGATCTTGGTACATATCGAAAGCAAGGTCATCTAGTGGAGAAATGTAATCCTGCCTGAAATATTAGAAATTATTACAATATAATGACATCCATATAAATAACAAAACTGAAAAAAAAAAAGATATTTTACTTAAATAACTTTTATCATGATAGTGCTGATATTATCAAATATATATATATATATTCCAGTTCATTACTAAAGAAGTGAACTCAAATAAATAATATATAATTAACATTCTTTATATATCTTGCTTGGTATTACTTGTAAAAAATAAAATTCCTATATGTGTGTTAATGCGTATTCTAAACATAAAATCATATTTAATATATAGGTTATATGAGCACAGACTTTTACATGACCCACCACTCTCCACACTATCTCAAAACACTGATACACTTGAACACATATGTTGAAAAGATAAATAATCACCAATATAAGTATTTCATGCTAAACCAGCAATTTTCAGTTAGTCCAGATTACCATCTCTACACATAAATGCTATAAGTGCTCAGATATATATTAAGATAGCCAATTCTCATACTATAATGGACAGGCTTCAATCTACTCCATACTCCAACTCTTCAACTGTCCATCCAATTAAAAATCTGATGATGGAATGCTCAAAGGCCAGCCTGAGGCCGAGATTCTTGTCACACCCATGTTGATCTAAGGTCAATCTGACCCCTCATGTACAGGACATAATCCATTTAATACATATACAAGGGATAGGCAGACATCTCTATTATCTAATAACAGAAACACACAGGCTTATTATATACCTGTGACTATATATGTAATATATAGAGTATATGAGCACACACTTTCACACGACCCACCTCTTTCCACACTATCTCATAAGACTGATACACTTGAACACATATATGCTGAAAAGATAAATAATCTCCAATATACATATTTCATGCTAAGCCAGCAATCATCAGTTGGTCCAGATTACCATCTCTACCCATATATGCTATAAGTGCTCAGATATATATTAAGATAGCTAATTCTCATACTTTAATGGACAGGCTTCAATCTACTCCACACACCAACTCTTCAACCATCCATCCAATTGAAAATCTGATGATGGAATATTCAAAGGCCACGCTGAGGCCGAAATTCTTGTCACACCCATGTTGACCTAAAGTCAATCTGACCCCTCATGTACAGGATATAATCCATATAATACATATACAAGGGATGGGCAGACATCTCTACTATGTAATAATGTAGCGATGGTAATCTGGACCAACTGATGATTGCTGGTTTAGCATGAAATACATATATTGGGCATTATTTATCTTTTCAACATATATGTGTTCAGGTGTATAAGTGTTATGAGATAGTGTGGAGAGTGGTGGGTCGTGTGAAAGTCTGTGTTCATATATCCTATATATTACATATATAGACACAGATATATAATAATTCTGTGTGCTTCCATTATTACATAGTAGAGATGTCTGCCCATCCCTTGTATATGTATTAAATGGATTATGCTCTGTACATGAAGGGTCAGATTGACCTTAGGTCAACATGGGTGTGACAAGAATCTTGGCCTCAGGGTGCCCTTTGAGCATTCCATCATCAGATTTTCAATTGGATGGATGGTTGAAGAGTTGGAGTAGATTGAAGCCTGTCCATTAAAGTATGAGAATTGGCTATCTTAATATATATATCTGAGCACTTATAGGTCATATGTGTAAAGATGATAATCTGGACCAACTGATGATTGCTGGTTTAGCATGAAATACATATATTGGTGATTATTTATCTTTTCAACATATATGTGTTCAAGTGTATCAGTGTTATGAGATAGTGTGGAGAGTGGTGGGTTGTGTGAAAGTCTGTGCTCATATACCCTATATATTACATATACAGACACAGGTATATAATAATCCTGTGTGTTTCCGTTAAAAATCATATTTATAAAAATGTATTTACTTGTTCTATTCTAGATTGTTTCTCTAGATGTATTACCCACTAAAAATATGTATTACATATAAGATAAAACATTCAAAAAATTATTCAAAAGTTTCATGAACAATTTTATTATCACTTATATTTTTACAAAAATTGTTTACTAAATACGGAAATATTTATGATTCTTTGTCCTTATTTTTAATTTTACTTCCAATCTCATTTGTATTTAATCCAACATAATTCAAAGCAAGAAAAACTTATCCTCTTCCAAAATAACGATCCTTCAATTCCAAAATTATTTATCATTCTCCCTCAAAACAGTTCTGTACGATGCAATATCTTAGAAATTACGATAGCGATCAGATGCGTAGGTATGAAGAACAAACTAGAGTATTAACTCCATAGTATAAACATATAAGATAGTCAACATGGCAACAGTGCAATAAAGAAAAAAAGTATGACTTCTCTGTCTAATAACCTCCACTAAAAATAATGTCCAAGCTATTTATTCAGCTTTTCGGAACATTAATATTCAATACAAAGGAAAACACTGTCCATGGAAATATACAAGTTACAGGACTTCGTTATCTGTACCTTCATAATTATTAAGATAATAAAATTACTTCTATTCCTCATAAAAAACCTACATCTAAGTATCCCTTTGATTTCTTTTTAATACTCCCAAGTCACTACCATTTAAAATTTCATCATAGATTTATCTATCTACATCGCCAAAATTCTCACATATATTTCTAAAAACAATAAACAAAATTCATATATAAATTCAACAATCTAAACTATTCAACAAAAAAAGGTTATTTCACTCTCAAAAAATTCATCAATAAAAATACAAATGATTTGTACCGATGTACTAAGTCAATACTTTAAACGTTTTAAAATAATAGGATTCTTTTACTAAAGAATCATATAAATTATATTCATCGTTGACTCATATTACATTAGTAATACAAAATAAAAGTATGCATATTTTTTTTAAAATCTAACTCATATAAGTTTTATGTGTTTGTAATGCATTCACACATACCCATACGTTCATACAATATTATAAATACTTCAAACGATCTAAAGAAAATAAAATAAATACATCATAAAAAAAAAATTAATAATATTTAATATATTTTACCCATAGTGACAATTGCTAGTCGATCACTTTTAGACATTTTCTTGGGCCACATTTAATAACATATTACATAATATAAGCATTTATTCAGCAACTATCATACTTAAAATATATTAAAAAAAAAAAAAAAGTATTCTTTACGGTAATTATAATACCATATTAGTAAATATTTTTATATGTAATTTTCCTATATACAATTCTAATAATAAAAAAAACTTAATATTATTATTAGTTCATAAAATAATGAAACCATAGCTACGTAAAACTCCAGTCCATGATAAGCACTCATTTTCCCCCGACACACATTGCTATGACAACCATTGTCTTAACACTTGAAGACAACAACTTTCATCCCCGCACGATGCATGATCAGTTGATTAAAAAAAAAAAATGATGAAAAACGGAAAAAAACAAAAAGAAAATCGACTTTAAAAATCATAATTTATCTGTGAAAATAATCATTAATTCTTGCTTAAAAAGTTTATAAAATATAGTCCTTTATCTATATCTTTTAGGATTATGATTATTTAATACGATATTAATTCATAATGTTTAAAAATAATTCTCCAGTTTTCTCATTCCACAGGATCCTGTATCGGCTTCTAATGTCTCTGACACGGTGATATGGATTCAGGTGTATTAATATGAAAAATTGCGCATTTTTGTTCCATGGAAATTGGTATTTAAATATTCACTAAAGTTGGCATAAAGTTATTCCGTCAGGATAATTTTTAATTATCCAGGTATTTTCCTTTTCCAGTTAATAAATTTCCAATATCGGTTTTTTTTTTTAAATATTATTGAATAATTGCGGTCTTCTCTAATAGTGATAGCTTATTTTATAAAATATATTTGCAGTATTTTTTAATCTTTACTTTTCCATCATTTTAAAATAATTCCTTAAAAAAAAATGTTTTCTTTAAAAAGAAATATTTACTGCAACTCTTTATTAAAAAAAACACGATATATTTTCAAAATATTGAAAAATTGAAAGTCTTTACCATAGTGCCTTGCAGGTTTTTTAGATAAAACTATCTTTTTTCACAATAAAATGCATTTGTCTTTAATTTCCCATAAACTTTTCCATTTAATTCTTTATACAATATCCGAAATATTAATATGACCAATACTATCTCCTCCTTCATTAATAATTTTAAAAATATATTTCCAATTAAGGACTGTACTTCCATCCTTTCTTTCTGCAGGTATAGAATTACTTTTGGTATAAATTCCATAGTTACTGTGAAACTAAAATTAAATTTCAATAAAACACTTAGTAGGGAATTTTAGTTGCTTCAACAGTGCATAACTTAAACAGAATTTATAGTTTTTTAATACTCTCTTTTTTAAAATAATTTCAATTAGTAACACTATCCAATACTTTAATATTTTTTACAAAATAATAAATTAAGAGAGCTACTATAGAATTGAATTGACTGATTAAAACACACTTGACTGACTAAAGCCCAATTAACTGATAAAAAGCACACACAGAAACAAGTGAACATCTGCTTTTATACCAAAATAAATTGATGATTGGATTGGCTGATTAGATCTTAGCTGATGATCTAATTTACATATAACTTTAAGATTGCACAATTAAAATTAAAAATAAAAATGATGACTCATCCACCAAATATTAATTGTTACATTATTTAATTCTAAACTAATTTTATATTTTATTTAAACAAATCAAATATTATTAAAATAGCATTTTAAAAATAATATTTTATTAATTTATCCAGCACTTAGTTTTAATGTATTTATTTTAAAATCCAATTTTATTAACTACATTCGTTTGAAAACCCTAATTAAATATTTTATAACAGCTAATTTTTTATCTTGTGATAGACAAATAAATGTTTTCAATTTTATAGTACAATTTTTAAAGCAATTTTAAAACTTTATTAACAAGAAAACTTGCAAGCGCACAAGTATGAATATTTACAGGTCACATGACTCAAAACTCGGACAAAATCTGTATCAATTTTTACTGTCTACTAACAAAAATAAATGTTTAATTGCAAAAAATATTATATTAAAAAATAATAATATAATAACAGACTTTAGAATAATAATTTTGATACTATAAAACTAAATACATTTGTCCCCACAAAATATTACATTTTAAAATATACTATTTATTTAATTGTAAGTTATTACTTTTAAAATTTAGCTTTAAATACTTATTTAAAAGACTTATTAATACACTATTTTATTATGGCCAGTTTTCCCAAACATATAATATTATACCTTTTAGCTTTATTTGACTAGTTTTAATATATTAGTATAGTTTTATGCATTTAATATTCTCATTTTACTTTAACTAAGCTTTTAAAAACATTGTCAATATAGTAATCATAGCAATTAAAATACATCTTTAATTTAAATTTTTTTTACAAAATTGATTAAATAAATTCATTTAGACCTAAACAAAAGGACACAGTATATACAATTATAAAAACAGGCAAAACTTTCCATACAGCAATGCCACTCAGTACAAGCCAGAGTAATCAGAGAATGCCAGAAGACTTGTGCATAAAATCCCTATCTAGTGTCTACTCATCCAATATCCCCAGACTAGTTTCTGGATTGTAGATCTGAGAGCACTGCACCTAGATCTTAGGATCTAATGTAACTCTCCAGAATCCACCTTTTATCTCTACTTAACTACAAAACTAGGAGAATAAAATTGAAAATACAATATTTTCACTCCAAGCTCATAAGCTTATATAGTCATATAGGTCTGAACTCAATTCAGTACACATATATTTTTGTTTGGTTCTTTAATAACCATAGCCACCACTATCATATTAGGCAGTCATCTGGCATCCATTGATTACTCTGGCTTGCACTGATTGGTACTACTGTATGGAGAGTTTTGCCTATTTTAATAATAGTTATGAGCAAGCATAAGAAACGGTGATCATGTGATGTTTAGGGGTTTACCACCAATCCTGCCTAGTAGGATAGACACCAAAATGTATGGGTACTGAAGTTGAGTTCAGACCTATATGACTATATAAGCTTATGAGCTTGGATTGAAAATATTATTGTGTTTTCAATTTAAGATTCATAGCTTTGTAGTTAAGTAAAAATAAAAGGTGGCTGCTGGAGGGTTGCATTAGATCCTAAGATCTAGGTACAGCTCTCAGATCCAAGGCTCCTCACTGACGAAGGTCACAAACCAGAAACTGGTCTGGGGATATTGGATGAGCAGGCACTAGATGGGGATTTTATGCACAAGCCTTCTGGCAACTATTGATTACTCTGGCTTGCACTGGGTGGCACTACTGTATGGAGTTTTGGCTGTTTTAATAACAGTTATGAGCAAACATAAAAAATGGTGGTCATATGATGATTAGTGGTTTATATACAATATAATCAAATATTATTATTTTACATTTAATTGTTCTTTTATTAGGATAACTACACTGAACATGAGAAAAAAAATTGGCACAGAAAATCACACATTTAAAAATGGAACAATACATATTTTTTATAGAAAGTCCTGATATGTCACCAAAGTATTTCAGTTAATAACGAACACAATACTAAAAGACATTATTTATTAAAACATTCTGATTACAACAAAATTGTTGGGAAAGAAATATTAAAATAAAAAACTCGAAAAGGAGCTTCAAGTGATCTGACATATTTTATAAAAAGTTTAAACAAGACAGAAAATTCTGTGACAGCAAGTTACATGCAAAACCATTTTTCTAAAAAAAAATATATAAAAGACTGCATCTAACTGCTCTAGAACTTAATCTGCCCAGAATATAAAAGAAATTTAAGAAATATAAATATGTTGAAGAACAATTACAAGGTGAATTGATAAATTGTCATGGGACAATCATTAATATTATTTTTGATTCACAAAAAAAATTATGGCCTTCGTTTAAAAGGGGAAATTTAAAATTGGTCAAACAGTTAAAAGGGTTGCTCACTTTTGCTCTAAAATAATGATATACAATGGCAAACTATGACCAGCAATGGTCAAACAACACTGTATAATAATGAAACTCTACTATGTAAGTACCTCCATTTGCTCTCTAGTAGAGAAATTACGTTAACCTTTAATAAAAAGGCAGTCTTCTGTATCTCTCAACAAAAGTGGAGGAGTTCGATGTCTAACTATCAGATATTGAGACTTTTTATTATTGTCTTTCATTACTTTATCCTCTAGCTAAGAATATGGTTATGTAATAGCTATTCAAAAAAAATCTATTACAATTGCTAGCTACTTAATTTATTAAATGCTATAATTAAAAAATTGGTTTAGCAATAAAAAAACTGATCTTCTCTTAATAGCTGTAGAAACAAATAATAAGTGATGTGACTTATATGAGGGAGGTGGCTGAAGAAAACATGACCCACTTCCCCCCTATTATTGTATCTGTAATACTGATAAAATAAGTTCCATTACTTCTTAATACTTTTAAGACAGGCTTTAACCTGTATCAAATGCGGGACCTCTATAGGTAAAATAAAGATATTGCTTGACTATTATAAATTTCAAGGCAAGGGACCTCTATAGGTAAAATAAAGATATTGCTTGACTATTATAAATTTCAAGGCACATTTAATACAGGTTAAAGCCTGTCTTAAAAATATTTACATATACTTCTTGGGTGCTTAATAACTAATTATGATATTACTTCTTAATGTAATTCAGAAGTGTACTAATCTTAAGATAGTTATTGCAACCTCTTACATTAAAGACTGACATATCAATCCAGTTCAGCAGTTTTTCTATTAAAATTTTAACCCTATACTTGTCCATTTCTTCTAGAATAGCTGGAAACTTCCTCACAAATTATTAGTGCAGTTTTTCAAAGCTTCTAAAGCGATTATAAGGGCTGCAATATGGAACCCTAATCTTAACATAACTTCTTTTAGCCTGATTCAGAATTTCTGAAAATTTCAGTAATATATTATATTGGGGGGAAAAAGTGAACTACAACTTCAGTAAAACCCATAGAGTGTAACCTATCTTCCTAACAAGAGGTAGGTTTTTGGATTTACTACTTTTGCCATGCATTTTTCCAATTTTTGTTTGGTATTTCTTATGGATTTTTTGTTTTCACATAGATTGAAGGTAGTCCAGAACAACTGGAGCATTTCATGAATAATAAAAAACTCATATTATTATTTTCATTCTTAGAAACACCAATGGCAAATTCTACTTCAAGGCTCAAAAGGAAATATTTAACTTTCAAAAAAAGAATGATTTCATCACATTAGTACTTCTTTTATAGTTTTGTCTTACTTCTAGTGCTGCTGATTTATTATGGCCAAATTAAAATTTTATTTCCTTTTTATTATGAAGGTAAAAAAGAACTTAATTTAAGAAAGTGCATATTCTGTTTCAATATAATTAAAACCATTAAGTGCATTTCCATGTTTCAAACATATATTGTAACAGTAAGGTCTGCTTTGCAGATCTTCGTTTCACCTTTTCTTACCTATTTCCTACCCTCATACCTTAGTTTGAACCCCAATCTATCGTAATGTGTCTGCAATACGCTTATATACTGAAAATCCCACCTAATTTTAAACCACGAGTACAATGCTCGTATTATATATATAAGTCATTCCCAAATAAATAAAAGATTATAGATTATGTATATGTTCACATAATTTTGATTTATTAAAAAGTAGGTTATATAAGTCATAATTGCGCACACACTATGATATGCATTTTAAAACATATCAAAATTATAAATTGTTAAAGTTATTTTGTTTGAATCTATTTACAAATATATTACCGTCGTAATATATTTTGATTTAAAATAAAATTCATTTAGTAAATATTCGTTTAGTAAATAGATTCAACTATTGCAATGTAAAAGTAAAATAATTTTCGTTTGATTTAATAAAAGTCATTCCAAATATTTCTGTTAAAATAAATGAGGGACAATAGTTTAATTAGTTAATGTTATATAAGTTTATCTAAAAACAGCAATGTCCACTTAAGGTTTTCTTTAATTAATAAAAGTAATTTTTAATTAAATCTAGTTTGTAATTCGAAAGTCGACAGGGAAAGTAACAAAAGAAATTAATTAATGTTGAATTCCTTTAGACATTCGGATGATTATAGCTGATAAGTCCGATATATTTTTGTAATGCTCCAGGGCAGTTCTATTGTTAAATTCTACTATATAAAGGAGGTTTTTCTTTTGTTCTTCTTCTAATGTTTCTAAGAGAAATCATTCTGAGGTCTAATGTTTCTAACCAAAATTATAGTAGTAATTTGTAAATCTTGACATGACAGAGTAGTGCGAGAAGGCTATTTCTCTCTGAAATGGTCATATGCTGCCATAGACCATCGGAAGTTATCACACAAGGAACCCCGGAACTGCTGCTGCTGCAAAAATTTAAACCTTTCAAGATTTTGCTGTTAAATTATATAAAAACCTGCCGACCATCAATCTACCTAAAATGCTTCTCCAGAGGTAACCCTAAATTAACCCAAGAGCTCTTGTGATAACTAACATGCTATAGCTATTTAAAATTGTTTTTCTTATATTTCACATAACTTCATTATGTATTTCTTTAACGTGTTTAAATATACTCAACATTTTGCTCTCTATCCTTGGGTTAATATTTTCTATTTATTAAGCTTTCTGTTATTTTATTATGATAATATGTCAGAATCGTCTTTGACCGAGTGAACTATTCCCTTTATTGAAAGTAAGACGCCGCTATTAAGGCATATTTTAAATTTATAATTTTCCAATTTTATTATCTTGCAAATCACTCGTTCGAGGGCGATTCTTTTCTTTAATATATTATATAATCACATAGTTTAAAATCTACATGTTATGGAATTTAATCTAATATGAGAGTATGTGCGAGGTCAATGATTAAATGTGTCCCCTAATGCTTGATTGCGTATATAAATCTATACTTAATTTTCAAACCCGCAAGCATGCATTTTCCTATTTTAATTACCGTGTTCTACTTTAATTACAAAGTTCATCATTGACATCGAGAATGTGCGGACCCTTTTAAATGAATTTCTGGGAATTTGATTGGGCATTTCTCTTAATCCAAGTAAAACCCATTCAGTATGTTTTATATACACTAGTCTCGTATTGCTGGTAAATGAATTGGTGTTTGAGACCGCTTTGTTTAATTTTCCAAGGATTCTTCGTTTGCGGTTTCCAGGCAGAGTGTCCCCAAGTGACACACCTGGGAATTAAACGCAATCGTCCCCCAGTCGCTAAGTTTCAGCTGTTCATCAAAATACTTTCCTACGGGTTAGCGGCGAGACGCCCTCCGTAATCATTCCGGATATTCGATATTGTTTTATTTTATATTTATTTTACAAAGCATCCATGACTTAAACGTGTCACACCCTCCAACTTTAATAAATTCATTATCAGCAATACTGACCTCCCAATGCAACTCTATTATTATTATTCTCAGATAAATGCTTTGATCGCATTCCCACTTTGTTGCTTAGTAAGCTTTTGTCCGTGCTATTCTCGAAATCAATAAATATTTTAGAACACTTAATTTCAAATATTTTCTTAAACTTGTATAATTACTCAAAGCACCTCGCACATATTCCTATCTCATCAAGCACATTATCGTAATGCTATTAGCCCGAGGAATAGAATATATCATTTTGCTTTAAAACCTTTTTGTCATTTATTGAAATATAATGCCCACAATTATTTAATACGCGTCCCTGTCTCATATAAGCAGACCGTGGCGTTATATATATATTTCATATAAATAAATTTTGTGAAATTATTTAAAACTAAATTTGACCTCTTATTTTATTTGATTCCTATCACTGTCTCGGTCTATATATATATATTTTCTGCATTTCTTTTGTAAATCCATAGACGTTAATTAGCCACTCAAACTTCTTTTAGTATAGAGTCTTTTGTTTCTCCCTGACCACCAGGCATCGGTCAAAGGTCATGCTAGTAGTGGCATCAGATGCGTTGTCACGTAGATGGCGCTGTGAAATTTGGACTTTAGATTCGAACTTAGTATATCTAGAAGGTAACCCCTCCTAGAATGTTCAGTTTCGTGTCTGGGGTTTGAATTTTGCAGTGTGTTAGCGAGATAGACGATTCTGACTGTTACAATATATATAGTTTTAATTCATTTTAAGCCCTACATTGATTATTATTTTTAAATGAATTTGTACAACCTAAACGAGATTAAAAAAATCATTAGGACAAAATACTATATAAAAACTTTTTAATTATATGTAATTTTTTACAAACATACCTGTTGTATGGCCCTGTAATTCCTTGTTGCAAAATACCATCGGAATTAGTAATCGGATAAGAACTACTAGGGCTTCCTTCCTGAAATATTATATGCAAATTCTAAAATTAATTTCAGAGTCAAAAGTAATTCGTATATAGATATGCTTGTGTAATGTATAGTATGGTTTATTGTAATTAAAAAAAAATATTGCCAGTAAAATAAAAATTCTTCATCAGAAATAAAAATTAAGTGTGCTTATTAGTATATAAAACACACGAAAACATGCCTACTATAATTAGCTCAGCAATCACTACACTTCAACACAATAGCTTGAGGTTTCATAATTTATTAATTAATTAGAATTATAGGGGATTTGAACCCAGACTTTCAAATTCCCTTTTGTCACCCATTCCATCTTCATATAACTGTTACACACGATCACATACATATAAAAAAGACAAATGATCTCCAATATACATATTTTGTGGTGTACCAGCACTCATCAGTTGGTCCAGATCATCATCTTCCACATATATATAATCAATGCTTGGTTTATATTAAGATAGAAAATCTTCAAACTTTAATGGCCAGGCTTCAATCCCCTCCACTTTCCAACTCTTCAGCTTTCCATAACTAAAAGTTCATGATAAAATTAAGTCTGGTTCCCAAGCGAAATTTTGTTTTGGAAAGACAAAACATTACAAGATCTGGTCAAAAGATATGCTATCTTCTTAACAATTCACTTCTAAAAGATGTACTAATATTATTACTAATAAATTGACAATCCTAAATTTCCAAATCCAAGATTGCTATATGTAAAAAAAAAGCATTAGTAAAAAAGATCTACAAGTTTAATTTCAAATCAATAAAATTCACTAGATATTAATAAACCTGTCATTCGCTTCCAATTTGGAACAAATTTAGAACTCAAAGTGAAAATTCATCAACATTATTTAAGAAAAGTCTACTACAAAAACTTGGCATGAAAGCAAAACGATAGCAATCTTAAAACCTAATAAAATATAAAAACGACACAAATAATATATTATAGAAAAAATAACCTTGTTCTTAATTACTAAGGAGCACCTGACCTTAAAATAGACTGAATTTGGCTCAGGTTAAAGCTTCTGCAAACAATTTCTATATTTAATTTCTCACTTTGAAAAGAGCTTTCAAATAAATTAAAAACTGATAGTATATTTATTAATCTATCATCAACTTTAAACTCTAGTCATTAAAATTTTCCTAAAAACCTCTAAAATATTTAAAAGCAAAAAACCTACAAACTTAATTGACAAAATGCTCTCTAACTTGAATGACTTAAATGATAATTACAGCAAATACAAAATTTTACAGAATCTCCTATAGGATTCAGTTCTTTTATTGACTTTATTTAACGTATTTCAGAAAATGTATCTATGTTGATGGTATTGGCCTAAACCCATAAAAACAATGTGGTTTCCATTGAAACAATAGGTATAACATAAATAAGTGCAATTATCTGCAATTAGTGGCGCTATCATACACTAATTAGAAGTAATGTTATCCGAATAATCTAAAATTATTTTCCTTATCTGTCAAAGATTGATAAATCTAAAATAATTCCTAGAAACAACTTCTTGGGAAAATTAGCTGGTTACAATGAGAGTTGTGTTTCAAATACTTTTAAAATGGCTTCCTTTAACACTAGCATATTTTATTGCAGAATTGGAAGAAAAAGTTCTTACAGGCAAATTTTTGATATGTAATTAAGTATTAATTCTATTAGTTATCAGACAACAAGTTGTCTCACAGAAAACATATGAAAAGCTATTATTAAATAGATCAGATTTAACATCATTCAAGACATAATTTCATCAGATAAAAGATAAGCTTCATAACAAGACTACCTTTTCAGATTTTCAATTCAAAATCCCTTTAAACAATCAAAAAATTATGGCATAAGATATAGACTTCTGTGAACACTTAAATGGCTTTCTATTATACAGATAAAGCTATCTTAATCTTATATTTCTAAATATTTTTCATATTCTCATCAACAGGTCCAAAATGCTCGTAGATAATGTGCTTATCAGTTCTGGAAGATTATATGATTGTATAAAAAGCACTTAAATGGCTTTCTATTATACAGATAAAGCTATCTTAATCTTATATTTCTAAATATTTTTCATATTCTCATTAACAGGTCCGAAATGCTTGTAGATAATGTGCTTATCAGTTCTGGAAGATTATATGATTGTATGTAAAAAGCACTTAAATGGTTTTCTATTATACAGATAAAGCTATCTTAATCTTATATTTCTAAATATTTTTCATATTCTCATCAACAGGTCTGAAATGCTCGTAGATAATGTGCTTATCAGTTCTGGAAGATTATATGATTGTATGTAAAAAATTGACCCACATGATTAATGCCAAACCTATATCTATGCAAACAATGTCAAAATTGAAGGAGTTAGTAAAGCCATTAGAGAATCCATCTCTTGATTAAAATCCCTCCAGAACTGTTTATGGACAACAACAAAAAATCCATATATTAAATAAGTTGGGCTAGTCTTAGTCAAAACAATGAAGATCATCATTTTTGCCATTGGACGTGTATTATTTATTTGTATCTACATTAGTCCAATCTTATCAAGATAAGATGGAATCTGGATTAATCCATTATTTGAAGGCAAAGTGAGATATAACAGCAATAATGAAAAAATATCTTCTAAATTTCTTATCAATATCTATTCCCCAGCTCAAAATTATATATTTCATATCAAGCTGAACTAAGATTCAAGCTACTTCGTAAGAGGAATCATTTAAAAAATAAATAATATATTACTATTATCAAAAAAGAATTTCTATTATAGATTAAAACAAACTTCCATATTTCTTTATTACTTGTCACAATATTATAAAAATATTATTTTATTATTAATTTAAATTTTTCTAAATCATGCTCTGCAAAGTTTGGTGCAATGGTAAAATGACAACTCCAAGCTTAACTTTGTTATTTCTAATGCTCAAGACTTCTCGTAAATTCCCATGCAATAAATCATTTAACTTTTTTTTTTTTGCCAAATCATATTTTATAATTTCTATATATAGATATTTAGTGCTATATATATATTTAGAATGTAGAGATAATGTAATTAGAAATAAAATGTGTACTAAAGTTAAAAGAAATATTAAAGATTAAAATGCTGAAAAGCAGTTCCGGATTAGAAAATGATTACTTAAAAAGATAAAGAACAATAATAATTAATTATATTCTAGAACAGTCCACTATCACCGGGAAGATATAAAAGCTTACAGATAAGGAGAAACGAGGTGTAATCTATACACCCGCATCATTGGAGCTTATATGAAGATACCAAATGACCGAGTATAAAGAGGACTGAGTGACCAAGTGAATTCCACCACTGAAGGTGCAAAAGTGGACCTAGGGAATATGCAGGCCAATGGCTTTATTATGTTTTAATTTACACCTTTATGGCTGTGCATTCATAAGTAATAATTTTAATACTGAACTGTTACAATATAAATTGTAATGTATAATAAGCATTTTCGGTTTTTACTATTGTTAACTTGTGGCAATAAAGTAAAAATTTTAGTTATAAAAAACTGTTTTGAATTAATTTTGTTTGTTTGTCTGACCATTTTTACCACAACTGTAGCATTTGTGGTGGTTGTACATAGCAGAAAACGGGCACAATCCATTATAAGATCAAAATCGAACTGTAATTTTGTCTAATAGTAGTCGAAGATAGGATTTTGATCAGTAGCTAGAACTTTGTAGGCATAATAAGGTTGAATTGGTTGGATAAGTCAGCCTATTGGGAAATAGTTTGGTAATCATGGGAAAAAATATTTTTTTTATTTACTAGTTATTAATTTGGATTACACACTTACGAAGGCAACTGTGTCACAAATGACAATAAATGAGTTTAATGTTAATAATCCAGTTGACTGGCCAATTGACCTCAAGAGTATCAAAAAAAAAAATTTTATTAATGGGACTGTCAGTGACTTTGTTAAGGTTGCCACATTATTATGTTATGCTGGGTAACAAATGACAGATATCACAAATAAGCTATATGATCATGAAGAACCAGAGAAATTGCCATGCAAGGTCATAGTTGAAAAATTAAATAATTATTTTAGCTTCAAGCCCTCTAAGCATGTAGCATGGCTACATTTTAAAAATAGATGGCAAAATAAAGGTACATGCATATGTGATTATGATCAAACATTGAGGGAAGTTGCTAAGGGTTGTAGTTATGGTGATGCATTAGAGAATAATCTACTTAATTACTTTGGGGGATGTCCGATGATAGGCTTAGACAGCAGTTACTGGCCTCGAGACTCGACATATGAGGCAATCAAAATGATAGTAGCCCATGAGATAATGATTGACCAATCAAAAGTTTTGAAATTTTACTAATAACAATGAATGTGGTCCATTTATATGAAAAACTAAAAATAAATATCAGGATGCTAAGAATAAGACAAAAGAAATTGTGTGTTATTGTTGTGCAAAAAAAGTCCACATGGCATGGAAGCATAGATTTAATAAACAGTATTGTAGAGTCTGTGACGAAGTAGATCATTTAGAGAAAGCCTAATGGGGAAAAAGATTGTACTAACTTGCCAGGGCTAATGAGAAAAAATATTATAACATCTCGCCAACTTTTATAAAGGAAAACAAGCAGAAATGCGAGATGTATAACATCCACATTATTCATGGCAATCAAATTATGATGTCAGTGAAATTATTAAATACAATTTTGAAAATGTAAATTGACAGCAGATCGGGTCTATCAATGATGGCAATCAAAGACTGGAATAAAGTAACAAAAAATTGTATGAACCCTTCCTATATTAATGAGAACTAATATGAGAGCGAAAGATGCTAGTGGTAATATTATGAGGATAATTAGGGTAAGCAGACGTGTAGGTGTAGAAATTTAAAAAAAAGGTCCGTAGGTTATCGCATATAGTACAAGGCAGACTTAACCCTATTAGAGGTAGGGAATGGTTCAATGCTCTGGGAATAAATATGTATAGTTAACAAGATTGCTAGTGATAAAGAGATAAAAAATAAATACATAAGTTTATTTAAGAATGCGGAGAGCCAAATCATTACAATGCCAGTATATATAGTGTTGTAAAATGGAGCAATACCATGATTTTCAGGCCTAGGAACATTCCTTTGTTGCTATAAGCTAAACTGGAACAAGAGTTAAGTAAGGGAGTATTGACACCAGTCAAGGCAAATGAGCCACTTGATTTTTAGTGATATCTAAATCAAACGGACACATTTGCATTGCTGGATATTACCGTACTATAGTAAATAAGAATCTTACAAAGAATCAGTATCTGGTGTCTAAGATCAGAGAAATATTAGCTAACATGGAAAGGCAAGTCATTCCGTTAAAATCGATTTGACGGGCTGTGTTTCATCTGATTCCAGTTTCTAAATGCTCCTTTAAACTGTTAACGATCACTACTCACAAAGGATTGTTTAACTATAATAGACTGCCTTATGGAATAGCACCAAATATCTTCCAAGCCAGGATGGACATGCTATTCCAACAAATGGATGGTATAACACCTTCAGAAGAGGAGTTACATGAGCGGCTTTTAAAAGTTTGTGATAAGTTATTTAGTTTTGGAGATAGAATAAACCCAGAAAAATATATCTGGATGATAACCAAAATAGTTTTTGGGACATATAAATATCAAGCAGGGGAAAGAAATCCAACTCTCAGAAGACATAACCATAAAAGAAACCCCAAAACCCACAGAATGATAGGCTTTCCTGGGCCTCCTAAATTATTTTGAAACTTTTCTAAAGGGAAAAGAGCATATAGCATGACTATTGTATAATTTGTTAAAAAAAAAAGACCAAAAATAGCATTGGGATAACGCCTAAGCAAAAGCTTTTAGTGCTACAAAGGAATTGCTGATGTCAAATAGTTTATTACACTATGACAGTAGCCTCGAATTGATACTAACAACTGATGCATCGAATTTCAGAGTCGGAGCAGTTTTAAGTCATACAGTAGCTGAGATGAGCGACAAATAGTCTTTGCTTATAGAATACTAACCAAAACAGAAAAAAACTACAGTCAGTTAGATAAAGAAGCATTGGCTGTTATATTTGCAGTGAAAAAATTTCACCAATACTTATATGTTCGATCATTCAAAATCTTTACTGATCATAAGCTGCTGTTAGAAATACTGGCTAAAAATAAAACCACATCAGGTCATTTGAGCTCTAGAATGTTATGTTGATTAAATTTATTAGCGGGTTATGATTTTGAGCTAAATTTATAAAAGGAAATGTCATTAAACATACATTCACGCTATCGACAATCCCAATTAAATCAGCTCCACAGAAACTAGATCCAACCACCAACTACATAGACAACTGAAATAATGTATTATAGACAGTAAAAAAGTAGCAAGTTGGACAAAAGCTGAACAAAGATTGCCCCAAAAGTCAGCCAGAAATGATTTGTAAGAGAAAAATTGTCTATAAATAAGGGATGCGCGTTAATGGATGATAGAATATTAATAACTAGTAGTGGTTGTTGTCAAGTTCTTCAGCTTATTTACCAAGGTCATTCTGGTATTGTATGAACTAAAGAATTTTCTTGAAGTTATGTTATGGTAGCCAGAAATTAATTCTGAGATAAAACAAATCATGAAAACCTATAAGAATTATCAAGTGAATGCAAACATTCTAGTGAAAAATTATATTACCTGGGCTGTAGTCAAAAAATCTTAGAGCCGTACTCATATTGATAATGCCATACTGTTCCATAGCTACAATTTTTTAGTGACATGACTCATACTCAAAGTGGACTGAGTATAGAATTGTAAAAAATATGAGCAACAAAAAAACAATCAGAAAACTTAAGAAATTTTTTGCTTTTTATGGTTTACCTGAAACAGTAGCATCCAACAATGGAAGCAGTTTCACATTCATTAAATTCTAGGATTTTTTTAAGGAATGGAGAGTTAGACATATCCATCTAGAATCCAATGGTATTGCAGAAAAGGCAATACAACTGCTAAAGCAAATGGTATGAAAGGAAGGTACTGCAAATTTACAAGAAATATTGTATTCTGTTTTATTGCATCAGCACAATACATCGAGGAATAGTACGAGTAAATCTCTAGCTGAGATATGTGGATGGAAAATCCGCACAAAGTTATTCCTAATTCATCCAGATCAAAATTTTTGAGTAACAAAAATAACAGCACCAAATTGCAGTTCACATGAGAAAAATGTTCTGGAAAGTACTGGTTAAGAAACAGAAAAAAATCACTTGAAAACATGTAAATCATGTCAGAAAAAAGAAACTGAGTGAACTGGAAGTAATATAGTACCAGACATTCCAAATTATTTAGAAGAATCGGACTTTCCAGTAAACGAAGGACACAAAGATATTACTGGTGTAACGGTATACAATAGGCCGTTACATTAATTTAAAATTAAAACTTAAGTTCGTAAATAAAAACTAAAAGCTAAAAAATTAAAGAGTTGTTAAACGTATATATATTCGCACAGATGCTAAACTTTAAAAGTTTTTTTTTTTTAAAATAAAAAAGTATTTGAACGTACTTTTTTATAAAAAAAGGTAAAGATCAAAATATAAAATATTTTTAGTAAAAAGTAACATAAATGAAAAAAATTCCTACGTAATCTCAGTAAATGGAAATGATTGTTATTAATTATCGAAAAGCAAACTAGCCCTTGGGGTTCTTATATAAAAAAAGTCAGATGAAAGATATAGATAAGAGAACAAAAAAAAATTAGATGTCCAATAGAAGCAGCAACCAACACTCAGACCTTAACGAAAATTTGGAACAGGAAACCATGTTCAGTGAATCCGGACGATTGGTACAAAAGAAAAAAAAATTCAAATTAAGACAGTTCCAGCTTGATTTTTTTGAGAAGGGTGAAAAGACGCACTTTTCACTTTCTTTCTCTCTCTTATTTCAAATGAAGTGACTGTTAATTTATGGATGGCACTATTGTAGACCCGAATCATATGAGTCCTACAATAAAATAGTACCAGGATGAACCAGCTAATGCCATCTCCGGAACAACAGACTGGTCTTCCATGAAAGACTTTGCGGGAATTAGCACCAGGAACCAGGAGCTCTTCTACTGTAAAGTATTTTTTTTTTAAAAAAAAGTAATCCAGAACTTTGGTCAAGATTTAACAAACTTTTAATAATCAGCTAACATAAATTTTAAAATGAACTTTATCTGACTTACTAAGGTTTCAAATTTTATATATTTGAGTTTGCCAATTTAATCTTTCCATTTTTTTTTTCTTTATTAATATTTATTGACTACATTATTTAAATGTACTAAATTTATGTTGGGTATAGATGGCTGCATGGATTCGTTAACGTTTAATTATTTTTTTATTTGCATGTTGATTAAAATATATAACATTCGGTAAACACGATACCTCATGTTGACTATCTAAAAATGTATTTATTCGTATATATTTTAAGTTATTGGTGTCAATGCGGCATCTTATGATGAATGCCATAGGGTTTATTGTAAATTTCCCTCTGCAATTACATCAATGACTTTATATTTTAATCGTTTATGCTTATTTTGAATGGGTTTTAATTTCAGGCTATTTGTCTCGTAGTTAGGTCGATGCTGGTGGAGGGATATATGGGTGTTTATATCAATGTAATGTGAAGTGTGTTTAGCATACAGGGCAAAGCCCAATTGAATGCATGACCCAAAGATGTAGTCATCGCGTTGCAATGGACGCAGACGTATTTCCTGCGCCATTGACCACTTTTTAGCTCTATGGATGGGGACTATAAGTCGGCAGTAAGACTGCTCTCCCTCCATACGTAGCATTTCTCTTTAATTATTTTATAGACATGATTCCTTCACCAGACAGACACACATTCCTGTACTGGACGAAGATCATGTCCTTCAAATAATATCAAGCAGCAGACGAGCTTTCCTTACTGCATGGTTTTATGCTAGCATCTTCATATTGCATTGGTTGCATTTCGTATAGCAGGAAGCAAGCGTTGGTCTGGTTATGAACTTTTAGTCTGAGATTGAACGATTGTTTTGAAATGTTTTTAACTGAGTAATCTATGTAGCCTATCTATACTCAACGTTATAAAACAAACTTTTATAAAAATGTCCATCTGTGCGGACTGTTTAATATAATTTAAATTTAATTAATAACCAATCTAAAATAATAAATTTTGTTCCTCAATTTTAAATGTTTATATATATATGTGCGTTAATAAATGTCTTTGTATGTTATTACTGGCAGTGGCTTTTATTTTTTAATATTGAAGATATATTTTAAGTAAAATTATATATTATAAATTATCTCTGCTGTTCCCTGAGCTAGTGGCATGGGCTGACGGTCAATAAAATATATATGTAAAAATTCAGATCTTAACAGTACGTATCCGCCTACAATATAAATTTTCCAGGTTCAAATAGCCTGATGGCTCCATCTCCCTGACCGTTATAATTGGACTCCCAATGTGGACAGATGTTTAATAAACCACGAGTATGCTGAGTAAATTTTTTTTTTTTTCCAAAATGAAATATTTTTATCTATTTACATAAAGTCGTATACTTAGATCTTATAAAAGCACTGCCAGAAAGAAATAGCACATATATTAAACACGAGAAAGTATTAATAATTTTAAATTGTGATTTAGTAATTTTTTTTTTAAAAGGAAAAAGTCAAAAAGGTTGCAATTAGTATAAGTTTTTTTTTTTTAAAAATATATATATATTATGCTTTAATGTGTATAGGCACGCACAGCCACGTAAGTTTATGATTGTAAATGTGGTACCTTACGACGAGTGCCCTTTGGGAATTTACTTCAGTGTAACCCTATTTAAGCATTTCGATCAATCATAAATAAGTTGGTGGTTTATATAATTGTGCTGCAAATATACATGTATAAACCCATTATCTCTTAAAACATATTTACTTCAATGCAACCTTCCTAAATAAATAATTTGCTTGTCATGCCGTGTGTTTAAAAATGAAATGTAGAGAAAAAGTAACTCTTGGGGGGAGGAGGCGTAAACATAGATGGTTCATAGAAAAACGATAGTCAACAATTTTTTTTGTATAGTCTTTTTGTAAAATTACTAACCGAATGTCTTTGTAAATGTCTTCGTTAATCGTGAACCGTAATTACTAACCCTAAGTAAAAATTTTTTTTTTTGTTTATTTTTTTTTAAAGCAAGTTTACTGATATGTAACGAGCACACATGCCATTACATTCTAATAAATAAAATTAAAAATAAAAGTTCGCAAATAAAAACTTTTTTAAGAATTAAAAATTGAAAATTAAAAGTCATCTCAACTTTATATATATAATATCGCACAGATGAAAAATTGTTAAAAGAAAACTTTATTAAAAAAAGAAAAAGTTTTAAAACTAAATTTTCAACAAAAACTTAAAAAGATTTAAAGATAAAAATATATTTTTAAGAACGTACAAATTTAATTAATGCTATTGTGCAAAATGGAAATGATTATTTTAATTAGTCCAAGTGAATTAGCCTTTGGACATTTCAAAATGTATAATTAAAGGTCAGATAGGAGAGAAAAAACAATGGAAACAGAATGGCCAATAAAAAAAATCTCTCGGGAAATGGACCTCAACAAAAAGACCATCATCATGATGTAATGTCCACTCGATCTGAAAGTCTAATATTAAAGGGAAAAAGTTGGAAATAAATAGAGAAAAAAAGAAGATAGAGATGTGATATGTGTTAAGTCGGAGTTTCAATTCCTTCAGTTTTTCTATAAAAAAAATTACATCTTCTATATTGTGGACCAACAGACATCGGGGGGAATAACGCTGGATCCCAAACTGCAAGCAACTGATAAAGATGAACTTTTTAAAACAGTAAGAACTATATAACTAATGAACATTTTCAAAACAGTAAGAACTTTAATCCAAAACCTTTTCAGTATTTAATAGAAATAGAATACTATCTGACCAACGGAAATTATTATTAATAATTAATTTTATATTTGATGTATTTTTTTTTTAAATCATTTCCATTAAGTTTTTTTTTTTTCTTTTAAGTTTTTATTATGATTTTTTTTTTTTCTGTTAAACTAAACTTTTAATAAATTTAAGTCGGGCATGAAGGGCTGCATAGATTTGTAAAATTATATTAGTTTAATTAAGGGAGGGTTAATCTTGGGTTATTTGTTTCGTAGTTAAATTGGGTTAATCAGTTGGATATATTGGTGTAATTAGTAAATGTGGTATGAAGGTCCGCTACATGCAGGATCACATGATATGCCGCACTTGGGCAAAATAAGTCCCATTTTGTACTGACCATCGGAAGCAGACGTATTCCCTGCTCCTTGGATCACCCCTTTAGCCTATGGAATGGGATAGTAAGACGGCAAAAAGTTCCGCAATCCTGTCCTATGGAGTTTTTTTTTTATTGTTCTTCTCGCCAGACAGATGTAACATTCCTGTATTGGACAAAAGACAATTTCTTCTATATAACCATGCTATTCAGATGTGCATTCCTGACAGTATGGTATTGTGCTGTCATATTCATGCTGCATTGAATACATCGATATATCAGATAGAGTGGCGTTGGTTTGACTGCGAACTTTTGGCCTAAGGTTAAATAAGGGATAGAATATTTTCTTTTCAAATGCAATCTATGTAGTCTATTCATACTCGACACTAATACAATATTTAAATTCATCTGTGCGAACTTCTAAAATAAAAGTTAAATTGTAAATTAAAATCTAAAGTAAGGTTATAATGTTTTATAAAAAAAATTAAAGTAAACATACTAAAATAATAATTCTAAATTTATATGTTTAATAAATGTTTGTGTGTGTTATTACTGGCAGTAGCTTCTTTTATTTTTTTAAATATTGAAAATATTTTTGGATAAGAATTTATATTTTATAAATCTCTGCGTCTCTCTGAACTAGTGGCATGGGCTGGCAGTCGGAATAAAATACATATGTAAAATTTGGATCTTAACTTATGTATCTGCCTACTCTATAAATTTTCCAGGTTCAAATAGCCTGGTGGCGCCCTGTACGGCAGATGCGGTAAGACTCCACTATCTCCCCGACCATTATACCGGTGAAAAGAAAACAACCCCGTAGATCTCAAAGAACCCAGAAGGAACCAAGCTATATGAAAGATTATGTGAGACTTCAGAAATTGTAATTTCTGAAGTGGAGGAGCACTATATATAGATATTTAGTGTCATATATATAGACTGTGCTAAAGTTAAAAAAAATAAAGTATTATGAAGTTACAAATATTAAAGATTAAAATGTTGATAAGCAGTTCTGAATTAGAAAATGATTACTTAAAAAGATAAAGAACAATAATAATTAATTATATTCTAGATTATTCCATTAATTATGTTCTAGAACATTCCACTATCACTGAAAGGATATAAAAGCTCACAGATAATGGGAATCGAGGTCTAATCTACTCACTCGCATTGTTGGAACTGGTTGTGTTTATATGAAGATACCAAATGGCAGTGTAAGGAGGACTGCGGAGTGACCCAGTGAATTCTACCACTCAAGGTGCAGAAGTGGACCTGCGGACTAAATACATCACACAGACTTTATTATGTTTTAATTTACGCCTTTATGGCCATGCATTTCTAAGTAGTAATTTTAATACTGAACTATAATGATATAAATTGTAACGTATATTAAGTATTGTTAGTTTAATTTTTACTATTGTTAACTTGCGGCAATAAAGTCAAAATTTTAGTTATAATAAAATTGTTTCGAATTAAATTTTGTTTCTGCTTATCTGACTATCTTTACCATGACTGTAGCATTCATGGAGGTTGTACATAGTAGTAATTATTTACTTCAACATGAAAAAGATATTTAATTTCTTCCCTTTATTTAAAAACAAACTTAACCATTCAATAGATAAAAAAAAAAAAAGAATCATTTATTTGGTGGCAACTGGCATTTAATGCTATTACAGAATAGATCTACCAACATCTATTACTGATAAATGTAGTGTACAAAACAGACCAATATATACTACACAGTAATATTCAATAAGTAAGAAACCAATAACTTCAAAAACTATTATATGCAATTTAAAATATTATTTATATAATGCAAAAAGTGTCTTAATAAGTTTTATTTATAAAATCCCATTTATGCTGAATGGAAAAGATTAACATTTATTTCAATAAAATACTTATTTCACAAAATAATATTAATTTTAAAAACCATATAAATTAAATACCAATTATTATTAAATGTATAATATTGACAATAAATACTTATATTACATAATCTTTATGTGTGCACATTACAAGAATCTTTCACACATCAATTTCTAAAAATCATGTGATAAACTTGGAAGTATTACCCTCTCATGTAAATCAACTAATGTAACAATTAGATTTACAAGAGAGGGCGTTACTTGCAAGTTTATTAAACAATAAAAGTCTGATTTGTGAAAGCACGTGCAAATGAAGATTATTTCATCAATATTATTTCAGAGAATTTCTCTTAATACCCTACTAACTAAAGACTACAAGTCATTTAAATAAACTTAACAGATTGCCCTCTCATGTAAATCAACTAATTTGATTAAAAGATTACCAAGAGAGGGCATCATTTACAAAAAAAAAAAAAGGCATATGACTTAATTGCTTAGGCGTTCACGAGAAGTTCCACCACAACTGATCCTGGGACCTCCCAATCCCAAGTCGGACATTCTATTAATTGGGCGAAACTGCGTAGGGTATTATTTACAAGAATTATTAAAATGGCTTCTAGAAAGTCTGGCATATGCAATATTCTTTTATCAAGTACCTATAAAAATTATTTCTGCAGTAATATCATGACATCATGAAATTTCTCTTAATATCCTACTAAAAAAAAACTATAATTTCAAATACAATTTGGACATAATTTGGTATATTACACAAATGTTGACAGATCGTAATCTAAACTGCGGCAAATATATTATGATGGCATCAAAACTATGAAATACTTATTAAATAAAGATTTCATTTTATAGTTTACTTACCTGTTCTTTCTGATCATTAGAATTATCATCAACTAACACATCTCCAATGACATTCAGAGCAACTATTCCCACCTAAAAAACATATTTTTTGTTTTCAGTTAGTAATATAAATATGAGATCCAATACTCTACAAATACTTTTTCTACTGTAAATTCAAGAAGCAGTTATGAAATAATTGATTCCTTCACAACTATTGGCTAAATGACTTTCGATGCTGCACATTTATATCAAAGCCAATAAATCATCTATATTATGAGGAAATGAGGACTAATCTATCAATTAAATTCCTATAGGATTTGTATATCTGTAATATGTAAAGAGTAATGAAGCACATCCATCAATAAAATCTTTGCCACAATTGTGAACCAAATCAAATCAGCATTCATTGTATGGAAAACGGAAATGTAAGATTAAAGAATCTTTATTTGTAAAACTTTATAACCATGCCATTAATATTATAAAACTTTTAATGTACCAATTACTGTTGATGATTTGCATTTATTGGCTTTGACAACAATGAGCAGCTTCGAACGCTGATTTAACCTATAATTTTAATTTCATAACTGCTACATGCTTCAAAAACTCAGCTGTATAATTATTATATTAACAATTTAAATTTACAGTTATTACTTTGATTTACATTAATTCAATAACTGTAACTGTCTTGACAAAAAGGTCTGCATGATCATTAAAAAAAGGGTACAGATATGCATAACACCTCTAATATTTTACCACCCAAAAACAATCAAGACTCAACAAGCTAATTAATTGCAAGGGTTTTCTTATGATTTTTCCTTATTTTGCCCTAATTCATCCATTTACTGACCAATATGGGATACCTGAATTGGCAAACTGAAAAAAAATCTTTAATTTGTTTGGCATTCCTCAGCTACATAACAAATTGTCAAATTTTCTATCTGAATTCTGATCCCAGGTCATGAATAAAGCAATCTGTTTGCTAGATTACTTTGATAACCTTCAAATACACCGTGTTTATATGTTCATTGCTTTTATATCACGACACTCATAAGAAAAAAATGAGTTAAAATAGTCATTTAGCCATTACAAAAAAAAAAAAAAAATTCAGCTTGAGAATCTCATATCAGTGTTTCGGTAGACATTGGTATGTTTAAATGAGCTACAACTATTGCAGTGATTTCCTTCATTTTGTTTTCACAATTTTTTTTTTGTTAAAATCCTTAAAGGGTTCCATTTAATAAGTTGACTAGAGATAGTTTTAGCAGATTTAGTTCTCAATTTTTAATGAATAGTATTATCACCTTTAAAATTGTCTTAGCCTGAAATATTATACAGTTGAGAATTTTGGCCACTAACAATATGACTCCTTTTAAACTCATCCTCATCACATTTCTCTTCATCGCTTAAAAAACGTATGAAAACATTGTTATATGTCTTATCACTTCCCTACAATTCTATTGGAAAAAAAACCCAAAAAATTGATAAGTAATTTCACTTCTATGCTCTTCCTAATATGAGCAGCCTTCTTAATTAATTCCCGAGTCACCTGAAACTTAAATCTTAATAGTGTAGACATAACCACATATCTTTCTTCTTTAAAGATTTTGAGTATATTCATAATAGAAACTTACAATCCAAGATAGTTTAAATTGCCTGCCATACAAGTATTGCTTCACTGTGAATATAACGACAAGTGCCTTTTTGCCAAGTTGACTGTGATTCCTCATAGCTTATGACAAAAATTAGTAAGCATACGTCATTGGTCTTTCTCCTCTTATTTTGTGAGTTGTAATTATATTAATTCCACATCAGCTACTGCTGATTAAAGCTAATTCTAAATTCTCATTGAAATAGACTTAGGATTGATTTAAGTGATGCTTCTTTCTGGGCCATTGCCCAATCTCATTTTTCACTCCATCTAATCCTTTCTATTTGGACTTTTTCTTTTAAGAACCCTTTGAAAAAATAATGCTTGCATTTCCTCAATAGTTTTAAAAGTAGGGCCACATTTATAGTCTTCATCTTTTCAACTGAAGGATACTTCTTTTCCTCTGATATAGTGTGTCCAAGAAATTCCATTTCTTTCATTTTCCCATATACATTTCATAGTATTCTGTTTAGCTCCAAACTTATTCATCTTTCACATATTGTTTTTATATATATTAGATGAATGTTTCCACTCATATGGTTGAAAATGATGTCATCAAAATAGAGGATTATTCTCACTAAACTTCTCAGAAGTGTATTTAATCTCACCTTGGATTATGTCAGATGTAAATATTCTGAATTGTAGTCAATTAAACTTGAGTAGTGCAATGGATATTCTATTTTCTTTATGAAGTATTATTAACTTATTCTTCTACACATAAAGGATATTGTTAAAATGAATAAACCATTATTGATATTTCATGTTGTAAGAATGTTATGAAACATTAATTTAATAATCAATGACAAGTTTGAAGTTAAACAAATATTTCTAATGTTTGAAACTAAATAGATATACTTTTTTAGGCTTTTATTTACTGCTATGATTTCTGCAGAAGTGATTTTTCCTGTTTGGCTTCATTATAGTTATTGTATACTGTCTTTAGTATTTAGCGTTTCTGTGATCCTGTATCTTATATCAAATGGAATCCTTCTGGGTTTGTGGATGATTGGTCTAACATCATCGATCATCAATTCTACTAAAGATGTACTTAATTCACCATAATCCAATAATAAAATAAACTCTATAAATTATTCTACATTTGCTCTTTAATTTTTAGGCTTTTTATAATGTCAATTTCTATTCCTAGCAGTTTAAATCATTCATTTAGTATTATAAGACTAATTAGCAGAAATTTGACCACAGACTTTCAAGCTCCCTTCAGCTATCCACTCCATCATGTATATCTGATACTCATGACCACATACATGTAAAAAAGATAAGTGATCTCCAATATATTCTGAACCAGCACTTATCAGTTGGCCCAGATCATCATCTCCCACATATATATATATAATCAGTGCTCAGTTTATAATGCAACTCTTCGAACTTTAATGGACAAGCTTCAATTTTCTCCATACTCCAATTCTTCAGCCATCCATATTATTGAAAATCTGATGATGGATTGCTCAAAGCCCTTGTTGATGCCAATATTGTTGTCATACTCCTTTTTAACTTTATTATCTAAATTAATCAAAGCATTTGTTACTTCCAGTATGTTGATTGTTCCTGTTGATGTCTTTTGCCATTATTTTTGGGCAGTGAACATATGGTTAAACTTTTTTTCTATCTAATAAGATATTATGAAACATCCAACCCACAGCCAATTTCTATTGTAATCTTTTCAAAATAAAAATATACAGGAATTAATCTTTATTCAGGGCTTTTCCCTGCCATATATTTAATCTCTTTAAGTATCTTAAAACCTTTAATTTTGGTTTTGAGAAATTCTATTTTTTGCACATTTATTCCAGGTGATTTCACATGTTTACACTTAACTGCAATATTTGTTTCTCCATTTCACTTATTTGGAAAATGGTTTGTCTTTCCACAGAAGTAACCCTTAATCTAGCTTTTTTTAACCAGTTATTAAATTTTATGGACATTATATATCTTCTGGATTTTCTCTGACTCGTCATTACTTTTAAACCCTGAAAATTCCTAGTTTATTTTATTTAATATTACCCTTGCTTTTAAATGAATTGATTCTTTATAAGTCAAATCACTTTTGGTTAATATCTGCTGATAGAACTTGTCCTTAGATATTTCCTATATAAACTGATCTAAAAGTGCTTCCAATTAATCATTAAACAGCATAATATGCAAACTGCTAGATCACCTCTTCTCTGTTATCTATTTCTAATATACAATCTAGCAATGTTCACATCAGAATTAGATTAAAAGATCTGGTTAATTTTCCAATCATTTCTGAATGAGTGAGTTACACAGTTTATTTGTTAATGTAATCATTTTTATATCAGCTTAACATAGCAACGCTATTTTATATTTGCCATCCACGATTCATTTAAAACAAATTCTACCTACTCTTGATAATTTAGCCCAACTTTAATGTTGAACTTACTTATGTTTGTCCGACCTAACATTTTCTTATCAAATTGAGTGCCTTATCAAAAAATTCCTCTAAATAGTTTACTTCTGCACAATCTTTGTAGTATGGAATTAATCCTTCTCCTCAATCATAACTGTGCTAATGACTTGTCTTTTCCATAAGGAATAAGTTCTCCCCTAAATTTTTTGATCATGCCAATGCTTTGTCCCCACTTTGGGAGTCTCTTCAAATAAAATGAAATTAGTTTAGTGCATATCATTTAGAGTTTGTCTGAAAAATATACATATGTTCACCATATTATTACTTTATATTAATGCTTTAACAAATAAAAAAAGTCTATTTGGGGTGACAGGAGTAAATTATGTTAAAAGATAAATATCTAATGATTTCCTTTTAAATTACATTTGTGCTTTAGTAATCTTAGTTTAAGTGTTCAAATATTAAATACACCAATATTAACTGTCATATTAAAAATTCACTACCAATGTATTTATTATATTGTTTAGTTAAGTTTTGATATTTTATATATATATATTATAACCCTAGTAACTTGATGTAACCCACAATAATCAGATTTGAATGTGGGTGTGTGTACTATGCACGTGTATATACTGTAAAAAAAAAAAGAAAATCAAAATGCTTTTGATAGCAAGTCAAGAAAATACATAGTTCGTAAATTGAAAGGCATTTTGAGATCTTTTTGATTTCACTTGTTTTGAATCAAGTTATAAATAAAATCTTATTGATTCTTAAAGAAAATAGAATGGTGAGTTTAAATCCAAGAAAAAAAAATTATGAATCAATATTTCAGAAATTAGAAATAAAATACAAGTCGGCAAAGAATTTTCTCTCTTGTAATGTGGAGTAGATAAAGAAAAGAAAACAAACAGCTATTTCATTCTTCTGTAGATAAATAAAATAATATTGTAGACAAGCTTGTTTCCCCATGTTATTGAAGAGAACAATGGAATATTTTTTCTCTAAGGTCTGAGACGGTAGAATAGTCTACAATGTGATTAGTGCTAGCAGGTAACAAAAACAGTCTACATTATGGCAAGGGTAATGGCTAAAAATGCAGACAGTATCCAATCAATTGACAGAAGTCAATTTCATTTCAGTGTTAATTTAGAGATTCCAAACTGCAAGCTATATGTAAAAGCAATATTGAAGTGAGCCATGCGGATAAAAGATTTTGCTTTACTTCCAATTAAAATTGTAATGCTTATATTAGAAGCTATAAGAATGTTTATAATAGTAAATCTTTTGCCATAGTAAGCTAGGCAAAAACAAGTAGCACATCGGTCAGAAGACCCTGAGTATGTAGCTCAATGCAGTATATATAGATACGTGTTAATGTAAAACTAGAGAGACAAAAATTATTAAGAAAAACAATATTTACAATTGATATTCCTAATGTTCAGAAACATTCTAATGAATTTAAATTAGAACTTAAAAATCGGTTTCAAGTATTAGTAGATTTAAACAGGATTCAGATTTGAATGAAATTAATATGAAAATAACTGATACACTTTTAAAAACTGCAACAAACATAGCTGGTAGAAAAAAGCAGCAATTGACCAATAAAATTTCTACTGAGACTAGAGAATTTATGAAGAAAAGAAGGAATATGAAGATATACAAAAATGATGCATTAAAAAGAATTGAATATCTCGAATTTGGTAAAATGGTGCGGAAAAGAATTGAAAATGATATAAGAAAGTATAACTGTGAACTAGCAAGGAAAGCTGTAGAAGAAAATAAGTCTTAAGAATGTAAAACAACATTTTGGTATTGGTAGGAAATTTATATCTGCAATAAGAAAAAAAGATGGAATTATTACTAAAAAGAGAGATGACATCATGAAATTGGTAGAAGATTTTTATCAAGAATTACATAGTAATAAAGAACAAGTACCTCCTATATCTATTACATCTTCCGAATTGCCCAGAATTTTAAATGAAGAAGTGAGACATGCAATTAAATGTATGAAGAAAGGAAAGGCTCCAGGTAATGATGGAATTATAAATGATATATTAAAAGAATCAATATTTCAGAAATTAGAAATAAAATACAAGTCGGCAAAAAATTTTCTCTCTTGTAATGGGGAGTAGATAAAGAAAAGAAAACAAACAGCTATTTCATTCTTCTGTAGATAAATAAAATAATATTGTAGACAAGCTTGTTTCCCCATGGAATATTTTTTCTCTAAGGTCTGAGATGGTAGAATAGTCTACAATGTGATTGGTGCTAGCAGGTAACAAAAACATAATCTACATTATGGTAAGGGTGATGGCTAAAAATGCAGACAGTATCCAATCAATTGACAGAAGTCAATTTCATTTCAGTGTTAATTTAGAGATTCCAAACTGCAAGCTATACGTAAAAGCAATATTGAAGTGAGCCATGCGGATAAAAGATTTTTGCCTTACTTCTAATTAAAATTGTAATGCTTATATTAGAAGCTATAAGAATGTTTATAATAGTAAATCTTTTGCCATAGTAAGCTAGGCAAAAACAAGTAGCACATCAGTCAGAAGACCCTGAGTATGTAGCTCAATGCAGTATATATAGATACGTGTTAATGTAAAACTAGAGAGACAAAAATTATTAAGAAAAACAATATTTACAATTGATATTCCTAATCTTCAGAAACATTCTAATGAATTTAAATTAGAACTTAAAAATCGGTTTCAAGTATTAGTAGATTTTGAACAGGATTCAGATTTGAATGAAATTAATATGAAAATAACTGATACACTTTTAAAAACTGCAACAAAGATAGCTGGTAGAAAAAAGCAGCAATTGACCAATAAAATTTCTACTGAGACTAGAAAATTTATGAAGAAAAGAAGGAATATGAAGATATACAAAAATGATGCATTAAAAAGAATTGAATATCTCGAATTTTGTAAAATGGTGCGGAAAAGAATTGAAAATGATATAAGAAAGTATAACTGTGAACTAGCAAGGAAAGCTGTAGAAGAAAATAAAAGTCTTAAGAATGTAAAACAACATTTTGGTATTGGTAGAAAATTTATATCTGCAATAAGAAAAAAAGATGGAATTATTACTAAAAAGAGAGATGACAACATGAAATTGGTAGAAGATTTTTATCAAGAATTATATAGTAATAAAGAACAAGTACCTCCTATATCTATTACATCTTCCGAATTGCCCAGAATTTTAAATGAAGAAGTGAGATATGCAATTAAATGTATGAAGAAAGGAAAGGCTCCAGGTAATGATGCTGTCATGTTATGGCTAGTACTATAATTGCGGACTGACGCCTAGCGGTGACAACTGAGATTAGCGAGCGCGCGACATCGCTCTGAGGTTAGAGAACGTGAGTCGTTAATAAAGTTTGTTAGTTATGTTAACTGCGTGTAGTTATTTAGTTAAATATTATGGCCACGAACATAACATGGTGTCAGGAGTGGGATCAATGAAATATTAGAAAAAAAAAAATATTTCTAAAGTATAAACAGTGAGTATTTAAAGAGTGATAAAAATAGTTTTTAATAGCAATTTTTTTTTTCATATCATTTTTGTCGATATACAAAATGGCGTTACAATTCGATCGTTTTTATAATATCGAACCGCTATCTATGGAAGGAAATATGTCAGTCAAATGGACTGATTGGAAAGAATTATTCCTAAATTTCCTAGAAGCTACAGAAAACGATATGAAATCAGATAAAGTAAAATTAGGAATATTACATCATCTCATTGGAAAAGAAGGGAGAGATGTAATAAAAACATTAGATCACGCGAATCCAGAAGATAAAACAAAATTTTTATCCGTCTTAAACCAAATGGATAAGTATTTTAACACCATGAAAACAACATTATATGACAGAATAAACGCATATACAATGGAACCATACGAGGGAGAATTGATTGATCATTTTCTTACTCGCTTGAAAGTAGTAGTTGAAAAAGCTGACTTCGGCGATCAAAAACAAAATATTCTCCGCGATAGAATTATAATGGTACAAAAAGAAGAAGGACTAAAAGACAGATTATTTGAAAAAGGGAATATTATGTTAGAAAAAGCACTGGAAATAATACATGGACATGAATCTAGAAGACTCAAAAATGAATTACTGGGAAAGACTGAACTATGTATTAATGTAATAGCGAAAAATCCAAACATTCGCAATTGTCAAAAGTGCAACCGTAATCATCCAAAACGTGAGTGTCCCGCATTTGGTAAAAAATGCTATAATTGTGGAAAGTTAAATCACTTTGCCAATAATTGCCGTACGAGAAGCTACGACCATAAAATTTCAACACAAAAATGCTCAAACACAAGATATTATAAAAATATTAATAGAAATGGACATTATGTGAACGAAGTACACGATGCTACTACATCGGATTCATCATATACCAGTGATGTTGAAAACACAATTGGATACGTCAGACATGTAGACTAAACTCATTCATGTAATGGCTGGTATGAACACATTTTATTAGATAACAATAAAGTAAAAATAAAAATAGACACAGGAGCTGATGTAAACATTATGTCTAAAAAAGTACTTAATAGTATTCATCCACAACCAATAATATACAAAACAAAGAAGAAATTACGCGCTTTTGGAGGATCATTTCTTACCCCAATAGGAAAAGCAAAACTTCAATGCAAAACAAACAAAGACCAGCGTAATTTACGTTTTATAATAATAAAAGAAAACGAACCAACACTTCTTAGTGGCCGTGATTGTGAATTATTAGGTTTAATTAAACACAACAAAATTACAGTTCAAAAAGTAACTATGAAAAATAAAAGTAAAAATGATCAAAATATATCTAACAATAAAGATAAAATAACAAAGTGTATAAAAGATAATAAAAGTATTAAAACACAGGAAGTAAAAGAAAATGAAAACTTTAAGCCTATATATGAGACAAACAAAGATGCTTTTCAAGGTGTGGGTTGTTATGAAGGAGTAAATCCAACATTAATTCCACTAAGTATACATGAAAAATTACGTGAGGAATTAAATAAATTGGAAGATATTCGTTTACAATATGAAATATTAAAGAAATTGGGTGAAGAACAATCCCATCAATTAATTGAAAAGGAGAGAGAAATACAGCAAAAATTTCAATTAGCAAAGGAAGAGGAATGGCATAAAATCACTAATATAGAAGCTGAAATGTTAGAATTACAAAATAAAATTCAAGAGTTAGAAAGATACAAAATTGATGAACGTAATCAAAAGCAAGTTGATGTTAAAAAAACTGAAGATAATGCCAGACTAGCAATTCACAACAAAGAATTAGAGAAAGAAAAAAGTTTGAATTCTGAATTATATCAACAGATTCAACAGCTTAAAGACAATCTTCACAGTTTATCAGTTGTTCATCAGGATTTGCGATTACAAAACAGCAAATTAAAATCTTCTATTGATTTATTAACAAATGAACTGAAAGTTGTCAAAGCTGATTTTATCAAAATGAACACAGCTAAAAGATTCACAACAACTCCACAGTCACTAGAACCGGATGAGGAGACACAGTTGCCTGTACCTGAAAGAGAGAAATCACCACCATCAACATCAAGTGATAATGGCACAGCAATAAGGAGAATACCAGTTGAACGTTCCGGGAAGAGAGGAAAATCAAACCGAAGAAGAAGACCTTCAGTGTATTTAAAAGACTATGTTTGTAAATAAAATTTTAAAAAAAAAAGAGAGTTGTCATGTTATGGCTAGTACTATAATTGCGGACTGACACCTAGCAGTGACAACTGAGATTAGCGAGTGCGCGACATCGCTCTGAGGTTAGAGAACGCGAGTCATTAATAAAGTTTGTTAGTTATGTTAACTGTGTGTAATTATTTATTTAAATATTAGTTTTTCTACTGAGACTAGAGAATTTATGAAGAAAGAAGGAATATGAAGATATACAAAAATGATGCATTAAAAAGAATTGAATATCTCGAATTTTGTAAAATGGTGCTGAAAAGAATTGAAAATGATATAAGAAATTATAACTGTGAACTAGCAAGGAAAGCTGTAGAAGAAAATAAAAGTCTTAAGAATGTAAAACAACATTTTGGTATTGGTAGGAAATTTATATCTGCAATAAGAAAAAAAGATGGAATTATTACTAAAAAGAGAGATGACATCATGAAATTGGTAGAAGATTTTTATCAAGAATTATATAGTAATAAAGAATAAGTACCTCCTATATCTATTACATCTTCCGAATTGCCCAGAATTTTAAATGAAGAAGTGAGACATGCAATTAAATGTATGAAGAAAGGAAAGGCTCCAGGTAATGATGGAATTATAATTGATATATTAAAAGAAGCAGGTGAAGAAATAGAATTTTTTTAAGCAAAGTTATATACCAAATGTCTAAATAATAAAGATGTACCGGATGATTGGAAGAATGCAGTAATAATATTAATATTTAAAAAAGGTGATAAAGAAGATATTAGAAATTACAGACCTATCAGCCTTTTATCAGTTTTATATAAAATTTTTACCAAGATAATTGCAACTCGTCTACAGAGAACATTGGATTTCCACCAACCAAGAGAACAAGCTGGATTTAAAAGTGGTTTTAGTACAATAGATCATATCCAGGTGTTGAGAGAAGGACAAATGAATATGAGTTGTCATTATGTTTTGGATTTGTAGATTATGAAAAGGCATTTGATTCTATAAACATTTCTTCAGTGATTAAAGCATTGGATCATCAAGGTATAGATCCAAGATATTGTCATATTTTAAAGAATATTTATAAAAATGCAACAGCAACAATTAGATTACATAATGAGACTGGGAAAGTCAACATTGAGAAAGGTGTAAGACAAGGTGACTTCATATCTCCAAAACTTTTTACAGCAGTGCTGTAAGAAGTATTTTGTGGATTAAAATGGGAAACTAAAGGAGTGAAAATAAATGGAGATTATTTAAGTCATTTAGATTTCGCAGATGATGTATTGTTTTTGCAAATAATGCTTCAGAGCTGCAGGAATTATCAGATGAAAGTAGGAAAGTAGGACTAAAGATAAATGTTAAAAAGACTAAAATAATGTTTAATTTATTTGCTCAAAATATGAAAATAAAGATTGATTATGATGAATTAGAAGAAGTTAACAGTTACAAATACCTTGGTCAGATTATTAATACAGATGGAAACATAATGGAGGAAATTAATCATAGAATTAAACTTGGTTGGAGTGCTTTTGGTAGAAATAACTTGATACTAAAAGGAAATATGCCTATGTGTTTGAAAAGGAAGTTTTTTAACAAATGTGTTTTACCAGTTCTTACTTATGGATCTGAGACTTGGACACTTAATAGAAGAGCAATACAGAGACTTCAGACCACTCAAAGAAGTATGGAGAAATGTATGTTGGGAGTAACAAGAAGAGATCGAAAACACAATATATGGGTAAGAGAACAAACAGGTGTTACTGACCTCATTGAAAAAATTAAAAGATTGAAGTGGAGTTGGGCTGGACATATTGCTAGAAGAGATGATAATAGATGGACAATTGAAATTTTAAACTGGATTCCAAGAGATTGTAAAAGACCCAGAAAGAGACCACATGTGAGATGGATGGATGAAATAATAAAGTGTGTAGGGGTGATGTGGAGAAGAGAAGCTAAAGATCGGAGAAGATGGATTAAACTTGGAGAGACCTTCATCCTGCAGTGGATTGATAATGGTTGATAATGATGATGAGGAGGAATTATATCGCTACTACCTCTAAGATGCCAATAAAGGAAAGAAATGAAATATGCAGCCAAATTGCTGAAGACTTATTGCTCTCCTATAAGCAACATCTGTCCAGCATGTGAGAAGAAATATATGTTTCAAGGAAAGTTACAAATACTGCTGACCATAATTACAGAAAACTGGTATTTAAACACATACAATGTATGACATTGAATATTTGTTTTTTACTGATAAGATATTCATTCTATAAGATTAAAAAGGTCTTAGTCTTATAAAGATTAAAAGACATTAATTACTGTAATATGTAAACTGAAAATATATTAAATGTTGCGATAAATTTCACTTCACATATATGTATGTGGAATCACTAGATGTAAAAACTGAAATATATGAATTGTTTGTTGAAAACATCTTAATTATTATGGAGTTTATTTTATATCTACATTTGGAATCACTATTATGTAGCTATAACCAAATTACATATGTTTTTGCTTTATTAATAAATTGTTAAAATATTGTTTTATTAATCCATTTCTTTGTTTCTAATTAAGTTTAAACATTATAATTTCAATACACTTATGCTAGTTTATAAATTATTCACAACTCTGAGAATATGTGAACTAATGAGGGATATGCTGGGGTGTCACTGTAATAATTTTGAACTAATGATTGTTATCTTACAAGAGGTCTCTTTTGAGGAGATTGGCCTGGAGTTTCTTAAAATGGAAACCTAAATAAATAAAAGATTTTTAGAATGTTTGTGATCATAAAACCATCATCATCACCCCCCATTGTTTAATATAATCATATTGATTTAAAACAGGATTTATAAGATTTACAGATATAGGTAGTAGAATATTCTTGCATTTAGCATTATATATGTGCTTGTTGATCATTGAATATCTTATAGATATTGTGTATATCATTGATTCTAACTACTGAGGTATACTATTACATAATCATCACTAACAAGGGAATTATCAGGTATATATTCTAAATTATAGCATTTAATTGTTTCTATTAGTTAGTAACAGTCTCTGGAAATAAATAAAAATATTTAACAAGCAGTGAAATTAACTCTACAATTTTCAAAGTACCAATATATAAATAATAAAAATTACCTAGAGTTCAAAATTAAATAAGACTAGCCAAATACAATAAATTCTATAATACAATCAATAGTTTTCCTACCACAGCAGAACTTCTCAAGTGCAAAGAACTAAAAACATATTAATAAATATATACTATTCCCCACAATTCCCAATCATATCCCACACACCCTTAATATTAAAAGAACTTTTAGACAAATTAATTGTTTCTGAATCATAAATTTTTAATAGTAAAGATTCTTTAATTCTTCTTTTTATTTCATTTCTTTCAAAAAAGGCAACCTCAGCGACATCAAAACTAATAGAGTAGTCTGTATTTTTTCACAGATATATAAAACAGAACAGAGATATTTATTTCTAACCTTACTTTTATGTACCTGTATCCTTTCACTTAAAGTCAAACTACTCTGACGTATATAAAACTTCTTTCAAAAACAAGGGATAATGTACACTACTCCAAGAAGAATAAGAGCTATAGCTAGCTTATGGCATGACCATAGCAGTTATTTATTTATTTATACATTGATATGTAGAAAATTATAGAATTAATTTTAATGTTTTGTTTTACCGTATATTATTGTGCTTGGTATTATACATTCATAGGTACCTACACACATACAAATATATATATAGAGAGAGAGAGGTTGAAATAAGAGATACACTGATCAAACAAAAATTTGAATAAATATATATATCTCAAATAAATATATTTAAAAAAATAAAAATAACTATAAATAGTTTGATAATTATAAATCAAATGTGAAATTTTATATGCCAAATAATTCACAGATAAAAAATAAATAGCCTTTACACTGCCTACTATTGTAGGACAAAAATCTCTTCAACAGCCCTTCATATAGAAAGAATGAAGGCAATACTGCACAGGACCAATTGCCAGTTTAAAAAATCAATGATTTTCAAGCATCTGTTTGGGATTCTAACTAAGAATAACTAGTTATCCATTTACTGACCAATATTGGGTAGACATTGATGCTGAATGGAATAATTATAAAATTAAAAGAGCAAGAATATATTAAAAGCAGTCAGAAAATTAATTATATGCTTTGATATTCTAAGAACAAAGCCATAGAGATATAAATTTTATTAACATTGTTGGTTTCTTAATATTAAAAGGACTCAAAATAGAAACTGCGCTCAAAGTTTTCAAAAAAACTCTCATCTATAAAAAAATTTACAAAAGAAAAGTAATTTTTTGTAAAGTGACTTTAAATAAACGAAACTCGCTGCAAAAAGTATAGTAAAAGTAATAATAAAAAAAGTGCAATAAAATTCTCATAATTAATTGTATCAGAATATTGCTACTAATTTAATTACCTGATTATATAAATTATATTTATTAACATGGTTTTTATGAATGACTAATTTGAGGAATGAACTAACTGCATCTACAGTAACAGACTTCAGTTCTCTGGCTTTGAATTCAGTTTTATCATTATCACTTAATGAAACATATCTGAAAAAATAAAAAAAAATCAAATTACTTATTAATAGCCCTATCTAATATATATTATTCTTTGCAAGATAATTCTTATAATTCAGAAATACAGTAACTTTATCATTTACTTTTTCTTTAGAAAAGGTTAATTTTAAAAAAATAATTTTTTGTTTTATATTAACTTTAAAAAAAGAGAAATTGCAACTTTCTATTAAAAGTCTTAACATTTTCAGAGATAAATAATTTATTAAGAGAAAAATCATAAGATTATTTGTAATTAATATTAATTCTGATTTTTTTAACCATATACTGACTGACATTGTGTTAAAGTTATAAATATACATTAAACAAAAAACTCTGGAATAAACTGTACAATATTCAAAATATTAATCTATACAAATAAATAATAGTTAAAGCCAGTTTATGGAATGTCTGGATGTTCTGTAAATACAGATTTAAATCTATCCAGAAAAAATTATAGAAGTAAAAGAAAATCAGAAAAAAAATTTAACAAAAATAAAGGGATAGTATGTAGAAAAAAAATAAAATAGATAAGAATAAATATATAGGTATTAAAACTTATAATAATAGTATTGTAAAAAGTTTAATAATGTAATAAAGTTTAAGATAGTAAATAAAAGAAGAATGTACTTAATATATTAGATAATAAATATGTGAGAAAAGTAGAAAAATGCATAAATGGGGTATATAAAATTGAATGTAAGTCATGAAAAAGTAAAAATATAAAAACTAATTATGTAGGTGAGACAAAGAAATCAATTTATACAAGATTAGTTCAACATAAGTATGATATCACCTATTTATTTGCATTCATTAGAAACAAGTCATAGATTTGAGAAAGATAGTATAAAAATGATTAATTATACAAATAACAGAAAGGATAGGAAAATTAAAAAGGTAATATTGATTAAAAATATAAAACAAAATCTTAATAGGGACTTTGAAACAAAGACAATAATTTTATAAACAATTATTATTAATAATAGTTTGAATATGAAAAGGTTAAAAGAATAAAGTTGAAGAAAATGATGATAGAGGAAGATGTTAAGCAAGTATAAAAAATTTGAAAATTTTGTCAGTTTTTAGAAATAGGATTGTAAAGAGGTAATTTTGTATTTTGTAATATGGAAAAAGTTAAAAGTTTTTTTTTCTTTTCAAAAATATATTTATTAAAACTTTAGATTCAAAAAAATTACAGAAAACCTGATTGTCTTAAAACTGTGGAGCTAGGGGTCTCTAATCCATTGGAGAGTTAGTTATTTCAGTTCAAAGTCTATGGAAAATTCAGTCCTGTAAAATTCACCAATGTCCAGGATTCCGTATGTAGCCATTCGGGGGCTAACATGCGATCTCTGAGGCAAAATCCTTTTAAAAGCTTTATGAAGTATTCCAGTATATTTAGATTTGAGTCACTGAAAATGTATTTACATCTGACAAGCCAGATTGCAAAAGAAAAAAACACAGATAGTCTGATTTTTGAAAAAATACCTGACTTTATGGCATTTTGTATAAATGGGACATTTCTATGATCATGGGAGACCTTTTCGTTGATGAACATCCTAACTTGACCAAAAGCTGGACATGTATGGATGATATGAGTGATGGTTTCAAAAAGTTAATAGTTAATTATAAAATATATAATAAAAATAAAAAAAAGGTTAAAAGTTGATTAAAAATAATTTGTATTAAATAGTAAAATAAAAAGTTTTTTAAACTTAAAAAATTAAAATTATAATAAATAATTTAAAAATAAGATAATATAAAATAAATGTGGGTAAAATTAAGAGCAAAAAATAAAATGAGAAATGATTATTTATAATGGTCAGTTTAAAATGTATTATTTGTATGATTATATATTTGGATATTGTAGCTCTGATGATGATTGCAGGACAGTTGAAACTGTAAGAATAAAGTTTTGATATAAAAAATAGTATTGTTAAAATGTTTAAGAAAGTTGTAAATGGTATGATATATACTATGCATAACTAATAATATGATAGAGATCCTAAAAATTAGGACTCCCAATAGTTTTTAAAACAAATAATTTATAATTATACAATTGTTTTATAAATAATTTAAATAATTACATACTTATTTATTTACAAATAAAATCAAGTTATTTTTTTGAAAAAATTTATAAATTACTTGTATGAGATTGAAATGGGCAAAGAGGAGTGACATAAAATTATCAATAAACATTTTTTTATTTAGAAAACTATCCCTAACGATAATCAAATATTATTGCATGATCTAATAGTAAAATCTTTCCAGCAATATAATTTCAAACCAGCAATAACTATTTATTTAAAAAAAGAATTATCCTTTGTCCAGAGTATTAATGTAAATTTGGAATATTTTAATGAAATATTTATATTTCTAACTTTACATACACTACTAGAAAATAAAAGTTTTATCAAATAATACTTCATATTAACAGAACATACCCAAGCCTGGTGTATTGAACGTTTTGTAACGTTGTTGGCTTCTCATTAGGTATATCCCCTATGAAAAATTCGACCTTGGAAGCTATAAATGAAAGAAAGCACTGGAGTAAATTAAATATAAATACAATTTAACGTATAAAAAAGTTTTGTGTAAAATTAATTCAAAGTTATCAAATATTTATTATACCAATTAAAAACTGGTGAGATAAAATCTGAATTTTGCGGAGATAACAGCGAGATTCCAGCTGAATGACTATATCCTGAGGATAAAGGCAAAACCTAAAATATTTTTAAAAAGTTAAAATTAATAATCTTATACATCATTAAATGGTAAATTGCAATGTTTATTAATCTTGAATTTTAAGCAGGTTAAATTTTGTCAATAAATTATTTTATTTTGCTTATATTTTCTATTAAACAGCAATATATGATTGGTCACTTTTGATTTTTTCCACAGATATTGGTCTTCATTCATAGCCTTAACTGAACATAGAATAATCAGCGGATATCTAATTGCAAACCCCCATAACAATTTTTTTCAGATTCTAATATTTAGAAGAGTAGTTTTAAAGAGATTACTGTTTTAAAACTCATAGGCAGTCATTATAATGTTATGCATTTCTTTGTCACTTTTAAGAAATATAAGCTTACCTTTCAAAGCTCTCTCGCTCAAGAGATATCAATAAGAACTTGAAATATACAAAATAGTAAGTAATTCTATAAGTCATGATAAAATTCTGGAAATAAAAGCAGCATTTTTCAATCAAATTAAATCTTTACCTTTAGGTCGGAACATTAAAATTTCTTTGTCTGGTAATATACTTTGAGACATTATCTTTGAATAAAGACATCAAAGTACATATTAATGAAGAAGATAATTCTAAAAACAATAAATTTAAAGAGGGGTTTTGCACTAAAGTAGTTATAGATAATAAAGATGTGACCAAAAGAGAAAAGATATGCAGAAAGTAAAACAATGAAAATTTATACTTGGTTGATACATTTATTAGAAGATATGGAACTGTAATAAGAAAGAATATAATAGTTTATCTCCCAGGTTTTGGAGTTTTAGTTATTGTCAAAATATTAGGAGAAATTTAATAAAAGTAATAATTAATAGAATTAGTGGAAACAAATAATGATATACAAAGAAATGCTGAAGAAATGTTTAAATTGGTTTGAAGAAATGATCTTGTATTTGAAGAAAATGAATGGGCAAGTAGAAATAGTAGGATTATTGCCAAGATTTCAGATTTGTGGGAATAATTGTTGAGAATGAAATCTACATATAAGCATAGCGGCTTGAGGATTTTAAATGTGTGGAGTACGGGTTACAAAATAATAGACAAGTTAATTTCCAATTAATATGATTATCCATTAAACTAAGGAAGAAGGATAGGATACATATAATAAACTACAATTACACATGCTAATTGATTATTACAAGTAAACCACATCACCTAACCCCCACCTAGTGAATGCTCTAACATTAATCAATAAAATATCAACAATTTGTAATCAAAGCAACCCTCAGACAACAAATGGAAATCCACTTATTATCGGATCTAAGATCTTAAATAGACATTGATTGAGTTTCAAACTGTCTAGAAGTTTTAAATAAACTTCATTAAACAGACCAGAATAAACTGCTCAGGGTTGATTAATAAATAATCGTTTTTACAATCTTTCAAACAAATTACTGATCATCCTGACTTGTTTAATGAAGTTTGTTTAAAACTTCTAGGTAGTTTGAATCTCAATTTAAACCAATTGCTGTTACTCAAGGTCTATTTAAGATCTTAGATCCTAATAATAAATGGACTTCCATTAATTATCTGAGTTCTATTTTGATAACAGATTGCTGGGATGTATGATATATGATAAACATCCAAAAAAGTTTAATATTGAAGTCAAAAATATAAAAAGGAATATATTTATAAATGGGGGAAAATAAAATAAAAGGGGAAAATGTGGATGAGAAAAGAGATGTGTAAAACAGAAAATAATTTTTTATACATATGAGGTCATAGGAATAATTGTAGAAAAAAACAATTTCAAAATAAAAATCAAAGGTATACATTTAAAAATGGTTTTCATATACATGCAAAGGATTAAAGATATGAAAAAGTCAAGAGAGTTGAAGGAGGGTTTTGTCATACTAAAATTAAAAGTGTTACCAATAAATAATAGACATCTTATGAAAAAGTGTAGTACTTCCAAGATTGTAAAAGACATAAATAGATGTGAAGATGATAAAAGAGAGGTTATAGGGTTTATTATTAAGAAGATATTTTTAGAAAGAAATTATATGAAATGTATCTGAGTTAAATTATAGAATAATGCATTTAGCTCCTGGAAAGGGAAAAAATGAAAAAATGTGAGGAGGTCGAATGAGAGTATTTGGCAATATTTTGTCTAGGGATATTGTGTACAAAATCATCTATCTATAGAATAAACAAATTGTAGAGTAAACATATTATTACACTGGACAACCTGATTTCTTAAACGTTACATGACTTTGCTAATCAAGATTACTTCCAAAATATCTTTTACACATCTCAAAATAAATTACATATTCATAAAATCATACTCAGTTAAAATAAAAAATATTTTTTAATCCCACAAATATTTTATGACAATTACATCTTAAAAAAACTTAGTAGTATCATAACGATTTCACTAGTTCTCTATGCATTGCAATGGTGATGTAAAAATAAAAAAATAATTGAATAGCTTCAATGCTCAAGCGTTCTTAAGAAATGTGAGTGCCCAAACTGGAACTGATTCGAGGACTTTATGCTTTAGTTTGACACTCTACCAATGTGCTAAGCGACACAAGTCAATAGTGACCTTTTACTAATTGATAGCTAACAGCTCCCTTAATCATGTGATATCAGTAAATATATAACTTCTTTCTTAGTCATCCCCTCATTCAAAAATGTAAATCGCCATACTGACTCCACCCCTCCCTTTCATTTTCTCAATATAGTTATATAATTTTTATTATCTTATCTTTTCCTTCTACCTTTTTCATCTTCAACTCAGTACATAAACCAGAAACTTGGCTTCTTTGGCCCTCCCATCTCACCCACTAAATTTACCCTTCCAATATCCTAATGATCCCAAAAATGTTGTATTGCCATCTAGTGTCTATGATTAAACCAAAGCTGCTTACATAATTAGCTGCGAGAGAATTGGAAATCGTTATCCCATTTCGGTATGTTCTATTACTAAATTAATTCACTAATTACTGTTTTTAAATTTTACTAAGTAAGAAAAAAAAATCACAATACCTTGGAGACTGCCATCCTTGCACATGAGGATTATGGGTATTTAACTGAGTTGCCCGGAAGTTTTCATCTTCTCCAGATACATGAACAACTCGAAACTGTATCTTCCGAGGCATGGTTTTCAAAAACCCCTATTAAAGACATCTGATCTTTAACCAATAATGGCATACATCACATCGCTAGCTGGAATAAAAAAGATTAAACTAAACATTTAATACTAGAGTGGATATGCACATTTATAAATAAATAATAATCCTAATCTATTATGAATATATAAAGATCTGTCTCTTCGTCTTTATAAATCAGTAAATAATAGATCAATTTGCATAGTTTCTTTAAAACAAATCTTAAAAGTTTTACACAATTTAATTTTGCAGTTTTACCAACAGGAAAAGTCTTAGAGCCCCCAAATCTGACATGTTCCAGACTTATACAATTTTTAAACTTCATGGTTTTTTAGGATCTACTTCTCAAGTAATTTGAATTTACTTATTTTCATCCTACTTTTTTGTAAAATAAATTAATATAGACCATTACCATATTGAATTTACATTTTATTTTCATGCCAATTTTTTTTTTTTTTTTGGAGAGTGGGGGAAGAGGTGAGACAAGAAATAAATACAGTTCTCTTCTGAAAACCAGGTCTGAAAGGAAAAACCTTTTAATCTGCCAAATGTTATTATAGTTGAAAAATGGACTATCTTAGGTTAATTTTCTATGTAAACAAAAACACCATTTATTTTTAACCATCTAATTAAGCAGTTTTTATTTTGTTTCAATAACTCAATTTTTTTATGTATTTTCTCTAAAAATATATTTTTTTTTAATGCTCTTCGATAAAGCATTCTGTTTGTATTTTCAAATAAAAATATTTTATAAAGTATTTTTAAATATATGTATACCTTTAGAAATATTAAAAAATAATAAATAAGTTCAAAAGATTGCAGATAAAAAAAATATTAAATATTTTTAATTATCGATATAAAAATATCTATACACAAATTTAGACATTGACAATATCATTACAAAAATGCATGTTTACCGTCTAAAAATAATAATAATAATAATAATTTTATCGTAGAAAATCATGTATAAAAAATAATTATATGTATATGCACTGATTATTTATTTATATAATATTATATACTGTTTTAAAGTTTAAAAAAAACCAGACAAAATTACGTATCTTTTACTCTTCTTTTGTAAATTATTGGACAGTGATGGAATCCATTGCAACTAATATAAATAACGGTCTGCCCATTTAAATTCATCTTTTCCACTGTGGTTTTTTTTTTTTTTTGCCTAACTCCATAAATTAAAAAAAAAAAAAAAACTAAAGTATAATAGTATATATTACAATTTTTTTATCATCTCCTCATATACACTTTAATCCTTTTACATAATTCTTTTATTTTGCTTATAGTTTCGACTGTCCTGCAGCCTTCATCAGAGCTACATTTAAACATATAACCATTATTTTATATACATATTTTATATTACCATTCATAATCATATTTAACTTTAACTCTCTCTATAGCTTTGCTTCTCTTATTTCTTACATATATTTTCTTTTTTTTTTTAACTTTCATTTTATTCTATCTTATCTATCATTCAACATTTATTCTTTAATACATCAGTATAACCTTTCCATTTTATTTTTTATATATACGTATTATCTAATATCTTTTATTATCTTCTATTATTTTATATATTTATTCCTTTATTAATAATTCCAATTTTATTCTTACTCTTATCTCTATTTTTATTTTCCTATTCTCATTTTTAATTTTTATTTTCATTTTACTTACCTCTCTATAAATTTCACTTCTCTCTCTACAACTGTAACCGAATATTTTTTTAAATTTTTATTGGCCTCTTTTTCATATACTCCTTTCATATAACTCCCTCTATTATCAATGTTTTCAATTTTTATCATATTCTTTAAACTTTTTATCTAGTTTAAAACCTTTTTATATTTTATTTATTTTTGTATTATTTTTTATAATTAATATTTTTAGAAAAATGTTTACCCCCCCCATCTCTATTTAGATTTGGCTTTATCTTTTTAATTAATATAGCTTCCTTTAATTTTCTATCTCTTCTTTTATTAGAATAACCAATCATTTTCACACTATTTTTCTCAAATATATGTCCTGTTCTATAGAATACATATAAATTGGTGCTGCATAAATTGTTTTGTTTTTCTCCTACATATTTAGTTCTTATCTTATTATTCTTACATGAATATATAAAGAGAAATGCAAAAAAGTAAAGGAGAAGATATAAGAATAAAGAATAACAGTTTTGTATGAGTATATTCATAAGCTTCAACTAAAGCTAATATAATGAGTGCAAACTTGAAATATATTATAAGACACAAGATAATAGTGTCTCCAAAGTTACTTTTCCAAATAGTTAAACTCTATTGTCTATTTTTGAGGAATAAAAAAGAAAATGTGGATTATAATTAATAATAATTTTACTTGTGGAGTCATTCAAGCCAAAATAAGTATTTAAATATATATATAGCACAAAAAATTGAATTATAATGAAAATATTTTTAAAGTTACTTCGAATAATAATAAAAAAAACATAAAAAAGCAATTTAAATTCCTCAAAAAGTGCAATAAAATAAAATAATCTAATTATTTTGTCAAATGACAGTAAAAATCAATAAAGTTTATAAACCATGTCTTGATTTCATAAGGAAATTATGATTCAGACACAATGTGAAGGAAGATGGCAGTTATTGATATTAGAATCAATCCTTTCAAGTCTTTAATCTATTAATTTCTGAGTTGTGAAAACAATGGACAGATCCTCAGTTTATAAAATGCTTTTTTTATCAACTTGGCCTGTCTGTGCATGTTTTCTGCCTTTATGTTCACATTTTTAAATTTTGCTCCAGCTAAAATTTTTTTTAAAAATTTTAACCAAATAATATGTAAAAAAAAAATTTTTTTAAATGAAGCTTTTATGTAAACAGTACTAGCTGACTTAAAAGTAGAAAAATAATAAAGTAATCTGACTAAACAATAGAAAAAACTGACCTCGAATAATTTGTCATTCTTGGAAAATATCAGATATCTTAAAAATCAAGATCTGTTATAAAACGATTGGAAATTGCAGGAATACTGTCATTTCATAAAACCATTTGAGGCCTTTTTCATTTTTGATTTATTTAAGCCTCAAATGCCCTTTTGAAATGACAATACTCCTGCAATTTCCAATTGTTTTATAACAAGTCTAGATTCTTAAGACTATGATAAATTAACTGAGATTCAGTTTTTTCTTACTTTTTACTTGGATTGCTTTATTTTTCTACTTTTTAGTCAGCTAATACTGTTCACATAAAAGCATTATTTAACAAAAAATAGTGTTTTACATATTACTTGTTTTACAAATAGTAATCCCCCTACTTCTACAACATTTGATTCCAAGACTTGGCACAAATATTGAAATTTGATAATAGTAATGAAGCATACATAATATGCATTTTTAGCATATATATCCTACAAATGATTTTGACATGTATATAAAATATGTAACCCATCTATGATTTTAATAAATTGTATGTATTAAGATATCAACAAAAATAACTAACAAAAAATAATCTATAATTAGCAATTTAATAGTTAATAAAATTAATTCTAAAACAAAAGTAATTCTTTACTGTCATCTAGAGTAAACTAAAGTAATCAATAATCACTAGATGCATATATAATTCCAATTTTTAGTAATTGAACCTACCATCTCAGGATGATTTCTGGCTTTTACCTTATCAAGGCCTAGAATTCAAAATTGAAAGAAATGCATTTATACATTCAACAACCACTTTTAACTCTACTTTCAAATTCACATTAGCCCAAGGCTTTGAAATCAATTCAACTCACATAAATAGTTAATAAAGATCTGAAACAGTTCAGCAACTATACATTTTGAGATATATTCAGTTCTTCACTAAGCAAGCCCCTTATTGCCTTGGCTAGGAATGTAAAAAAAAAAACAATCCAGCTTAACCAATAAAACAATAGCAGTTCTCCACTTGACTGCCATCTAGTATAAGCTACAATAATTAAGAATGATTACCAGATAAGCACATAATTTCTATTCAGCTTTCTGACTTTTACCTTTATCAGTGAGACTTGGAATTCAAAGTTGGAAGAAATGCAGACATGCCCTTCAGCACTCACCTTTAGTCCCACTTTACCTATCAAGCTTAAAACTTGAAATTCAAATCAATCTAAGATTTTAAACTTAAGCTGACCTACTTGAACAGTTATAAAGATCTGTTACTAGTTCATCAACTTTCTATTTGGATACCTTCAGTTCTTCCATTAACTGATGGCATTTTATTCTCCCGGCTAACAGTTTAACAAATAAATACCAATACACCAAATTTAACCAACAAAATAAAAGCAGCTCTCCATTACTGTCATCCAGTGTAAACAAGTTGACTTGAGTTCAAACCTTTAGGCTGATTTGAATGTCAAATTTAAAATTTGACATTTAAAGTGGAGTTCAAGATGATTGCTGAATTCATATATATGTTTCCAACTTTGAATTCTAGGTTTTGTTAATAAAGGCAAAAGCTAGAAATCGGTCTGAGCATAGAAGTTCAAACACTAAGGATGGGATTACTAAAATATATCTGTATAACTGTTTAAGCATTCAAAAACTTAGGCTGATTTGAATCTCAAGTTTAAAGTTTGACAGGTAAAATGGAGTTAAAGGTTACTAAATCCATATAACAATGACTCCAACTTTGAATTTTAGGCCTTGTTAATAAAAGCAAAAACTAGATATCTGTCTAAGGATAGGAATTCAAACATTAAGGGTGGAATTATATAGGCATCTGGTAATTACTGATTACTAACCCTAGATGACAGAAAAGTGGAAAACTGCTTTTGTTTTACTTAGCTAAAGGTATTTGTTTTTTTGTTACAATCCTAAGTAAGTAAAGTAATAAAGTGCTGACAATAAATGAAGAACTTGAATATATATCACTGCTGAATTTACTTGCTAGACTGATTTTAGATCTATATAACTGTTTAAGCAGGGATTTAAAACCTTAGAACATTTTAAATCTCGTTTTAAACTTGACACATGAAGTTAAATGTAGTTGCTGATTCCATAGGTGCATTCTTTCTGATTTTGATTGCTAGGCCTCAATAATAAAAGCAAAAGTCAGACATCAGCCTGAGAAATCAAGATTCCAATGCTAAGGATAGAAATTATACAATGCTGGTTGCATGTGTATTCCCTCCAATTTTGAATGCTAGGTCTCAATAATAAAGGCAAAAGTCAGACACCAGCCTGAGGATGGAATTTCAAATACTACTATAAATTCATTAATCACTGATTATGCAACCTCATGCTAGATGGCCAGAATGGATATTTGAGATAGTTTATCATTATATAAATGACTGAAATAGGTAAACAAACAATTGTTTACAATGTGTTTAAATACAGTATAAAAAAGGCTTATAATGAGTGAATAGGAACAGGTTGTGGAAAAATTTTGGGATTATTAAACCTGACTATGAATATTTAGAAGAATAACTTTTATTAATATTAAGTGGTAGATAGGGAGTTGAAGGAAATAAAATGTGAAAAAGAGTTGAAACCGTCTGTTGACTGAGCCAGCAGTGGAGGTTCCCATAATAGAAATTAGAAAAATATGTAATTGGTCAATTTCTTTTTTGATATTCACCTTTTTAAAACAATGTAAAAAATATAGAGCCATTGTTAAAGAAATACATAAAACAAGAAGTATGAAAATTAAACAGAGTGAAGTAAAAAATCTAAGGGTAAAGTTGAGGAATGAAAAATGGGGAATTAAGTGGAAGATTATAAGTATTTAGGTGCTTCGTTAAGAGGGGGGGGGATTGTAAAGACAGCTAAATATTAGAATTGTGACAAAAAGCAAGTAACAAAATGGCAATAGTTAAAAACCTGATATATGCTTTAAATAACAAATATGATACATATAAAATAATTTGGAAAAAGAGATGTTACCTGTTTTACTGTTTGAAATCAGATAATTCAGAAATTTTTATACAGAATTCAAGAGAAAGTGTGTAGACATGAAAACGACAGCAATGTTAATCAAGAGAAAATGGGGTTGACCTTTTTTTTTTAATGAAATTAAAGGCAAATTTGAAATGTTTAGAAAGCTACTATATATGGATGAAAACAGATTAGTAAAAATATTGTTTAGATAAATTAAGTGGAGATGACAATAAACACTAGGGACTAAAAAGATTTTACAATAATCAAAATGATAAACAGATAGATAATTTATTTATATATATATAAAAATAAGACAGATATGTAGAGAATATCTAACAGGATCAAGGTTAGGAAAAGAGGAAAAAGAGAAAAGTAAGTTTGTGAAGAAGAGTTATAGAAAACGAATGTGAACAGATATAATATCCTAGATAGTTTATTGTTCATTGGAGCAAGAATAAGTGCTTTGAATATTAAGAAATAAAATGAAAGAATTTTGAACTATAGATGTGAATTATGTAGGAATAGAAAAAAGAATATAAAATCTATTTTTATGAGTGTAGAATGTTAAAAGAGTATCATAACAAGTTGTACAACAGAGGTATAAACATAAAAGTGAGAAGGAGTAGAAGTAGAGATTTTTTTTTTTTTTTGGTTTGGTATTTAAGTCTTTATAATGAAAATAGAGAATATATGAGGATAGAATACTGGAATTAATAAAAGTTTTTATCAAAATGAGATAAAAGAAATAGCAACATGTAAGTGTTGTCAGTTTTTGATAATTGTAGACTGAAAGAGAATATTAGAGTGCGGAAAGCAAATGAATGGGCTTCAGAGAAAGAGAATCTTTAATTTGGTTGATAGGGTTTCTATTTATATTGCCATTATGCAAATTTCTGATTCATTTAAAGAGACGATAATTTGTATCATATCATATCTGAACATAGCATACTGACGTAGCAAAAAAATTGTTTGATAAACAACAAAATAGAATTTTTTTCTCTTAATTATGCCATAATTTATTATTTTGAAATGTGTGTAAATATTATTTGTTTACCATATTACTTTTTAATGTAACGTATTCAAGATTAAATTTAAAATATTTAATGACATCATAATCTGGATTTAATATTAATGCTTTTCTATCTACATGCTATAACAATATCTGATTTCTTTTTTGTAGTTATTTTAACAGAGAACAGTTATTTTAATCTTATTAAATTAGAATAATAGTAATGAGAAGACAAATGTAACAAGAAATTGCAAATATCATGTGACAAAATTTAAAGTGACAACATGGTAGAATTTCAACGAAAATAAATACAATTAAAGAGAACCCCACAGATCAACCAACTAAGCCAAACATCTGAGAGATGATATAAAGTGAAAGAACTTTACATTTTTCCTTCACTATCTCCATCAGGGACCATAAAATATATAACTATTGTTCTAAAATAATAATACTTGGTAACACAACCTATCTCATGTCTTCTGGTTACCTATTATACAAATCTGGAAAAAAATTGACTATGTAGCATTGATAGCTAAGAATATTGATGCTTTGTCTATAAAAAAAAAAAAGATGCAGTAAGTAAATGAATGTATCAAAGGACAGTCTTCTAAATAAAAATAGAGAGCTGTATAATCCTTTTAAGATATCCAAAACTGCAAAAATATTACCAAATTCACCACTTTTTATTTTGCTGTAATATCTTATATATATATAGTGGATAAATTGCATTTATATTCAAAACTTCTACTAGTCTTATTGCATTGCTTTCATTAAATCTTTAAAAAATTCCTTTTACACTTCTTTCACCTATCATGGTTCTTTACCTTTAAGTATTTATCTAATTCAAGACTCCCATTCCTTTAATTTTTTTATTTCTTAATAACTTCCTTTCATTTATTTTTCACTGAACATCGACATTTCAAATCTTATTTTTTCATTTAATTTTCATTTTTCTGAACCCACAGCCCAATCTCTTCCTTTTTTAATTAATAACCAAGATTCTGTACTACATAATATATTCCTAACAAAATTTATTATCCATTCTTCTAAACCCACATTTTAATTTTTTTCATTTTTCTAGATTTCTATACCATATACATCCCCCAAAAAATATGTAATAAGCCTTTTATCAGATTCTACTTCTATACATCATAGAATAAGCTCTTACCTTTGATAAAAATCTATTTAGTCATTGCTTCCTCATTCATATTTCTTTGTCACCTTTTCCAACAACAGTTAATTAACTTTCCACATACTGCTCTGCTCTATAACTTCCTTTCCATTTATCTTTAATGTCTTGGTTTAATTAATTTTCATTCTAAATATTCTCTATCCTTAATATTTTATTAAATTCATCCTCTTATCACCATTAAGATATTATTTGAAACTGATATAATAAAACTTTATCATTTAGAAATGGAAGCATGTGGTATAATTATAATAGAATAAAAATTTAGATGTAAAATAAAAAAAGAAACACAGTAGAAGTAAACACAAAAATATTACATCACTAAAGAAAATAACAGATTGGGTGTTCTGTGTCAAATCAATCAAAAATCTGGATCTTGATCTCGATAAAATTCACTTAATTATTGGTATATTGCTACTTATATAAAGAGAAAACTGGTTATGTTAAATCAACCAAAGATCTGGACATTAAGATTTCAGATTTAGTTGACTTTTGAAATGTTGCAAATGTCTATGGAGGTAATTGATGTACCATATCAAATCAATCATCTTGATGTTTCAGATTCACTTGATTTTTGATATTGTTAGTATCTACAGATTTGGATCTTCACGTTTTATATTTATTTGACTTTTAGTACGTCACTAAAATCTGTAGAAGATGAAGTTGCATGTCAAATCAATCAGAGACTAGGATGTTGATGTTTTAGATTTGCTTGATTTTTGATATATCACTAGTGTCTACAGAAGTTGATGTTAAATTAAGCAGAAATTGGTACTTTGATATTTAAAGCATTAAAACATCAATGACTTTCTAGCATCCATTGGTCATTATGACTTGCACTAAATGGTACTATTGTATAGAGAGAGTTGAAATGGTGGTTATGTGATGTTTTAATAGTTTCAATACCAATTCTAGCTAAAGAATATTGATGGTCATAGCTATTAAAAACTAAAGACTGTTTCAGATTTGTATGGCTATACAAAGAATTGGCTTGGATTGAAAACATTATTGTGTTTTCAGTTTGGGCTCATAGCTTTATAGTTTACTAAAAAAATAAAAGATGGCTAAAAGGGGGGGGGTACATTAGATTCAAAGATCTAAATACATTGTTTTCAAGTCCAAAGCTCTGCACTGATTAAAGACATAAGATAAAAACTAGTCTGGAGATATTAGATTGAATAGACATTAGATAGGGATTTAGATGTACAAACCTAGCATCCATTATTTATTGTGGCTTGCACTAGAAAACAGTATTGTATGGAGAGAATAGCTATTGTTTTAAAAGATTGTATAAGCATATGAAATGGTGGCCATGTGATATTTTAGTGGCTATTGATTACTATAGCTTGCATTAAGTGGCACTATCATACGGAGAGAGTTGCTACTACATTGATACTTGTTTCAGATTCATTTGATTTTAGATATGTTGGTTGTACCTATAGAGGAATTTGATGTTCCAGGTCGAACTAACAAGAGATTTTTATAATGTTGCTAGTATTTTTAGATGAAATTGATGTTCCATGTCAAATCAATGCGGGATTTCGATCTTGGTGATTTAGATTCACTATATTCTTGACATGTTGATAGTATCCATAGAAAAAGGTGAAAATCCTGATTTTTGGGAATATAGTTTTATATGTATACAAATTTTTGAAAATAGTTAAAATCATAAAAAAAGTTCCTATATTTTGATATATTGACTCTATTATTTTCAATGTTATCTTAAAATAAAAATCTTACCAGTTTTTCAGTCACTTCTCATAAACTTACAAAGAACTTCAATATCTATTCTTTTCCTTTCTAACAATAGTAATTTTTTTTTCTGATTTGTTCATTTTTCTATTATGCTAAATACATTTAAATACAAAAAAATCTTAGGAAAATTAGTGTTATTCAGAAGGAAATATTCAAATTCAAAAAACAACTTTCATCTCTGAATATTAACACCTTACTCCAGACTACTTTAGTAATTCAAATTAAACAATTCAAAACAAAGCAAAACTCTCCATATAGTAGTGCCATCTTGTGCTAACAAGAGCAATCAATGGATGCCAGAAGGCTTGTGCATAAATCCCTATCTAGTGCCTACTCATCCAATATCCCCAGACTAGTTTCTGGCTTGTGGCCTTCGTCAGTGAGGAGCCTTGGATCTGAGAGCACTGCACCTAGATCTTAGGATCTAATGCAACCCTCCAGCACCCAGAAACTAGTCTGGGAATATTGGATGAGTAGGCACTAGATAGGGATTTTATGCACAAGCCTTCTGGCATCCATTGATTGCTCTTGTTAGCACAAGATGGGACTACTATATGGAGAGTTTTGCTTTGTTTTGAATTGTTTAATAACAATTATGTGCTAGTATAAGATAGTGATCATGTGATGTTTAGTGTTTTAATTCAAATTACTTAATAATATTATTTTCTTATATTTTTTATTATGCAGCTCTAAAATAGTGGGATGCTAGACTAAATTATAATGGAAGAAACCACAAGCAATTTGGAAATTCCTGCCAAAACTAATCAAATATTAATGATTGATCATAATACTCTGTCTTCTTAGTCCAGCTTCCTATGTGTAAAGAATTTAATATATAATAAAATACTATATATTAAAATCCTACTTTTAAATTGTGATAGAATACATATAAACTAAATAAAATACAGACCATAACTTTTGTTAATAAGTAAAATTTAAGGGGGGGGGGGGGCTGAAATTTAAAAATATTTTGTAAAACAAAAACAATAGAAAATGATGTTTTACCCACACACACTATAAATAAATAACTTTTTCTTTATGAACTAAAAATATTAAAATTGCATGTTGTATATAAAGATTAATGTAAGTAATCTGATTCTATTAACAATTGGATAACAATGGAGGCAACAAATACAGATATATCACTACAGTGACAGGTATTAAAGATCCTTTTCTATTGTAACTAGAATAAAACTAATGTTGACGTTTTAGTGTTTAAAAAATAAAATATTAAAAAATAAAAATATAGATTTGTGCAATAAATATAGATAACGTAACAAACAGACTGATGAAAGACATTTAATATAATTAAAAAGACTATCCAAAAACAATGTAGATTTAAGTATCCATAACTTAGTTCTTAAAAAATAAATATCATTATTATATGTATAAAAAAATAGCAATGTTATGTATAAAAATACTCTGCACTGAATAAGAATTCATTAAGCACTACAATCTGGCAACTGATTACTTAAGATGCACAAGGTGGCATAACTATGATAAAAAAAAGTTTGCTATTGACCATTATGTAAGCCGATTGCGATATGTTTATTGGTTTTAAAACTCATTTCTAGAGGAGTCCCCCCCGGGATTAGAATGGCTATATTCATTTACATGTCCATATTTAGAAGTAAACCAATTGCAGTTACATTAGAATCGGATGCACAGGATTGGGGAGAACAAACTGTTTTTCTACACCTAGGGGTTTAGATTTTGTTACCTTGCAATATGAAATAAATGTACCTGAAAGACATGCCATCATAAAATGTACGAGAAGGTATGGAATATTAGCCTGTTATTATTAAAATTTATATTAATTCAACAAGTCATTTTAAATGTGTGTCTAAATATGTAATCATGTGCAATATTTATTACTCATATTATCATTTAAGAAGTTTTGTAATTGTATACAAACTCATCTGTTGCTAGTCTTAATTCAGTTCAACTCAGTTCTTGCACTCATTAGTTTTAAGTGATCATCATCATTTGGATCTATATTCAAAGTTAAGCTATTGCTGGAAAAGTAAAGAGAGTAATTAAAAATTCTAATTAAGGATAATCATAATCATCATAGTTAACTCTTCTATCACCAAGTGGTTCTTAGATGGATATATTAATCATATCCATGCATAAAACTACCCATATAAAAGATCCTTAAGCTGTCCATTAAGGGATATTTTACAATTTGATAATAATCAAGAAATATAGCCAGTATCTGTATAATAATCCTTTCAAAGAATTTATAAAGGCATGAATACTTGGTTTGATTATTATCAACAATTCCTAAATATAATCAGAGTTTTTGACCATCACAAAAATTATACTTTAAAATTAGCTGTGATGCAATGCACTATGGCTTCGCCTTTATCGAAGTCAGGACCCAGAGAAACTTGTTAGCCACCTTACTTTCCCTTTCCATTCCCCATCCTGAATTTTTCCTAAATTTTTCTCTATCCTGCTCCATCCCATTTCAACAACATCATTTTTGTCCACTCTATGGCCTTTATATCTAGATCCCCCTTATCTTTTTCCAAACCCAGTATAAAAATCAAGAACCCACTTTGTGTATAATCACTTTGCTTATATTTATTTTCCCAACTTCATTATTTGTACCCTTTCTGTTTGTAAACATTTACATTCAATTTCTTCTATTCCGTTCTTTGTCACTACAACACTCAACAATTCTCCTAACACAATCATCCCATCTTTTGCACAAGTATACTGACATAAAGATTTTATCCAAATCTTCTGCATACTGTACTACCTTATATCAATGATGACTCATGTGGCAACCATATTAACCATCATACTTATTATACTACATATCAATAAACATTTCTAATGCTACATTTATTTCAAGAACAATGTTGTAGACATCAGAAAAAATATATAAATTACTTCTAAAACACATTTTAACCCGAATAAGTCATCAATTAGCTTATCATCCCAATTCTTCTCAGTAATCAAATTCTGCCATTATGTATTTACCTATATATTGTTTTTCAACCAGCATTTATTTCAAGCAATAATTTTTTAATAAATACAGATAAGATTTTAAATCATTTTTTATTAAATTACTAATTATTACATTTCTTCTATCCCCAGATATAATTGTAAACCCTATTAAATATCAAATATATCTTTCAATTTTATTAATGTTCATATTACGCACCCAAATCACACTATCATATACTTAAATTTTATATCTAATACATTATTTCTAGTGCTACATTTACTTCAAACACACAGTTGAAAACATTGAAAAAATATATAAATATATCTAAGATATATGATTACTAAACTACATATACTTTCACCAAATATTATGCATAAATCACAAATTAATAAATTAAAGTTGAATTTTTAAAAATTGTTGATTGAAATACATGTATTATAAATAATATTTCTTATATTATCTTCATAAAATATAAAAATTGCACTCATTTATATTCCAAAAAATAAAAAAGGGTATTTTTATTCTTCTCCTTTACTTTCTTTACATTTCTTCATATATTCATACATATTGCTTACAATAACTTCCCTCATATACACTTTAATGCAAAAAAATTTTAATACAATTCCTTTATTTTGTATAATTCCATTATTTTGTATATTTTTATATGTATATGAAGTGATGGTTATATGTTTATATCATTCAATATTGTAGCTCTGATGAAGATTGCAGGACAGTCGAAACTGTCAGGAAAATAAAGGAATTATATTAAAAAAAATTTGCATTAAAGTGTATATGAGGTAGTTATTGTAAGCAATATATATGAAGTAAAAAAATATATATAAATACTCTTGAATAACATTATATAAAATAGCTATTTGGTACACTGCACAAATAATTTTGTTAAATGCATACTTCATGTTTACAATAAAATACGAAATTTTGGCAATATTTTTTCAAAATTATTTCCTGGTTTTTAACATACTTTTAATATACCTTTTTGCTATCAACCTGTGGCAAAATCATTTAACACTTATTTATAGGTGCATCCTATCATAAAATAAAAACTAAATTTATAATCTTCATTCATCTACTTTTCTTGTCTATGAGTAATTAAATCTATAGTTAATTAATTATTATATAAAATATAATTATCAATTTTATACTAATTCTTTTTCAAATTTGAAACTATGCAATCTATTTCTGGTTAGATAGGCTACAGTCCATACTAAAATCAATTTAATTTATTTTTAAAAGCTTCAGAAATGTAAATAATTTTCCTCTATATTCTAATATAGATCCATTTTTCTAAAAAAAACTATTGTTACTTATCAAAACCAAATATATATATATATATTTTCATCAACCACAATTTAGATTGTTACACTGAAGCTGAAAACTTCAATCAACATACCAGACTTCAATTTTGCATTATTTTTAAAAAAAAATGTAAACAAACAGTCAAAAATGTAAATAAACAAATAAAAAAAACCATTAAAATTTGCAAATTTAATACATTTTATGATAATCAAGCAGCCATTTTTCCATCTCAGAGGACCATACATGATCGTGTTTAAAAAAAATTTAAATTTATAAATATATTTTCCAATATGCCAGCAGCCATTATTCTGTCTCGAAGTCATATGCAATCATGTTTCTTACTAAAATTTCTTCAGTTTATGTTGAAAGCACATATATTTTATTCTTCCATTATTATCCTGTCCGAATTTGATGTACAGTATTTCAAATAATAAAATGTTTTCTAAGCTTAATGCTTAAATACTTAAAGTTGATACAGACTTAAAAACAACAAAACAATAAGAAAAATTGTAGATTCTTAACAACAAGACTACTATTATATTTCTATAAGAAAAAAAAGTTATTAAAAAAAAAAAAGAGAATATCACCCAGAGCGTATTTAAATGTGATGAAAATCATACATTTTGCTATTTATGTTATTTAAAAAATAAAAATGTTACAATAAGTTTTTTTTCTTAGACTGAGTGAACACACATTCAGTAAAGTATATGTAAATGTATTTCCTCAATTTATTATTAATATCTATATTATTATTTTTTAAAAATTATGTTTATATTATGATGTTAATTTACATATACATACCATACATATAAAAACCATCCGTTGTATGCATGTTGAAAAGTAGTGTACACTTGCAGTTTAATAAACAATACATATTCTATTCTAATCCAAGTTTATCAGCAAAGGGTGAGCTATTATACATTATGTATGATAAAGATGAGGGAGACTTGGAAAACAATACAACATATGTGTAACTCAAAATGAAAGTATGGGACATCCATAAATTAATTCAATCACTAATTTTATGGATGTCCCACACATTTATTTCAAGTTCTATATAACAATAAAATTGTAAAGAACAAAATTATTTTTTGGTTTTTAATGGATTACTAATCAAATTAAATAAAAGCATTTTTTAATAAATATTTATATATATAGTTTTATTTTTTAGTCTTCAGACATTTTGTAATGGACTTTTTGCATTCAAATTTAATAAGTGGCAATCAAAGCAATGTTGCCGTATAGCTAGTATTAGAAATAAAATGTGTATGTTAATAATTGTTTACAAGAATTTTCTATTTAAGAAGACAGCATTTTAAAAAGACAAGTTTTAGTTTACAATCAAGAGAAATTAAGATTTCATCCTTCACTTCTTTTTTTGCTTTAAATATTTGTAAAAGCTTTTTAAGGAATTAGTCATGAAATTCAATGAAAGCACACAATATATTGCTATCGATTGCATATCATTGAAAATTTGTTGAACTTTTATCTATTCAATTTGAAATTTGGTCACCAACACTGTTGGAATGAAATTCAGTGAAAACATATTTTTAAACAATGTATTGCTATCTATTGCATATCACTGAAAACTTGCTGATTGAATATCTATGTAATTTGAACTTTGGCCACAAAACATTGTTGGACTGGATGTTGTCTGAACCCTGAAACACAGTTATATTGCATCATCATTGATATCTATCACATATATAAAACTTAAAGATCATCCATTCAGCAGAGGTATGTTAAAAATTGATTATAAGATTTTAACGAAAGAAACAAACAGAATTTCTCAATTGAATAAAAGGATTTTTTAAAAAAATGGAGTTTGCAACAATTTATGATTGATAATCATTCATGTAAAAATAATCCGATAGAAAATTGGAAAATCTTGCGATGTATAATAGATTGAGAATCTTTAATCCATAACTGTTGTTGCATTAAATTATAAGTTTATTTCAATTCTGAGTGGCACAAGCTACTTATTCTATTGATTTTGCCTTTAGTTAAAAAATTTTAATTGATACCTTTAATTTAATTCTTTTTTTAACTTTAAAATCACATTTAAATAAAATTCCAGTAACAAAAAAAAAAAAAAATGTTTGCTGATAACAAAAATAACCAAACAGTTGTTACAGTTGTATTGCATATATTATATATAAAGAAAAAAGTTAAAAATAGTTTCTACAATATAAAATTTCTGACATAATTATGATTATACTTTTTTTTTATTCTCCAAAAATATGATCAATAAGTGTTTCTATTAAGAAGTAATTGAATGGCTAGTTATTCAGAATATCAAATAACATTCAAGAACCAGAAATAACAGGTGAGTTTGTATCCTTTAGCTCTCGAAATTATTACAGTACCACTGCTTTAAAATGTACACGCAAGATTCACTATTGAGAAATGACTGATAGACATAAACTCATATTGAGGAAGACTAAAGATCAGAACTAATTTGGAAATCTATATTGCACTACCATATTGCTTCCATTCATGTTTACATGAGTGGCTAAAAAAATAGTCTGGATTGGCCAAAGTAGCATGTAAATCGTATTTTTCACAAATGACTTTCTAAATATTGATACAGGCTCGTTTTTAAGTTTACTCTCAATAATAGACTTATCTAAACTGCAGAGTTCTCTAGATTGGATTCAGAATGCAAAAGGGTTGTCTAATAAAACAACAATAATGTAAGAAAATGGTCAAAAGCATAAATATACCAATCATATAATTAAATCAATAAATCCGAGTGTTCTCAGTGAAGTGCCAGAGCTGGCTATAAAATGAAGATTTATTCAAAAGAGCAACACGAAGAAGAGGAAGACTACTAAATCACATTTGGACAGTAATTCATTTGCCTAGAATTACTCGGAGAGCAGTGCATTTTGTCCATTAGTTTTTAGAATGCAGCCAGGCATTCTCAAGTTTGAACTAGGTATTGTATTGAGCCTTTCGTTAGGCAAACAAATATCATTGGAAATGTTAGATTAATTAGGAATAACAGCACTCCAACCTGCTGCTTGTTACAGCTAATAGCTATGCCTTTGTAATCTTGTCAATTATATCAGCTGGTTACATCTGATAACTATTATAAATACATTACCATGAGATTTAATACACGTTCTGAAGTTTAGTCATATATACATTTATTTAATGAACAGAAAACATTTCCAGTAGCAAAACATATACAATATACATAACAGAACTATTTCAATACTGATAAGATCTACCCATTGTTGTTGTTTGGTTAATCAGATCTTCTGTCACCATTAAAAAATTGTCTGTTGCTAACATAATTAGTCAGCATAGTTAGTCAAATTATTTTATAAATAGTAATTTCACAAATTTTTTAAAATTACAAGAAAATGAGAAAAATGAATATTATATGATTATTTACGTATTCTATCAATAAATCTAAGGCAAAAGATTGGCATCACAGTTTTAAACTACTATATGGAGAGTTTTGCCTGAATGCATCACAGTTTTAGACATTACTGTAAATCCAATATGTAAAAATTTTAATTAATTACTATTAGCAGTCGTATATATACTACCGGCATAAATTTATATCATAATCCAGTAATAGCAACAACAGGAGTAGCCCGTGAAATTTTTAAACAAGAGTGCTTTATTATAGTATCACTGCTAAAACGTAAGCAAAGAAAACAGAGCATACCAGTCATTGTTAAAAAATTTAATGTATTTTTGTTTTTACTAATTGCTGTTTTACAAATAATAATATCTGCAATAGATTGACTTTTTTTTTTTTTTCATTTCAATTAGTAATGACAATTGGGAAAATATTTTTTTATATATTCCACACTAACACTGATTGTAATAAATATTTAAAATAATATTTATTTTATTACTTTGTTATATTTTTCTGTAATAAATATTTATATGTTAATTTATAAGTGTTAATTACAAGAAAAAAGCAGAGTATTTTAATGCTCATCCTAAATGAAAACAATAAAAATTTATTCACTCTAAAGAGAATATACCATGCTTAAATAACTATTGACACTGTGCAATGAGTAGTTCCATGGTGCTAATTATACATGATAAAAGCAAATAAATATCATCAGAACTTGCTGAAATTCACCAAATATAAAGTTTCTGGTATGGCCATCTTTAGCAGTGCCTTTGAATAGAATCTCAAGCAACACTTAAAATAATTCTTTTTTAAAATGATTTAATTAGTTGTATTTACATAATAATTATGTAAAATATTGAACGATTGTTATATTACTTATATTTTCAAGCACAAATTTAATATTAAAAAAACAACTTATGGGGGTGCTGCAGTGCCTCAGCTATCACTGGACAATAAAAAAATATATAAGCATATGGTGAAATGGATTTCATAAAACTAAAAAAAAATATGATATAAAAAAAAATTGCAATGAGTTCATCTACATGTTTTACATACTATATTAAGATTTAAAAAATATTACATTGAATAAAATATGAGATGGAAAAGCTTAGATTATTAGCAGTTATTTTAAATGCGGATTACAAGCTTTTGTTTTGGAATATGGATTATTATAACCATTTTGAAAACATCCCGGGACCCTTAAATAGACAAAACGTAGAATGAAAATGGCAGTTAGAGGAAAATTATTACATTTTTAGGTCATCTGTTGATATATCAAAATCTATAAAAACTAATGGACGAAATAGTGGAGAGAAAAATTTGGTAAAAAAAGATTGAAGGTGAACTAGATGAGAATGTTATTGCTTAAACTCATAAAGTTTCTTAATAAAAAGGATGGGAGGGGCAAAATCGAATTTATTGGGAAACACACTAGTCGGCCTCCAAAAAAAGATGATGCCAAAGGATAGACTTTATCAAAGTAACAACTTTTATGAGTGGGTATTTGATAGATGGATATTACGTTCATTCAAAAGTAAGCTGTAAAAACAGATTTTATTAATTCAATCAGTTTAAAACATTTAAAAATTTATTTAAAAATAAAAATACTATTACTGGTTATGAAACTTTACGTTTAATTATAATCCGAAAAATTGAATTTAGTAACATTATTTATCTATTCGCAATAAAATCGATAAATAATTGTAAAAAAATAATTTTAAAGTATTAGGATTTTCTTTTCGATTATATACAAAAAAAATGTGAAATTTAATTAAATCATTCAAAATGTCAAAAAAAATATTACCAGTATTTTCTCTCGTTTATATTAATTGCAGAAATAATAAGCCGGTAAAATGAGTTCCAAGCTAAATACAACACGAAATCATATAGCGAAATTAGTTAAACAAAAGAACAAATAATATCTAAATATTTAGAAATTAAAAAAAATAAAGCAAACCGTAATTTCAACACGAATTTAAATGTTTAATAACAGATATTTTTAAACATAAAAGACTAAATGCTCCGATGGCGACAATTTATATCAGTTAGTAAGGTTTCAACATTAATTATTGACACTGATTGAAAACTCTTTAAATGTTATTGCATGATAACACAGCCTCAACAGTGCCAATTAATAATAAAAAACGATGTGAATGCGTGAACAGCCAGAAATCTACAGCCAATAGCAAAAACATGGAAGACACCGCGCGCGGTTTTAAACCTCCAAGGTAAAAAATACATACAAAACCAAATAAAATATATACATTATTGGAATTAATATTTCTTGACCGAAATATAATTAAAAAATAATACATTAGAAAAAGTAAAATTATAAACCAATTAATTAAAAACAGAAATACTCCTAGAGCCTCAACGGTAAAACATGCCTCTTGTTATTCGCAATACTTACCACATATTATGAGCGTCCATATAAAATGATAACTATGTAAGTAAAAGAAAGCTTTTTGAAATAAATTTAAATATTCAAATTGCATCAAATAAGGTCATTAATAATAACACCGTTAAAAGAAAACAAAAATCCCTCGCACCTGGTGATTAATTTGCGTGGAGCATGCGCTAATTTATTATATACGCCATCTATCCTTCGTTTATGATTTAACAAAATTAAATTTACATAAGCTAAATGTCTTTACATCATCACCCAAAATATTTCATTAAGCAATATGAATGACATTATCAAAGTGAATGTATATACTTTAGTAGCTTTTGACGACGAAAACTTCACACTAATATAAAAAGGTTTTTGCAGTTTTACAACTATACATACTGTATAGTGTAAAACTATTATATATATTCATATGTTTGCTGAGTCCTCTTTTCGGAAGAAAATTAAGATAACTTTCAAAAGAGTTATGAAATTAAGCTACAACATTTAATTATTGTAGGTGAGAATTTAACAATGCGTACTTAAAGTAATTTCTTCTAGCAGCCTACTAATATATATATAATCTGTCCACACCTACACTGGTATAATGAGAACTTCACTTGCCTAATTATAATATCTATTAAACGTCATTGCTTTGAGCATGGATGTATCCATGTTTCTTTATAGAAATTATTTTGCTTAAACAAAGAGTTGATTATGATATATAAAAACAAACCATATTCTTTTATCTTATTAATAGAATCATTAAATAAAACAGCAAATTCTTCATGCAGTAGTACCACCCAGAGCAAGTCATAGTAATCAATGAATGCAAGAAGAATAAATGGTGATCATATGATGGGTTTAACAATAATTAATGTTTCACATAGTATTAATATCATTTATATTCTTTATTACTTTTACAATGCTTTTTACAACCCACTATTGACAGTTTCGATTGCCCCAGCATTCTTCTTCAGAACTATAACAAACATAATACAAATACATGAATACAAGTATGCATGAACATATAATTTTACATTATATATATTCTATCTTATAATCATTATTTATATACCCACATATATCTTTAGATACCTCTCTATATAATTATTATCTTTTTATTATATTATACATTTTAATCTTTTTTATATTCTATATTTATTAGTCAATACTTTCTATAATCTTTTTTTTTTTATTATTTCATTTATTATTTTATTCTTATTATTTTTTTTAAATATTTAACTCTAACATTATAAATTCATATTTTTATATTTTACATTATTGTTATTATTTATTATGTAAAATATAAAAATATGAATATATAATGTTAGAGTTAAATATTTAAAAAAATTAATAAGAATAAAATAATAAATGAAATAAAAATAATATATATATATGATTATAGGATGTAGAATATAAAAAAGGTTAGGATGTATAATATATATAAAAAGATAATAATTATATAGAGAGGTATCTAAAGATATATGTGGGTATATAAATAGTGATTATAAGATAGAATATATATATATAATGTAAAACTATATGTTCATGCACATTTATATTCATATATTTATATTGTGTTTGTTATAGTTCTGAAGCAGATTGCTGAGGCAATCGAAACTGTCAATCGTGGGTTGTAAAAAGCATTGTAAAAGTAATAAAAAACGTAAATGATGTTAATATTATATGGATTTGGCTATGCAATAATAAAGATAAAATTAATGTTTCACATAGCTATTCTCAGAATTAACTATTGTTTAATTAATTTATGAATAAATTAAAATTAATGTTTCACATATCTATTCTCAGAATTAACTTTTGTTTAATCTTCAAAATCCAACTTCTGATTTACGGGGAAAATTGATAAAATCAGAGGCTGAATTTTATGTAGTTTTATAAATTAATTAAATAATAATTAATTCAGAGGATAGTTAATATTATAAGAGTAGCAACTCTTTTCATATGATAGTGCCATTTTGTGCAAGCTATAGTAACTAAGAGATGCCAAAAGATTTGTGCACTTAAATTCCTATGTATTGAATATACACAGACTAGTTTTAGCTTATGGCTGTCAACAGTGAGAAGCTTTGGACCTGAAAGCAGTGCACCTAGATTTTTGGATCTAATGCATCTTTCCAGAAATTACCTTTTAGATATTTAGTCAACTGTAAAGCAATGAGTCCAAACTGAAAACACAATAATGTTTTCAATCCAAGTTAATTTGCCTGTACAGTTAGTTATACAGATCTGAACCTAATTCAATATCTATATATTTGGGTGTCTTTGGCATTTTTATAACCATATTTACCAACATCCCTTGGCTAAAATTGGTATTAAACCATTAAAACTAGATAGGGATTTAAATGGACAAATCTTCTGGCATCTATTGATTACTATAGCTTACACCAGATGGTGTTAGTGTATGGAAAGAGTTGCTAATGTTTTAATAGTTTGTGCATGGAAAAGAAGTAGTGGTCCTGTGAAAGTTAATATTAGTTGAAACATTGATTATGGTTGCTTTGTGAATAAGGTTCTTCACTTAATATATAAAAACGACTACAGTAGTTTGGTTTTATAGAAGTTCATGATTATTTGTAAATGAAAAAAATATAATATGGAGTTTTAACTCATGTTAATAACATTTTTGAAATTTATAATACATTCTATTCATTGCAATAATGAATAATATTACTGTAGTGTAATTTTCATTACACCACTCACACACAAGGTAGGGAATGTTTTCTATCCACTTTTAATATCTTGTGAAAGGATGCAATTGTAAACACATGCTCAAAGACATGAAAAAGATCTATGATCCCTAAGATGCACATTTCATGCTGATCCAGCACTCATCAGTTGGCCCAGACCACAATCTCTTACACATATCTTTATTACTGTTCAGTATATTATTCACTATTGGATAATCTCTAATCTAATGTGTGACTAATAAAAATTAATATACTTTCAATAAGTGATGTGTGTTAAAGTTGTGAGGGCTGCAAATTTGGCATTTATGAAATAAACTGTAGTAATTTGCTATCTATATATATACTGCACAATGATAAAGATATGTATGAGGTTATGATCTGGGCCAACTGATGAATGCTGATTCAGCATGAAATGGGCATCTTGGCGATCATAGATCTTTTTCACATCTTTGATAATGGGTTTATGATCACATTCCTTCACAAAGTGTTAAAAGCGGATAGAAAACATTCCCTACCTTGCATGAGAATGATATAATGAATATTACACTACAGAAATATTATTCATTATTGGATAATCTCTAGTCTAATGAGTGACTAATAAAAATTATTAATTCTATGCATTCCATTTATATTCTGGATATTAGATGCTAAATTTTTATATCAGTATAGAATAGAAATAATTTTTTTCATTGTTTCTAATTATACAATTTATCATTTTGCTTGTTTGTTTTCTCTCTCCCTCCTCCTTTAAAATAATAAACATATATAATATGGGAAATAACTATATGCAAAAACGTCTACAAGATACACTTAAAATCTTAATAAAGTTAGCAATTTTTGCCTAGAGCACTTTTGACTAAGTTATATTAGTCATAGACAGATTTTAAGCATATCTCGTATATATACGTTTTTGCGTATAGTGTTATTTTCCATATTACATTTCCTTGAAATATTGCATACTAAAATTTTCAACATTAAACTTATATATAGTTTTTCAGTAAGTCATATGAGTACAATATTATCATTAAATTGAGCAAATAAATTTTTTCTTATCTTCCTCAGTTGGGAACCAGTGCAAAAAACTTTAGGTAGTCTATCATTTTAATATTACAGTAAAATATATTAATAAAATAATCATTAAAAATCAGTCAACACTTAGACAATTCCAATATCAATAACAATCAATAATCTCTAACTGTTGTCAAGGCAACATCTTTTAACAATGAACAAATGGAGAGCAGGAGAAGATCACCTGCTATTTTATTTGCTCCATGCAGGTTTGTACAATGATGAAATGGCAGAAATTTGAAAATTAATGTTTCCTGAATTAATTCCCAACTAAAAGAAGTAAAATTTCACTTGGTCAATCAAATAAAACTGTTGTGTTCAGACTGAGTTTTGCTCAGGTATTACATGATCACTAACCAACTGATTTTACAATTTTTTGTGTGCAATAAATCATATTGTTAAATATGCAATACAATAAAATAAAGATGGAAAACATTGATAAATGTATGGTGTTGATATATATATATATTATGCAACACAGAGTTTTAAACCAGTATTAAAATACTGAATGTATTGTAAATATACATGCCAATAAATATGTGAAAGTTTGTGATGATGGTATTTTAATAGTAATTTTATGCTGGACTATTTCCATCAGCTAATATCAATTGTTAAACGGCATTGGGAAAATTCAAACGTTATTTAAACTTTTAAAATGTATTCAACTGTTAATAGTAAGATACAGGTTAACCCCATTTATTGAGTGGTATTATTCTTTTTTTCAGGTATTTCTGGCCTGACTAGTGACAATTCTAGCACAGAAAATGAAACTAATATTGAATTCAGAGTGATGCTATAACTAGCCCTTTGCCAGAGTAGCGTATTTGGTGAGTGTCATCTTAAATTCAATAATCGTGAATCTAGGACTGTCATGGGTTAGGCCAGCAGCACCTAAAGAATAGAGAAAAATAATATTACTTAAAACATCATACTATATACTAACCTGTCTGCTATAAACAGTTAAATATATTTAGAAATTTAAATAAAGTTTGAATTTTTCTAATGACATTTAACAATTAGCGTTAGATGATGAAAATAGTAATCTAATAAATATGTTTCACTAATTTTAAAAATAAAATAAATCCAATAAATATTAATACTGCCTGTGTTGTTATTGCCATTCACATTTAATAAATCAGGAGGGAGGGATTAATTGACGAATTTTAATTTTTTGATTATTTCTTAGTAAAGACTCTACTAGTATATATATATTTAACATATAAAATGTATTTTAAAGTTTTTAATAAATGTGTTTCATCAGTTTTTATTTATGGATGTGAAACTTGGGCATAGGATAAGGATTAAAAAACTGATTAAACTATCATATTGAATTAGTTAAAGGTTGAAAATGAGGATTATCATAATGATACTTATATATAATAAAATAAATAAATTGTATTTACTATAAATATGTAATCAAAACTGCCTAGCACTATACTAGTAATAAATAAAATACAAAACCGTAAAACAATACAATACTAGATAAAAATCCAAAATTTTACCAAAATAGTTACATAACTATGGTTTCATCTACTAAATAAATAGACCTCAAGTGAAAATCAAACTAAAGAAGCAACATATATATGTACAAAGCAACATATTTATACTACACAAACAAACATTCCCATAATTCATTTCAAAAAACAATCTCTCTTTATATCAAAAGATGTTTTCATAAGATTGATAGCCTCAGATTCAAAAAGTTTTATCATTAGAGTTACCTTTACTCTTTTCTTTAATTCATTTTTTTCATAAAAAAATAACTTGCATTGTCAAACAATATTTTATAACCTGTATACAATTTGAGAATATATAAAGCTGAGTTATGATATCTATGTTTAACTCTATTTATATGAACTTTAATCCTTTCATTAAGACTCAATTTACTCTGACCTATATAAATCTTTCTACAACTACAAGGAATCTTATAAGTAATACCAGGAATAGATTTACTTTAATAACAGGAATAGATTTACTATCAATCGACTGTTTTGAAACATTCAGTAAAAAATTCAAATCAGAATCTTTCTTCCATGCAACCTTCATTCCTCCTAACAAATGACAATTCTTATAAACCAAATTATAAATTGATGACTTAAAATGTAAAGACAAACTCTTTTGATATAAAGGGAAGCTATTATTTTAAATGAATTATGGGAAGGTTTGTTTGTTTTGTATATATATATAGCTTCTTTAGTTTAATTTACACTTGAGAAGGTCTATTTGTTTAGTTGGTGAAACCATGATCGTGTAAGGATTTTGGTAAAATTTTGGATTTTTATCTAGTATTGTATTATTTTATAGTTTTGTATTTTATATATATTAAGTTTCAGCAGCATATTGATTCTCTGAAAGTTTTACAATAAAAAAGAATGATAAAATGTGTATCACTGAATTATTATTGTAAATTCTATTCATCCAGAAAAATCATTATTCAAAGTAGTTGGAAAGCTAACAGTGCTGGATTAATGGTATTATACTTATAGGAGATTTGAAATATTTTTGTTATTATTTTTGCTTATTTGTTGTTGTTTCTTTACTAATAAATGATATTTAAAAAGATTTCTAAAACAGCAAGATGATAATCAGAAGCTAAACAGATGGGCTAAATTATCACCATCACAAATGAAAAACCTGAAGACACTCAAAAGTATCAGTATATTCTGATGACTATTTTCTTTATGGAAACCAATGTCAGTGATGTAATAATGTCTCATTTAGATCTTTGGTAAATTTTGCCTTTGCAAGCTTTAATTTGAAGACACTTGCATAAATTCAACAGAAAACAACATGGTTATAGACAAACATCATGTCACCATTCTTTATAGACACAAGATAAATATAAATGGCATGCATTACAACATGAATGATGTCTCATCAGTTGACTAATGATTTGACCTAAAGACATATGATGACATGGGTCAATTGATGAGTCATAGATCATGTCAAAGTACATCAAGAGTATCATATATATTTATCTATTATCATATATTTACAAATTATAATGTACTTTGTTGTTTTAGAAATGTGCAAAATTAAAACATCATATGACTACCTTTTCTTATACTTACATAAGTTGTTAAACAATAGAAAATTTGGCCATACAATAATGCCACCTAGTGTAAACTACAGCAATCAACAGAAGGTAGTGGTTAGGCTTTTAAATATCTATCTAGTGTCTTGTCATCCAATATCCCCAGACTACTTTCTAGCTTATGATTTTCGTCAGTAAGGAACCTTGGATCTGGAAGTAGTACATCTAGATCTTTATTCATTTTTTACTTTTTTAGTTAACTATAAATCTTAACATCCCAAAATGAAAACATAGTAATGGTTTCAATTCTTACTAATTTGCTTATATAGTCATACAGATCTGAATCCAATGCAGTATCTATATATTTTGATGTCATTCTTTTTCTAATAACCATAGTCACCATTATCGTTTGACTAGAATTAGTATTAAACAATTAAAACATCACATGGCCACCTTTTCTTATGCTTACCCAAGCCATTAAGATAGTAGCAAATTTCTCCATGAAAGCCACGTAGTACAAGACCAAAAAGATAAATTCTGGGTACTAAGGGGGGGGGGGTGCATTAGATTTAAAGATCCTGGTATATTGCTTTTCATTGATGAAAGTTATTAAGCTAGAAATTAATCTGGGGATGTTGAATAAGAAGCCATTGGATAGGGATTAAAACACACAATCTTCAACCATCTATAGATTTCTCTAGCTTATACTAGGTGGCACTGTTGTGTCAAAAAATATGCTACTGTTTAAATGTGTAAGAGTTTGGCACACATAAATAGAAAGAAGCATTCATAATAATGTATTGTTAAAATTTCCAATCTAAAAATGAATATTAGTGTATTTATTAATGGACTGTTTAAGTAAACTTATAACTTGAACTGAGTCTCTCATAATAATTGTTATTTTTAAAAATGAAATCTTGCAATTGGTTTCTACTAATTTTTAAATTCTAGAAATATTTATATTTTCTACAAATATAAAATACTTTCTTATATATATATGTCAATTCTAATATTTTCATGGATAAATGATGATTTCATATTATTTTTGGGATATTCCGTTGTCCTCTTTCTCAAATCATAGGAATGTGTGTGAGATTTAAAATCATTTTTATCTTTTTCTATATATATATAATTAATCAGATTTTCACAGTTCTCTCCTGATTTTCAAAATTTAATAATGTGCAATAATTTCAAGGCAATACATATATAATAAAGTCTATAAGATATATATATATAATAAAATAATAAACAGTCATTCATAAACGAGTATAACCATTCCAACTCCAAAAGAAAAAAAAGGATAAAAAAAAAACCTCTTCTAGAAATCAGTTTTTGTGATGCCTTTACAAATCAATCAATAATCCACAAATCTATTCACATATAAAACAGGCTTGTCTATATTTTTGTTTACTTAATATTTTAAGATGCTGTCTTTTAATTTCTTCAGTAAAAAATTTTCTTTCTGAAATACTTCAACACCATATATAATTATAGCTCTCCAAAGTATACTATTCTCCATCAAATCTTCCCAATTGATGTCATCCTTCTTTAGAATGATTTTGAGATAATCCTTATATAGTAGTTGAAGTCTACCTCTCCCATAAAAACCATGTTCAAATTCACCATAAAAGCATCCAATTAGGAAGACTTCCATTATTTATTTGTTTTATATTTCCAATCCAATGGAGGTGTGATTTTACAATGATGGACTCAATAGTGTCACATTCAGAAAGTTGAAGTATATATTGATTGGTTTTATGATCTTGTCATTATATTTTTAAAATTTTAGAAAGCAATTCTTATATGAAACTTTTCTAATGCTTTTATATTGAAAGGGCATCCAAGTTTCACATCTATACAATAAATTAGATAAAATACAGCTTTATATACAGCTAACTTAGTTGCAGTAGTTATTTCCCTGTGGTGAAATATTCCACCCTTTAACTTGTTAAAAATAGCAGCACCATATTGGAAGTCTATGATGTATATATTCCTTTTAAATAACTATTAATATCATTTACCTTCTTTATTATTTTTATAATGTTTTATATAATTACAACCCACTATTGACGATTTCGATTGCCCCGGCAATCTTCTTCAGAACTTCTGCTTACATTTTCAGATCTTAATACTCTTTATCTTCTTTATGAAGTATTACAACTTTATCTTTTGTATTGCATCGCTGCAGTCAATAGTGGGTTGTAATTATATGAAGCATTGTAAAGGCAATAAAGAACGTAAATGATATTAATATTATATGGATTTGGAAATGTAATAAGAAAGATAAAGTTAAATAACTATAATTATAAAATAATGTTTTAGCACTGTAATTATATGTAAAGCTAATTCTACATAACTTTAACATTTGCTTAAATATATAATACGTACGTACGTGCATACGCACACTTATCTACCACTTGTTTACATTAAAATATCATCGGTATTAACATTTATTGTGACCGATTTCAGATTCGGGAAATGTTAAAAAAAAATCGAAAATCATATTTCTAGGTTTTGAATAAATAAATATATATATATTTCCTATTTTATAAATAATATTTGTCTTTCTAATTCATTACTTAAATACAGTCAGAATATGATTTTATAGAGGGAAAAATTCAAATAATTTAAAACTATTAAGTATTAAAATTTTAAAATACGGTTATATTTATATATATAAAATTTCAATTGTGATGTGATTTTTTTCACTTAGTTTTAAGGAATCTTTACAACGATGGAATTGCCCGTATCTTCTGCTTTACTTAGCAATCCGATATATTAGTATTCAGAGAATTCAGTTATATTACCCTCGTTTTCAATCATTATCGATCGTCTCCAATACATAGAGCCGCATTATACCAGCAAACTTCCGTATTTCATTTGTTCATTTCACATTTGGTCTCAATCTAGGATCTTTTCAATCTCTTGAAATCCAATTAAAAACCTCAATAGTCCATCTGCTATTATCTCTTCTAGCATTGCGTCCAGAATAGTTCCATTTCAGTCTCTTATTTTTCAATAGAGTTAGTAATATCTATTTGTTTTCTCACCCAAGTATTTTGTTTCAATCTCTTCTAGTTATTTCCAACCTATATCTCTGCATACTTCAGTGAGTTATCTGAAGTACCCATATTGCTTTTCTTGTCACATTTCACCCTGCCTTCAAAGGTGGACTAGTTCAGATTCCTTTCTTATCTGATCAGATTGAGCATTAATTGCCGCTAATCAATGTGTAAACATATAGACAAAACACAGTCAATGGTTAATATGGGCCAATAGGCAATGGTGCTCTCTGAATTCAATTGCTTCCAGTAAGATTGGGAATCTGGCAATAAATAATCAATATTTTTGGAGGTAAGGAGAGAATGTCTGTCTAACCTAAGTGACAGTATGCGTTCTTCATTGAAACCACTGCGAACAGTGTTTCCATTATAGTCATTATGCTATAAGTCTACACAGTGAGGCAAGCCCATGATAGGACTGGAAACTGCTAAGACTAGAGCTGACTCAAGGCAAGCTATCAGGTACAGCCAGAAGAGTCATTGGACAAACTCATGAGGCAGGCTGTTACATACAGCTGGAAGTGAGTCGAGTCTGTCAGACACCACTGGTCCTGCATTAATTGAGATTATATATGTGGCAGTATATTCATTGATATTGTATATGATATAAGTATATTTAATCCTAATAAACCATATTAATTGAACTCCAGGTGTTCGTAATTTTTGTTACTGTTGGTTTGAGTCTGCAATCCAGACCAAACACAACAGAATGGGCGCAGTCTACAGGATCAACCAGGTAGGATAGGTGAGTGAACCATAACCAATTTAATGAGCTGACTGTGGTTTCACTCATATGTAAATGAAAGCAAGTACTATGACATGCATGGCTTAATCTTTGAGACAAGCATATGACTACTGGCAGAATTGATTAGATTGATGGGTAAAACATATCTATTAAAAACTTTCTTTTCAAATACAAATGCATATTCCCTTTTAATGTCATTATTCACTCTACAATATGTTTCCATCTGTTTCAATAATATTGGTATATTCAGTCCAATTAATATTTAACATCTCTTCATTCATCTTTATAGAAAGAAAATTTTATGGGTGCAGTATATATCAGAATTTCAATCAATCATTAGCTTTATTAATTTTCCAATTGATTTTTTCAGTTTTTACAAGTTGTATTTAATATCTGAAATTCCGTGGTTATGAACTTTTAATAAATCGAATCATATAATTTAATATTTATGGAATCCTTGCAAGGTATAAAATATCAAAAGGTAGTAAAACAAAAATGCGATTTTCAACTGAAAAGAAATAGATTTTCAAACAGCCAATTAATATGTTATATCTCTAATTTTCTCTACAATAAGCATGAAATATATTAGCAAGTAATGACTTTGCCTTCATGTATCAATGAGATGAAACCCATCCATTTCCAATGTGACAATGATGGTTTGAATTTATTGTGAGAGCTAGCTGTAATTTTAAAAGAATACCACCATAATCATCACACAATCTATCTAATCCTCACCACGTACTCATGTAGTAATTAGCTATGATGTGTGTAATTAAAACATTAGTATCTAATTATCACACACACCAAATAATGAAGTCAAATGTGTTATACTATCTATAATAATACATGATACATTAAGACTAATTAATAATTTTTATTATTCATTCATTAGACTAGAAATTATCCAATAATGAATAATATTTCTGTGGTATAATTTTCATTATATCACTCTCACACAAGGTTTCTATTCACTTTTTACATGTCTTTGGTAATATGTTTATGATTACATCCTTCTATACTGTGTCAAAAGCAGATAGAAACCAGCACACACACACCCCACTTTGTGTGAAAATGGTGTAATAAAAATTACAGAAATATTTTTCATTATTGGATAATCTCTAATCTAATGAATGACTAAGTGGTTTGGGTAAAAATTGTGCGGCAGCATGTTTGACACATCAATTAAACTGTAATAATTTGCTATACTAAATAATGATAAAGATTTGTGTAAGGGATTGTGGTTTTGGCCAATTGATGAGTACTGGTTCAGCACAATATGTGCATCTTGGACATCAGAAATCTTTTTCACATGTTTTTAGTCATATGTTTATGATTACATTCCTCAATAAGGTGTTAAAAGCAAATAGAAACCAGCCCTTACTTTGTGTGAAATTGGCGTAATGAAAATTACACTACGGAAATATTATTCATTATTAAAAGACTAAATTTTGAATAAAACAAAGTAGTGAATGATAAAAAGTATTTGAAAATAATTAATTAGCTTTAATATGTGGATTATAGATAAATCCTGCTACACATAAAAAAATGTGAAATATTTAATAATGGTCATTCAATCCCCCTTTAATCATGGAGGGCACCACCAGATCACTACATATCTGGAAAATTTGTTTATCATGATCAAAAGTGGATGGTGATGATGGTTTGCGCCAATTAGACTTGGGGAGATAGCAAGAACTCGTAAATATTGTTCAAACAATTGAGAAAATAAAAGCAAAAAGACAAACGTCAGTCAAATTAAGTTTAAATAATTTGAAAATTTTATTAAAATCCAGAAAACAGAAACAAGTAAATCTAATCAACAAAATACAGAAGTTTGACCTAGATTTTTGTAAGTGTATTTACCAGAGAGTGTATATGAGCTGAAAATATTAAAACATTAAATGCCTTGTCAGAAAGAATCGTTTTCTCACAATTTAAAAGGAGATTAATAGTATCTTCCTGTTGGTGATTTATAAAAATTAATTCTAGCTTCCTAATTCAGAGATATGAAAAACAATGCGGTCTTGTAGGAAATCAATGAAACAGCACCACCGAGCATTTCTTGGCCCAGAATAATGCGTCGAGATGAACATTTTGCCAGCAGGACAGCCCATGATGTATCACCTTTAAGATAATTCATGGTTGATTTCACATACAAGACAAGAGAAGATGATTAATGATTATGATCTTACATAATCTAGAAAAGTATAAACAAAATCAACTTCAGGAAAACTAGAATAACAAACACAATAAAACACCAGTCAAAAGATTTGTGGTTTGCAAGAAACGCAAACTAAACGTATTTAAAATTAAGTATTGAACATTAAAATAGGAACAGGTGAGCGAGCTAAAATTTACGAAAGACTGCCAAAGCATTTAGCACTAGTTAATAAAAACAGAAGGCATAATAAGCATAAAAAAATCTAATACAATACACTCAGATAACTAAAATGGAGAACAAACTTGGAATCTTAAAACTAAGATTCCAAGAAACACTATAAATACAATGAAAAGCAAATACAAGTAATAATTATGAGATTAAATAACTATTAAAACTACAGATTATTTTAGATTGAGTGGAGATTTAATTAAAAGATTTATATAGCCTGGAAAGAATAAGAAATTTTTACCTTACGGAAAAGCAGAGTTCACATAGTTTTTCAAAAATGCATACATTTATTTTTGAGTTCACCTTTCAAGTGTCTTCTCTTCATGGTGGTAAGTGGAGAGGCATATTTTGGGATCCTTTTTACTTCAAAAACTTTTATGGCATGATGAAATAACAGCTTGGAATCAGAGGTCCATCCTTAGTTAAGTTAGCAAGGCATGTTGTAGGTTAACATACATATAACAGTGAATTTTGACATGTTATGAAAGCAAACTTTAACAAACAAAATCTTTTACTAACAGCAAATTTTGAAAGAAAATTAAATGTCCGAACTACCAACACAGTACAAATCTCAGCAAGCTAATATAACTTCATGAAAATGAATATTGAAATTATTAGAAACTGAATCAATCACTTTGACTAGCTTGTTCTAGCCAAGAATAATCTAAAATGTCCGAAATTTTTGGGGTTATTTATACCCTCCACTATCTTCCGTGTAAACTTTCTTGTTTTTCAATTTATAAGCCTTAGCTCAGGGCAAATCTAAATCTCCCGCTCAATCTTAATTAAGAATTCTAACTATTAACTTATAGAATGACAACAACACAAAATTAAATCTTTGCTTTTAAAATCAAACTAAAAATGGATTGTAAATAAAATAACAGAAACAGGAATGCAATTAAACAGTTTGCTTGCTTTTAACTAATTTGATAATAAAAAAAAAAAACAAGCAACAAAAGAAAAATATTTTAAAAATAAAATCTTTTTAAAAAAAATAGGAATGACCAAATTTTAAATAATTAAGTATGTGTGTTAATACACATACTCTTATAAACAACTTTTAAATAGCTTTCTTTTTTTAAAATTTTAATAAAACCAAAAGTTGGTTTTATTTTTGTGAAGTGACGTTTGACACAGATAAACTATCCATCTCAATATATATATATATATTGTACCAATATTGAAATTGGCACATGATAATTTATCTAAAAAAATTATTAAAATAATCTTTCGTAAAAGAAAACATATTTAAAAGTTTAATAGTTTTCTATCATTAGTTTTTGAAATAAAAGTTAGAAAATAATTGATTAAAAGGGGGGGGGGAGTTTTGGTTAGAAAAGTTAAACTAAAAGTTTTATAAAAGGAAGTAGAGATTATTATCAGTCGAAATATAATTTAAAGTTTAAAAAATACAAATCTCTTTTCATTCGAATTAAAGAAAAAGTAATCTTAAAACTAGTTATATATGTGCGATTGTAAATAAATAAAAAATGTATGCGTAATAAATATTAAAATGAAATAAAAGAAGATTATCATTAAAAAACACGGCAACGGCTATTAATTAAAATGTAAAACACATTTGTGATGGCTATTATTAATTAAATGATCTTTCAAAACACGTCAAAGGATTATCAAAGGAATTTCGACAACAGATATTGCCAAAGGAGAACAAAAAGAAAAACACTTCGCAGGTATAAATAGTAAAATTTTATCGGATAATCAGTTCAGTTCAGAAATTGAGTCAGTTAAGTCAAGAGAGGACAATCAGTTGAGTTAATTATATCCAGAAACAAAATGCAGTGCTGAGCAGCTTTTGGGACCATATGTTTTCTCCACAGCCTGAAATCTGATGGAAACAGCAAGATCTGCCCATGAAACAATGTCAGTGTAACAACTTGGAAATCTCCATCAATATCTAATTGTCTCCAATAGTAATAATCGTGAATAATAAGGAAACTCATCAAGGAAACATCCCAGCCAGCTGGAAGTATTCGTAATGGAAGCAGCAAACAAGAAGAAAACAAAGTTCTAAATCTACGTTCAAAATCCTAGGTAAAACATTTGCTTATTTTCGTTTATACCATAATAGCCATTGCATTAATTCATAAAGCCTCCAGAGACAAGTAATTTGAACTCTATAATCATGCATAAAATGAACTATTGATGTGCGTGTTTGTGAATGCTATATGATTTTATAAACGTCAAACATTATTTATGCTTTTCATAAGGTATATATTATAGTGTGTTAATTTAAAATGTGCATGTGTTATATTAGCTAAAAAAATTATAAAGATGTTTAAATTTAGTAAAAAAATGTTAGTTAATAAATTGTCTTAAAACTTAAAACTCTATTTGTCGGTCAATTCTTTTTATCAACTCTTTTACCAATCTCTCTTACAATTCTTTTCACCACTAATTATGTATAATCTGTTAGTGATTACAAGTAACTGAGCTAGTCTATGGGTATAACTTAGGCATTGAGTTAGTGGCCATTGTTCAAAGTGTGTTTATTCTTTTGAATAGATAGCTGGCGCCCGTGTTTATACACAAAAAAAGTGCTTTGAACGTGGTGTTGAACTCAACAGCCAAGAAGAAGCTATGTCCTGGAAATGTAATGCTAGTTATATATTTTATAGCTGTCATTTGGACATACATATTCTCTGAATATGTTCTTCTCTGCCTAAGAAACCGGTGTTTCGATGCTTCGACGTCCCGGTCGAAAAACACACATCGATCCAACAAACCCCTGAATACATGTAAAGTACCTCGAGTCTGACCATGTACAAGATAGATAAATCAGGTACATCATGAATTCTGCCCTATTTACCTATATCCCCAGGTCAAAGATCTAATCAATGGCCTTTCTCGACGATACGATCGAATTCCTTTATTTTCACAGTGCCGGCAGCTGGGTCTTAAAGCATGAGATTCAATTTTATTACATTTAAATGAGAACTTGGGTGATTGGTTGATAGGTATATTTAAAAATCAAAATTTATTTAAAATAAAAATTAATAAAATGATTCGAGAACACTGGAAATTTGTTTTAGTTATATATATATATATTTAAAATCATTAGACATTCTACATTATTTATTTTACATAAGTTTAAACTCAAGCTCAAAAAAAAAAAAATACAATCTTTAAATTAACTTCATAATTATATGATTTCATGATGAATTTATTTATATTAGCGGTCATCATTGACATTATTGAGTTTGTACAATTTATTTTATGAAGTTTATACATCTTTACTTTTGTTTACATTTATTCTCTTTTTTTTTAAATAGCAAAAATTATTTCATAATTAAATGACCACGGACTTCAAATTCCCCGTACACATTTATTACAAGCTTATAATATAGCGATAGGTTTAAACATCTGCCTAATGCACATATATAAGAATGACTTTAAAAAAACATTTCTATTGGAAATGATATTAATAAAATAGACGATTGTAGTAAGACTAATTTGACGTCTTACTCCATTAACATATATATAAATGATTTTTATTTATCTTTATAAAATTAATAATTTGGATTTTCAACAACTAATGTTTTATGGCATTAGTGGACCTTGCTGGCATAGCTTATAAATAACTTTAAAGCTGTAAGCGATTATAATTAAAAAAATCTATCAGTTAATTATCAAAGCAAGCAAGTTACTTTAGTTGGACTTACAACTAAAATTATACCTATAATGAAATATACCGTGAATTAGCCAAAACCAAACGATTTTAACTAATTATGCAAACGAACAAAACAGTCGATTACTCGGGTCGAAGATCCTTTCGGTAGAATCATCTCCCTATGGCTTACATATTAGATGGGCAAAATAAAAGCAAAATAATGTCGGGTTAATAAATATACGAATGCAAAATGAAGAGAAGAAACGTAAGTAAGAAAATACAAGCCGAATTACGGACACTCATATGTCTATTCCAACGAAGAATAAAAGGAAAATCGGTAAAGGTTTACTTTAGCGACCAGGGCATATTCGCCATCTAGTTTTTAAAATTAGAACTAAAATCTTACGTATCTGCTCTTATATTACAATTACAGTAAATATTTATTAATTAAAACGTAAAAGATAATAAATAAAAAAAATAATTTACCTTTTTAAGCATAATTATGCCCTATGCATAGCAGGAAGTTGGAGAAAAAGGCGGCAGTGCTATATCTACTGCGGAAGCCAAATTCTTGGAGGTACAATGAAAATAAAGCCCTGCTGGTACCAGATTGGAATTTCAGCTTACGCTTGGCCCTCATCCACATATTCTCAATATTCTGGGTATGTATGTCTTAGTCTTCGGGATTCACGAAGTTGTCCTGGTGGATGACAACCGAATGCATGTACACCCCATTGCTAAGTTTGCAGATATTATTGTACGCAGCCCAGCCATCTGAAATTATGCGAGTCCCTGGTAAAATGTACTGCTGGATTAGGGCCTCCAATGAGCCACCCATTCTATCCGCAACTTCTGTCAAGAAGCACTTCCTTGACCCTCTTTCAATACCACCAAAGACCCAATGCCCTCTATGTAGTCCCCCTGTGGTATTTTCTGTGAAAATAATGTTTCGTCGATTTCGATGACTAATGGCTCCCCATTGTCATCTATTCCGCCGAGAACCATCGAGATAGTTTAAATTCTTAAATTATAAATGCCGATAGTTTAAATTCTTAAGTTTCAAATAATTTAAACTAATTATTTTAATTAAACTAGTGTAATTATTCCAACTTCTTTAAAATGGTAAATATTTTTTTTTATCTTTTACATTTTAATAAATTTTAATGTAATTGTAATATAGTAGTATATACATAAGATTTCTGAATAATAATTTACTTATAATTTTGAAAACTAGAGGGCGAACATGATTTTTATGCTATGGTCGCTAAAGTAAACCTTTACCGGAAAATCAATACGTCCACATGTCGTGTCCATGTATTGATAGGAGATAGGAATTACAGAGAGTCCTCATATTCACCTCTACGAATTCTGCTGACAAACCAACTCTATCTCAAACACGCTGTCCGTTTCACAGGCGTATGCGAAGAACGAAAGCTAACTCCAAATCACAAAATCTATGACCGTTTTAGGTCTGTTCATGAGACTCCAAGCATTCTTTATTAACCCGAGATCTTATAATTATTAAATAGGAATGAATTATAATTAAATAGCCTTAAAATGATCTAATACTGCATAGAGAACAACCTGCGTAAACAACTACTTTATATAAATATTTAACATACAAAAAAAAAAAAACATACTTATAGAAATAAGGGAATTTAATTCTCGAAAAAATCCCCCCTTCCCTCTTTCCTAACTTAAAAAAATGCATGATAATTAACTGACGCTATCCAGCGGCACTGTTTCTAGGTCAAAAATCTATAACATATTATTCTGTTTTGAATTGCAGAAATATAAAATAACAGAATCCCATTCTGGGAAATCTATAATAAAACTGTTTAAAGAAATTACGGCATGTTTAGTTTGAAATATATATATATATATTCGACATAACTTCACTTGCGAAATAAAATAGATCAAAATTATTTTATTTTAAAATTAAATCGTTCTTTCCCGAACTCCCTCTAATAAAACATAGTTTGCTCTCTTAGCAAATTGCTCTGAGGCCCCGCGAGTGAAGCTTGTCCAAATACAAAAAAAAAAAATTAAAGCATGAAATAATCTCATGCTAAAATTAATATAAAACAAATAAATTCATATTCAATTAAAAATATTAGAAAATTATTGTGAGCTTGAGTTATCAAGAGGAAAAACATTATAAATAATTTTAAAAAAACAGGTTAAAGAGACAGTTAAAAAAAAAGATTCTTAATAAAAATTAACTTTTGACATTTTAAAGCTTTACGAAGTTATATTTACATTCTAATAATACTTTGGTCAAATCTGGATGACTACCTTGGTGCTCCCCGGGATGAGTTCTTCGGGCGAACATTGATGGCTTATGGCAGTTGATGGCATGTTCTGGCAGCAGCATAATGGAAGATTTCGGGTCTCAGGAGGGAAAGAGCAGCGATTACCCTGTTTTACTCCTCGATCATCATAGCGTGCTTTCTACGACTCTGTCTGTTCTCTGTCTAGTTCTGGTCACTAGTCTAAAAAGGCCACTATTTATTACTTCCTGCTGCCTCAGGTGATCTTTTAGAAACAATAGCAATTGTTTTTATTCTAATTTTAGAAAGTTTGTACCTCAATAAGGATCAATATATTTCAATTTAATTTTGTTAGTTTTTAATTTAGATAACAATGTAGAATCTCTACTAATTAATGAATAGAGATAATAAATCAATTAATGAATAGAGATTCCACAGTGAATGGATTTTGGTAATTTATCAATGCTTTTAATTTAAACATTTATTTTAAACTTCTTATCGAGGTACAAATCTTTTCACAAAGGCTATCTTGAATTCTTGAACTAAAAATAAAGCATTTTAAACATATACAGTATATCTAAAATATATATTAAAAAATTCAAAGTTAATTATTTGAATTTTTTTTTTTTTAATAATAAAATAGAATAAGTGTTAGTACAATTATGATCCAAAATAAATTATAGGATTTATTCAGGATAGTTAAAAATGTTTAAAAAAATATTTTTTTAGAATAAAAAAAAAGCAAATGTTAGTAAAATAAATAATTAGGTGGGTCAGACTGTGAAACGGCAAATCTGAATCAGATTTACCATTTGAATATATATTATAATGAAACAGATCTCGATCTTATATGATAGTAAACTAGCTTGGTCATCACAGTGGGTCAGAGAGTCTATCTGGGATTTCTAAATGTATATATACCTATGTCTACTTTCATCTCATTCCTAGGAGATGAGCTATTAATACTTAAACATGTCCAACTGCACCCATATACTCACCTCATTCTTACTTACTTTATAGTTTCCATTATGCCCAGATTTCAAACTCAGTATGAATATGCATAGTTGTCTAGTTCAGGGTATATCAATGTGCAAATATGTGTTAGCGTATGAGGGTTTGTGTGAGTGTGTGAGAATATATGACAAATTGAGAATTGAATATAGAAAAATACAAATGATAGTCTTTAATTTAAAAATATATATATTTCACAATTTTATTTTTTTATTTTAATCACATTCATATCGGCTTTAACCAAATTGTGCAAACGCTTTTTACGAGTGTTATAAATGAATACCCTCTGACCCATACAAGATATAGAATTTATGCAGCAATAAAAGGAATCCTCTTATTACTACGACTCAAATATTTATATATGAGCAAATCTGAAGTACTGGCCCAGAAGGTGTGACTATAGACAGTCACTTTGAATTACTATATATAACTTATGAATGAATGACGCCGATGAAATTTACTAGAATTTACTGAACGTCATTCCAACTGAAATTAATCATATATATAAATCAGCATTTATTTTTTATAGCGTCTGTATACAATTGTAATCACATTCATATCGGCTTTAACCAAATTGTGCAAACGCTTTTTACGAGTGTTAAATAATAAATGAATACCCTCTGACCCATACAAGATATAGAATTTATGCAGCAATAAAAGGAATCCTCTTATTACTACGACTCACACCTTCTGGGCCAGTACTTCAGATTTGCTCATATATAAATATTTGAGTCGTAGTAATAAGAGGATTCCTTTTATTGCTGCATAAATTCTATATCTTGTATGGGTCAGAGGGTATTCATTTATTATTTAACACTCGTAAAAAGCGTTTGCACAATTTGGTTAAAGCCGATATGAATGTGATTACAATTGTATACAGACGCTATAAAAAATAAATGCTGATTTTTTATTTTAAGTAAAATAACTTTATTAACAGAAAAAAAAACAACAACAAATATTTACATATTAACAAAAAAACATTTTTTTCTTTCTTACAAGATAACTAAAAAACATTTTTTAAATAATAAACCCTATCCCATATTTTATATACAGTTGGGAAAAATCCACACCATATTCTTTCAATTTGTTTTTTTTTTTTTGGCAGATATTTTATACATTGATAATAGTATTTATCCCAATCATCTTCTAGTTTTTTAATCCAATTATATTCCTTGTTATTGAAAATTAATGAACAACTTATAGCCCACATTGTTTTCAACACATGTGCTATTATCATTGTATTATGGGGGTCAAACCTCTGAATATGTTTGTTTATCATATATCTCAAATTTATAAATGGTGAAACAAAAACACAATTTCTTAATTGTTGAAAACCACTATACTCTTTGAACAAATGCAAGAAGGTTTCTTCTAAATTTACTTTTACACAATACATATTTGGTATCCAGATTCATTCCAGCTCTATGATTCAAAAAGGAAGTTGTAGGTAACAAGCCATTCATCAATTTAAAAACAAATTGAATGTAGGATGGAGGAGCACATATTGATTGATAATTCCTCAAAACTTTCTCTTTAGATGTATCCATCCATGAGATCTTTCGACAATCTAAGTGTTTTTTAGATCCTTATATCTCAAACTTTCCAAATTTGGTAAATTTAGGTGGTCCTGTAAATCCATATAAGCTATCATCAAGTCAAGAAAAAAAGATCTCTCTTTTTCTATTTCACTAAAAAGTCTTATATCACAATCTGGTGGGTCAAAAAAATTATTTTTTATTATATTCCAGTAAGTAGTAGTCTTAATAAAGCCAAAATAATCTCTTGCTTCAATTAAATTACCCCCCCCCCCTTTACTTATAGGCAGCTGTAAAGTGTAGACAGAAATTGAGTTACTAGTTTTATCCCAAACATACTTCTTAGATATCCTATTAATTTTATTTATATTATTGAAAAGAGAAACCCAAGATCTGTAATATATCAATATTCCTGAAACAATTACATTAAAAATTTTAACTCTAGTTACTGGGTAGAAGAAAAGAAACACATTTTAGATTCTATTTTATTAATTATTAACTCATTCAAGTATTCATAGAAGTTTTTTTTTTCAAAAGATTTATTAGACTTTGAATTTACATGTTTACATGCAGTGATAAATTAAATTTATCTATGATTCACAATGCATATTTTGATTTTAATGTAATTTTACACCATAGAACTTCATTATCTTGGAATAAATTTTTAAACCGACATGCTCACATGATATAAAATACTTATGATATTAGTAAGCACACTATGTTGTAACTAAATGACAAAAAATAATAATCATTTTCATCAGTCATCCAAATCCATTCAATGATTGACTGTTGACCATAGACCCACATCACAATACACTTAAGAACCAAAGAAGCGAGTTAGTTCTAACTCAAACTTGGATTCCAATGATCAAAATTCCCAAAGACTTGCAAGTCCAAACAGTAAGAGTCCATAAAAAAAATCTTTCCATACATGTTCTGTTGCTGGTGTCAGTGAAATGCCCACTGTCCAGGCCCTATTCATAGAAGTTTTAGAGTGATATACTGGTATTCCCAAGAAAATAGATGTTGTAGCCAGAAGTTCACATGGTGTTTTCCTTCCCATGACAGGCTGCAGACTTAAAATGCTTAATAAAAAAACCAGTCATTGTTTGAAATTTCTGAAGAATCTCCATTACTATTTGAACATTAAAGCTATTCTGAAATATAATTATCACATCATCTATAAAACCAGTTACTTGCATTTTTACACCCAAATAAGGAAACTATAGATGAGGCCCTCTGCTTTCAATTTCTTTTATTGTAGGGTCTAAATAGACAGCAAAAAGCAATGCAACAAGAGATCCTTGGAGAATACCCTTTGATGGTATGAAAAAAATTGGATCTTTTCATAAAGTTCTTAATAACATTTCTGCTGTTTTAATATAATTTTGTATAGCACAAAACAAATATTTGTGATCAGGAACTAAAACATCCAATACCTTTATTAAATAAAACCAATTAACCAGATCAAACATCGACTTAAAATCTATTTTAACTGCATATTATTGCATTAGTCTAAGCTCTTTTGCATATTTAATTGCTTCTTGTATCCCTAATGCTGTGTAGACTGCACTTTTACTTTTAATGGCATGATATGATTAGGAAATTCTGGAAAGAACTATAGCATTCAATTTCTTTAGCAATATTCTTGCAAAATTTTTGAATCTATGTCCTCAATTGATATATGTCTAAGATCTTCAAATTTAACTCTACTTGCTTTATCTTTTCTTATACTAAAGATAACTCTATTGCTTGTATAGGGCTATTCAATCTTTTCACAACACATTTGGATAAAGCATTTCCATATTATTGGTATTAAACCATAATCTAGCTTTTTGTAGACTGAAGCCAGTATAGAGTCATTTTCCAAAGCTACATCTATCAATCTCATCTTTTTATTTCTTTCCTTGTAATACATTTTTTAAATTCTTCTGAAAACTCTCTATTAAAATCATTTATATTAGCTATCCTTTCACCAATTTTTTTTTTTAACATATTAAAAATTCCGTCATCTATACTAATTCCAGATAAAACACCAGATAACTCAGTTTGTATTAAATTAATTCTTTTTGCATGTGATATATAAATGTTTGCATAATTAACAACCGGCTTAGTTAGTTTACTAATATTTGGGTTCAATTTCCTAAGCTATTTTGTTTGAAATTCCTGCTGCATTAGCTGTTAAATACTGTTATATTCCTCTTGTAATGTACTAATCAAATGCTGGTTTACATTCATACATAAAAGGCATTCTAATATATTATGTATCTCTGATATTCTATTTTTCATTTGATTAAGGGGCAACTTTTGCTTTGCTATTTTTATGCACATTTTAGACAACTCATTTTCAAGTTTATCATGCAATACATGGGGGCAAAACTGTAACACTCAAATAATAATTCATCATTACCAGACAATTAGAAATTTGATCTGTTTTTAAACCTATTTCATCCCTTACATTTCTATTCACTGTAAATCTGCATTGCTTTTTATTAACATCATAATGTATTTTCAAGTGCATCAGAAGATGATCAGAAAAGGGAACTAAGCAAGTAGTTATTTTATCATTATTAACTTTATTGCCCAATATAAAAAATAAATCAATAAGTGTTTTATATCTATTATTGAAGAACGTAAAATTATTATTTAGATATTTATCTTGTAATGAAAAAAAATGAGACCTCTTGTAATTTATTTTTCAATCCACTTAGGAGATTATTACAAGTACAATTATAGTCACCACCAAAAATAATAATTCCTGGTTTTGACAACAATTTATTTTGGACACTATGTAAAACTTTTACTAAGTCCTTACTCCTTGCAATTGAATAAACAGCAATCAAATAGTGCAGAACCGCTGAAAACAAAAAAGTCACAACAATGTAATTAGTCTGTAATGTTAAGATCTGAACTGTGTCAATTGTGCTGGTCTACTATTAGATTTATATAATATTTTTACAAGACAATTTATTAAGAATATTTTTAGGCATATTCATATTTATTATTGTCTCCATAAGTATTGCAACATCGTACTTTTGTTTAACCATGTAATCTGCAATTTTATTTTCTTTAATTACACTATTAATACCTCTAATATTTAATGTTGCTATGTTAAGAGAAAAATCCGTCATTTATTAAACTAAAAGTTTGTTGATTTTTCTGTCTTATTAGACAATATCATATTATTAACACACTGATTTTATACATTAGACCATTTATACTAGAAATAATTAGTCAGGTATGACTGAAAACAATTAACTAAATGATTAGTAATAACAAATAAAAAATATTAGTAGCGGTGCATATATTAAGGTAAAATCTTACCTCTCTCTTGGTGGTGATCAGACCTATATGCAAGCAAGTTATCATCTAAACCTACATTTTATTTTAATTTGCAATAAAGTTAATAATACTTATCCCTTCTACTATGTGTTAATAACTTATGCCCCCCCTTCAATCTGTATTAAAGGAAAGAGATAAATGAAGCAATTTACATAAAATAAAAAAATTATGATGTCAACCTAAAATTAACCTGAGAGTTCATAAGGAAAATGTCTTAGTAAAAGATTATAATTGTTCTCCTTAATCTATTTCAGGTTATAGGTGGTAAGATTCGAGTATTCTAGAACATCTATTATGTCATTTATAATTTTTCCCTTAAGATCTGCTTTGAGTTAAAGAGTTCATCAATTTGTTTCTCAATAGTAAAGTTGATGTTTCACAGCATAGGTGAATAAATTCTAGGTCAAATTCATTTATGTTTTGGCAATTACAGCTCCATGGGGTGATGACTGTCTTCCCTCGATGTCACTTTGCAAGTAGCAATGCATGGTTATATATGTTGCTATTTATAAAAATTTATTAGAATATATTGAATGGATTAAAAAAATATCTTTACTATTAGATATCTTGAATTAAAGTTAATTCAGTCTTTGGCTTAATGTTGGAAACACTTTGGAAATGTTGAATAATTTAAAGTTAACTTTGAAGATTTCACTTTAGAATTCCTCACCTAGATTTGAATCTATGTACCTTTTATTTAGCTTTACTGAATATCTAAAGAGTTATATCCTTTAATGGCAGCTGAACTCTCTATTGGAACTGCAAGTTCGATTTCTCTCCTTAAACTTTGTGCAGGTTATTCAGGCAATAAGATCTTTTTACTGATCTTTGAGAAGAAGCTCATTGGTTTTTATATTTTTCTAATTACCAAAGTGAGGCTGTTCAATATAATATGATTTTTGATGACTTCAAATAGCAGGTTCGTGATTATGACTTGGATTAATTATTTATGTCATTATTTGTGATTGTTATATATATGTAATATATTAATAACAATAAAAAAATTGTTATTTCTTTCCTTTAAAATAATTTTGCATTTCTTGCTTGCATCTAAATCTATCTGATCATATTTCTCTCATATTGTTATAATGCATATGAGTTGCATCACAATTGATAAGTTGTTTTTAACAAAGATTAGTGTTTGTGTCTAAGTTTTATGGTTTAATTAACATATATAAAAATACTTTAGAAAACAATTGATTGTTTCTCAGCTACAGTACTTGTGACTAGTTTCTTTTTTTTATTATTGTAATAAATTTTAATTGATTTTCATTCTCATTAATGTCATGGTTGGTAAAGAATGTTATATTGGATCTTGGATTTGAATTAGACAAATGATGTTTTTAATGGTATTGGAAGGATATAAGGCCACAGCTTACATTATATATATATATATATTGCCTTGAAACAGGTTGAAATTATTGAATGTCATTATGTTTGTTAAATGTTGACTGACCACCAAACATCACATGATCATCATTTATTATGCTTGCTCATAACTGTTATTAAAACAGGCAAAATTCTCCATACAGTAGTGCCACTCAATGCAAGCCAGAATAATCGATGGATGCCAGGCTTGTGGATAAAATTCCTATCTAGCATCTACTCATCCAATATCCCCAGACTAGTCTCTGGCTTGTGGCCTTCATCAGTGAGGAGCCTTGGATCTGAGAGCACTGTATCTAGATCTTAGGATCTAATGCAACCCTCCAGCAGCCAGCCACCTTTTATCTCTACTTAACTCCAAAACTATGAGAATAAAATTGAAAACACAATATTTCAATCTAAGCTCATAGTCATATAGGCACTAGATAGGGAATTTATGCACAAGCCTTCTGGCATCCATTGAATACTCTGGCTTGCACTGAGTGACACTATTGTATGGAGGAGAGCTTTGCCTGTTTAAATGTTGACTGCTTTCAATGAATTCACATTTATACTTATTTAGCCTTGAGCATTATAAACTTTATTATTTAATACATATAATTCAATACACCAACTTCTTTTTGAATCTTGTTTTATATGATTATTATAAAAATATATACATATACACCATTTTGACTATTTAATATTATAGTCTTCATCAAGGAAACTGAAAAATAAAAATATATAACAATACATATAAATATCTAATATTCCAAAACAATCCAAAATATATATATATATATAAAATACTCTTTAGCTCAAACCCTTTCTATTACAGCAATCTCAAAACCTTATCACATGTTTTATACTTATATAGTATACTTTATTACATTCAAATATTAGCCTTTACCCTAAAAACCATTTAATTAAAAAAAAACAATTCTTTTTTTTTTCTTTTCCATTAACATTCTATTCAATTAAATAGTTGAAATGTTAGGTATATTTATATATGTTTATAATAATCATATAAAAACAAGATTTAAAAAGAAGTTGGTGTATTGAATTTTATGAATTATTTTGAAAAGAAGATTGTGTTGGTGATATTTTTAATTTTTATTGCTTTATTATTTAAATAATACATTGTTGGAGTGCAATTTGAGTTATAATTAATTATTTGTTAGTCTGCCTTCAGAACAGGTTCTTTGTATTAATATTTTCACTCTCTGTGGTAAAGTTGCAATCTTTAGTGTGCATATAAACATATTAGACCATAAATAAAGATGTATTTTCATATTTATTATTAAAAGGAGGTTGCCTTGACAACAAATTAAGATTGCTGATTGTCATGATGATTGATATTGTTTACATGTTGACTGCTTTCAATGAATTTGTATATATATACAATGCAATCTATTTAAGATAAGACTAGTAAATAATAATGTTTTATATATTTAATATTAATACATAAAAAAATATGATCATTGAATAGTCAAAATAAAAATCTGATATTTTTAATCTTAACTATTGAGATCACCCCCCCCCCCATTTGTAACATTCTTGAAGAGTTGTGATTATTCGTGCACCCACACGAGATCGTTTTTAAATTTCTTTGAAATATTCAATTTTGTGCCGACCCTAGACAAGTAGATCTGGCTTTTTTTGCCCTTGAACTAAGGTATTTGATTCTTTTCAAGGTACTTTTTCTCACACTTGTCTTCAAATTTTATTACATTTCCTTTTTATAATTTTCAGTTCTAACCACAATATATAAAGTATTTGTTTCTGATTGAATATATCTATAAATGAGAGGTACTCAAAATTAAGATTAAACAGGTTTTCATTAGACAGACTTCAAGATTTCCATTCAGGTAGGTTTCACAGCAAGCTTATATCCTAACAGATTGGCACTTTAATTCTATATTTCCAGTCTTAAATTTCCAATAATGCAGTGATGTTATTTAATAATATTATGATGTTAAGATTGTTCTTATTCTGTTTAAAAACTTCTTTAGCTCCAAGAAATTTAGTGATTCAATAACAAGATGCCATACATTGCTCTATTAAAGACAATTTGATTGCTATTTCATATGCATACACAACCTGTTAAAACAGTAGTAAACTCTCCATACAATAATGCCACCTAGTGCAAACCTTAGTAATTAGTAGATGCATCCCTTGATTACAAAGGCTTACACTGGGTGGCACTACTGTATGGAAAGTTTGATACTGTTTAACAGTTTGTGTAAAAAAAGAAAATGGTGATCATATGATGTTTTAGTGGCTTTATACCATTCCTTCCCATAAGCTGATGGTGACCAGTTTTGTTTTTTTTTAAAAAAAAAAAAGAAAGCAAAATGTATAGATACTAAAATGGATTTGATAACAATCAACTCTTAAGCTATCAACAATTTTAACATGTAATCAAGGCAATCTCCAGTAACAATAAAGGTGATACTATCTTTATCTATGGCCTGATATCTTTATATATGTTGAGATTGTTGATAGCTTGGTTGATAGTTATCTTTCACATTTACAAACCTATTAAAGCCTTAAGTTATTGTCTAAGTAAAATCGGTTTAGACATATATGACTATACAAACAAAATGAGTTTGGATTGAAAACACTGTTTTCATCATGGACTCATGCTTTATAATTAAATGAATAAATAAAGGTGACTATTAGAGGATTGTATGATCTAGATGAACTGCTCCAGATTCAAGGCTCCTCAATGATGAAAGCCACAAGATAAAAACTAGCCTGGAAATATTGGATGAGTAAGCACTAGATAGGAATTTTATGCACAAACCTTCTTGCATCCATTGACCACTAAGACTTGTACTGGGTGGCACTACTGTATAGAGTTTGCTTCAATTTACTTTTATTGCATTTTCATCATACAAATTTTATTATTAATTGCATAATGCATGAAAACATTCTCCTTACATTTTTTTTTATTTTACTGAAAATACATTTATGATAATAGTTCAATTTAACTAAAATTAACATTCGTAAAGATTTTAATCCCAAATTAATTGATTGAATGTTTTAGCTAATATTTATACAATACATAATTTAAAATAAAATATTAATAATATATGAACTAAAATTTATTTTTATGTTAAATGAAATTTTCATATTTTTTTTTTTTCAGTATTATATTTGTGATGTCCATCATTGCCTTGGATATCTGAAAAACATTACGAGATGATTTAAATAAAACAAATAGATTTAGTAATTTTTTGATTATTAATTGCATAAATCATTTCCACCTCCCCCCTTACTTTACTGAAGATATTTTAGATGATAGCAATTGTTTTAATTCCAAATTAGTTTATTGAATATTTTAAATATGTACACAATTTAAAATGAATTATTACAATAATAGTACATTGTATATGACCAAAATTTATTTTTATACTGAATGAATTTTATACTTTTTTTAAAAATATAGTGTAGTGTACTGGATTGTAGTTGTGATAAAATTACAATTGGTTTGGTAAGTCTGAAACAAATTAAGATATTCTGATTTGAACTTAAGCAAATAAAGTACAGTAAATGTATTTAGTAATTTTTGATCATGAACAGTTGATTAATTACATAATCCATGGAATCATTTATTTTTTCAAAATACAATTATGATAACTAAATTTTATATGATCATAACTTTTTGCCACAAACAAAGAAGCATTTGTAAGAATTTTAATCCATAAAAGTAAATAAGTGATTTTAAAATATAATATATTTGGTTGTTGTACATTATCAGAATATGATTTTATTTATAATATTGGATGAAAAACATTTTATTTTTGTAATCATTAACAATAAAAATCTTTACTTTGGATATGTCATTGAATTAGTACTGATTGTTTTCTAAGAACACTGGATGAAAATTAAATAAAATAATGTACTGTACATTAATTATATTTTAAGTTTATAATCAATACAGTACTGTAATATTGTGTATAATGAATAAATGCTGTACTGTGCATTTTCAGCATAAATGTCACTATTTTGCTTTTGAATGACCTAGCTTTAATAACATAACTATCTTATGATGTCACCAATCTTACAAAATGATCACCCAAAAAATTTTGAATTTTTTTTTTAAAGATTGTTATAATGAATAATTGATTGTAAATCAAAATAGTGGATACAAATTGATGGAAATTGCTATGGTGAATTCTCGCATAAAAATCTGGCACAAAGCGGAGTATAAGTGTTATAATTACTGACCTACAGATCTTCATAACCATTCAAATGGGTTGGCTTGGTTCAAAACTTGAGTATTTCAAATTTCTTTTAGCTGGAATAGTAAATATAGTTAGATGTGGATGCTTGATATGTAACATCATTACTTCCAGCTTTTAATTCCAAGCTTCACTGATAAAGACAAAAATCAAACTGATCTGGGTTTCTTGCAGTCACTGATTACTCAAATTTACTGCAGATGTCACAAGAACTATTCTTATTTAACATATACTGTTCAAGCTAAAGAATTACATAGTTCAAATCTAATTACATTACATTGTAGAATAATATATCATAATCTAACTTCATACCCAATTAGAAAATGGCAGGTCTTTTATACTATTTTATATTCTTTAATGTACTTGATTATTAATTATTCAATCACAAAGGTGTGAATTTGCATTGAATGGATGATGCAATGATGAGGATCTTACATTTTACTGTTTCACCATAAAGATCAACACATTTTTACAAATAAAAATACATTTCAAAGTTATCTAAAAAAAGTTTGACAGTCGATAAATATGTAATAAATAATACTGCTGTGGAATGTAAAGGAAATCAATCTCATCGTCAAAAAATTAATTTGCAGTCTATACAAATTGTTGGCAAATCATACAATAAAATGTATGAGAAACTCAGTCGTGTGTTCAAGCTAAATGCTACATTTCAGGATGACTGACCTAAGGGAAATTAGTCAATTGATTTGTTGCTTGGGAGATCATGTGCTATGCAAACAGAAATTGATGGACTTTATTTAATGTATTGGTAATCTCATTTGCTTAACGAAAATCATATTTGTAAAATCATCTCTTCCAAATGGTAGGATTCTGTCAATATTAATACACAAGTGAATAGCTACTCTCATTCATAATTGTGTTGACAAGATTTGGTTTCAGAGCAACTCATGATGGTGTGAATTTTTAAAATGTGCATTGATGTAGATTCCTGTGGTTTTCTGATAGTCACTATTGTTGTAGAACACAATGTATTAATCATTGCGTTTAGTGGTAGCATAAAATATGTAATTGTTCACAGAAAATGTATTTTTTTTTCAAATAAAACCCCAGCCTATTTATATAGTATTACACTGATAAGTTCAATCTAATATTTTCTTCTTTGTGGTGTGAAAATTGTTACTTCATATAATTAAAATTTGCAGTTTATAAATAATGTAACACGATGCCCAAGTACATTTCTACTCATTGTGTCATGTGATAAGGTAGGCATTATCCCCATTGCAAGTCCTAGCTGATAAATTGTGACAATCTTTTTTAAAAATGCACATTTTGCTGAACAAAGCAATGAATGTAATAAGATATACATATATTTTCAATGTAATGTCTCATTTTATGCCTAATTTAATTCAGCACTTTCCCTGTCATCTGGGCAGTTGCTGAGAGATTCCTGACTCTATATAAAGAGAAGTCACAGTGCATCACATCTCACCTATGGGACCAGTGCTGCCTCTATGAAAACGGCTTTTTAAAAATTATAATGTAAATTATTCTTTCTGTCAGCATTTTTTTTTATTATCTTCAGTTATTTAAGTTTAGTACATGGACATTACCTGAATCGGTCATCCCTCTGCACTATAACAATGCAATCGTGTATTTGTACATTTACATTTTTGATTCAAAGCTGTTCCTTTTTTAATCCTGTTTTGGTTTTCTAATTTTTTTTTTATCTTTTGCCTTTTCTTTCCAATCATGGAACTACTAGAAAGGTCTTATGTTTTTTATCAATAAGTGATAATGATGAAATATTAAACATATTACATAAAGTAGAGTCTATTATAGAACCTACATTAATGACCTGCCTTCATTATATAATGATCGAAATGAAGTGAAGATCGAATCTAACCGCAAAAACAATATCTGCACTACAAGGGCGCCATCTAGGCATTTGAGCCTAGAAAAATTTATAAAGTAGGCAGATACGCGCTGTTAAGATTCCACTTTATTTAAATATTCCGATCGTTAGCCCAAGTCACTAGCTCAGTGGAGACGCAGAGATAAAAATCTATATCTTAAATATCAAAGAGTAAAAGCCACTGCCAGAAATTAACATATAAAAATATTTATTTACGCACATATAAAATAATATTTAAATTTTGAGGAATAAGTTTAACATTGTAGATTTTTATATTAACTTTTAATTCTAAATTTAAGTAGATTGCAAATAATGAGTTTACTATTTATTTAGAGGGTCGAGTATGAATGGACTACATAGGTCTGCATTTGAAAGGAAAATATTCTTCCCTGATTTAACCTTAGGCAACAAATTTCGCAATCAACTGGCGCCAATCCATCTGATACATTCATGTATTCAATGTAGCATGATACGACAACACAAAATACTATATTGTCAGGAATGTACATCTGAACAATAAGTAGAAATAGAGAAGACATTGACTCTCCACCAACAGGAATGTGACATCTGTTGGCAAGTAGATCAATAAACAAAAAACTCCATAGGAATGGACTGCGGTCTTCTGCCGACTTACAAACCCATCCATAGGCAAACAGAGGGTGTGTGGCGTATATCTATAATCCTGCCCATAGCGGACCTCATACTACATCTACTAATTACACAAATATATCCAATCCATTGAACCAATTCAACTACGAAATGAATAACCTAAGATTACCCTCCCTTAATACAACTTTACAAAACTATATAGCCATTCACACCGACTTAATTTTAACATTTAAATACGTTCGCACAGATTTGTTTAAAAATGTTGGGTATAGATCGATTACATAGATTCCACGGTCAAAAACATTTCAAAATAAACATAAACGATCAAAATACAAAATTATTGATACCGACAATCGCAGAGGGAAACTTATAAGTAACCCAATAGTATTCACCATAAGATACTTGCGTTGTCACCAATAACTTAAAAGACATCCGAATAAATACATTTTAGATACTCACCGTAAGGTATCATCATTTATCGAATGTCTATATATTTTGATCAAATATGAAAACCAAAATATAATTAACCGCAAACGAATCCATGCAAGCATCTATAAACAACTTAAATATCATACATTTAAATAATCTTTACAATAAGAAAAAAAAAAAATGGAAATGATGTTTATCAATCGGGAAACATATAAAATTAAACATTATTAATTTGATTTAAAAACTTAAAAGTCAGAAGTTCATAAGCTTGAACGAAAGTTCTTAGTTATTTTTTTAAATTTAGAGTTCATGTCAATATAGCTTACAGTATGAGTCCAGGTTCCCGTTGCAATTCCCACGGCGTCTCCATTGGAAGAAAATGTTCTGGAGGTAGCATTAGCTGGTTCCATTCTGGTATCACAGTCTTTTCTTTTTATTTTTTTTAAAACAAACAAAAAAAAATGAGAGAGAACGGCAAGTGCGTCTTACCGTTGTCATCAAATCAAGTTGGGAAAAAAAAAAAAAACTCAATATTTTTTCTTTTTATAGTCCTCCTATGGATTCCATGAACAAAAACATCACTGTTCTGTTTTTTCATTATGGTCCGGGCCTTTATTTGCTTCCATTGGTCAAGCTAAAATCTCTTTCTTCTCTTATCTAACCTTTCATCTGACTTTTTAATTAAACAGCTTTTAGATAATTAATAAACAATCATTTCCATTTACAGATTACAGGAATTAATTAATACCTGTTTTTATTTTAACTTACGTTATTTTTTTATTAAAATATTTTTATATTTCAATCTTGTATTTTTTTATTTAAAAAAATACGTTCAAATACTCTTTTTTTCTTGTTTATGAAAAAAAATATTTTTAAAGTTTAGCATCCGTGCGAATATATATATGTTTAATAAACATTTTAATTTTAGCGTTTAGTTTTTTCCTTTTATTTGCGAACTTTTAAGTTTTTATTTTAAATAAATGTAACGACATATTTATATATCGTTACATATCAGTAAACTTCCTCAAAAAACAAAAACATTAAAAAAAAAAAAAAAAGAATTTACTTAGTGTTAGTAATTACGTTACACAAATTTGTTATATATGAAATTTCAAAAGGACAAAACTTTTTTTTTTTTTTAAAAGACAAAACAGTAATTACAAATATAATGATAAAAAAAAAAATTTGACTGATGATTCCTTACTACCAGCTAAATTTCTGCCCCCTCCCTTCCAAGTTTCATTTCTCCTACCTTTAAGTATTATTTAGGCAAGTTAAACGATTAGATTTTAAACAAGACTTTTTAAAAAAAAAATTATGATTTATATTTATTAATTACGTTTTATTTATTACTTTTTATTCCTCGAATTTATCTCTACATATGCGTAATTTTTTGACTGGCAGTACCTTTAAGACAAAATTTCAAACTGTAACTCCACGTCATTACAACAAATATATTTATACAATTTCAGAAAAAAAAAAAATTACGGGCATGATTCGCTTTTAAAATTCTCAGGGCACTCGTGTTTATTAAAGATAGAAAATTTCAGCAGCATCAATTCCCCTTCTCAGGGTCAATCTCTGAGGTAAGGCCACACTTGGGACGCCAATTATAACGATCGAAATGAAGATCGAATCTAACCGCAAAAACAATATCTGCACTACAAGGGCGCCATCTAGGCATTTGAGCCTAGAAAAATTTATAAAGTAGGCAGATACGCACTGTTAAGATTCCACTTTATTTAAATATTCCGATCGTTAGCCCAAGTCACTAGCTCAGTGGAGACGCAGAGATAAAAATCTATATCTTAAAATCTTAAATATCAAAGAGTAAAAGCCACTGCCAGAAATTAACACATAAAAATATTTATTTACGCACATATAAAATAATATTTAAATTTTGAGGAATAAGTTTAACATTGTAGATTTTTATATTAACTTTTAATTCTAAATTTAAGTAGATTGCAAATAATGAGTTTACTATTTATTTAGAGGGTCGAGTATGAATGGACTACATAGGTCTGCATTTGAAAGGAAAATATTCTTCCCTGATTTAACCTTAGGCAACAAATTTCGCAATCAACTGGCGCCAATCCATCTGATACATTTATGTATTCAATGTAGCATGATACAACAACACAAAATACTATATTGTCAGGAATGTACATCTGAACAATAAGTAGAAATAGAGAAGACATTGACTCTCCACCAACAGGAATGTGACATCTGTTGGCAAGTAGATCAATAAACAAAAAACTCCATAGGAATGGACTGCGGTCTTCTGCCGACTTACAAACCCATCCATAGGCAAACAGAGGGTGTGTGGCGTATATCTATAATCCTGCCCGTAGCGGACCTCATACTACATCTACTAATTACACAAATATATCCAATCCATTGAACCAATTCAACTACGAAATGAATAACCTAAGATTACCCTCCCTTAATACAACTTTACAAAACTATATAGCCATTCACGCCCGACTTAATTTTAACATTTAAATACGTTCGCACAGATTTGTTTAAAAATGTTGGGTATAGATCGATTACATAGATTCCACGGTCAAAAACATTTCAAAATAAACATAAACGATCAAAATACAAAATTATTGATACCGACAATCGCAGAGGGAAACTTATAAGTAACCCAATAGTATTCACCATAAGATACTTGCGTTGTCACCAATAACTTAAAAGACATCCGAATAAATACATTTTAGATACTCACCGTAAGGTATCATCATTTATCGAATGTCTATATATTTTGATCAAATATGAAAACCAAAATATAATTAACCGCAAACGAATCCATGCAAGCGTCTATAAACAACTTAAATTTCATACATTTAAATAATCTTTACAATAAGAAAAAAAAAAAAATGGAAATGATGTTTATCAATCGGGAAACATATAAAATTAAACATTATTAATTTGATTTAAAAACTTAAAAGTCAGATAGAAGTTCATAAGCTTGAACGAAAGTTCTTAGTTATTTTTTTAAATTTAGAGTTCATGTCAATATAGCTTACAGTATAAGAGTCCAGGTTCCCGTTGCAATTCCCACGGCGTCTCCATTGGAAGAAAATGTTCTGGAGGTAGCATTAGCTGGTTCCATTCTGGTATCACAGTCTTTTCTTTTTCTTTTTTTTAAAACAAACAAAAAAAAAATGACAGAGAACGGCAAGTGCGTCTTACCGTTGTCATCAAATCAAGTTGGAAAAAAAAAAAAAAAACTCAATATTTTTTCTTTTTATAGTCCTCCTATGGATTCCATGAACAAAAACGTCACTGTTCTGTTTTTTCGTTATGGTCCGGGCCTTTATTTGCTTCCATTGGTCAAGCTAAAATCTTTCTTCTCTTATCTAACCTTTCATCTGACTTTTTAATTAAACAGCTTTTAGATAATTAATAAACAATCATTTCCATTTACAGATTACAGGAATTAATTAATACCTGTTTTTATTTTAACTTACGTTATTTTTTTTATTAAAATATTTTTATATTTCAATCTTGTATTTTTTTATTTAAAAAAATACGTTCAAATACTCTTTTTTTCTTGTTTATGAAAAAAAATATTTTTAAAGTTTAGCATCCGTGCGAATATATATGTTTAATAAACATTTTAATTTTAGCGTTTAGTTTTTTCCTTTTATTTGCGAACTTTTAAGTTTTTATTTTAAATAAATGTAACGACATATTTATATATCGTTACAATTATTATTTATTAAGGGGAAATATAGTAAATTTACTAACCCATTATAATAGATGATGGAAATACAATTACTGCTCTTTACTGTTATAAAGAAAGTTCTTACTAGTGTAATATGGTATAAAATGTTTTTAGGCTCTATCATAGTTAAGTTAACCTATAAAATTATATTCTATGAATACTTGAATTGGTTTTTAATGATATTGTAGTTGTTGATAATGTACAAAATTTATTTAAAATTTAACACTATAAAAATCAATACACACACTTCCATGATTTATTATAAATATTCTCACAGGTGCATTAATAAGTTTATTCTATATCTGAGGGTTTTGTGGTATAGAAGCTCACTCATCTGTCAAACTCATATCCTGGAACAAACCCAGAGTAAACAAAAGTTGGAAATTTTTTCCAGTGCCAATTACCCAGAGGATTTCTTTTTTTCAGGAAATCTCAAGTTACTATTTTTGAAACACTCTTGTTAAGTTTCCCTTTGTAAAATAGAACTAAAACTGAAAATTTTTCACAATAAAATTATCACATAAGTTATACAGAAGCTTTAACCTAATCTAAGATCAAGCTATTATATTAAAACTGTACTAGAAATTTCATACAATTAAAACTTTTAAATAATAATTTCTAAAAATTTATTTTTCTTATATAAATATTCATTCTTAATGAAATGATTTTAAAATAATGACACATAAAAGTAAAAAAAAAATTTTTTTAAAGTCACCAACATTTTATCCCCTTTAAAACATATATATATTGTATAATTTATTTATAAAATTTCATCTATTGGTTGGAATCATCTTTGCTTAATTTCTGTAAAAGTTGAACTTTCTATGAATCCATTTGAGAATCGTAACAATACAATGGATATTATTTTTGGATGTTTGTCTTTTATCAATAATCAGTAAAATAATTTTGAGTTTCCTAATACAATCAATTGCCAAATCCTGTTCAAATTCTAAGTCTCCCTCCATTTTTCTCTCTTTATTACACACTTTTATTCAATTTTCACTGCTTTTTTTTTTTTTTTATCTCTGGGAAATCTTATAACTCAATTTTTCACCCATTTCTCAGCCTAATTGAAACTTTGCATACATATGTATTCCTGATGATGATATATTTTTTGAGTATTTTCAAACAATTTAGCAAAAAAATTATTGAAAAATTTGCATTTTTAATTTTATATAGAATTAAAATAAAAAAGGTTTATGGCTTTATTGCTTGGAAGTTTAAGTGCCATACCTATAAGCATCAGAATTAATCCTGGGATCTTCCGATCCCAAGTCGGACATTCTACCAACTATGCCAAATCACGCAGGGTTATATGGAATTCAGTACTCTTTATGCTACTTATCATCTACTAGTATTAAATTGTAAACTTTCCTCATTTGTAATTTCTGAAACTATAAGAACTAAAAAGCAGAAAATAAAAAAAATATTAAAAAAAAGAAAAGAAATCTTTATATTTATTTAAATGTACTAAAAAAAATATTAATTTTCATCAGCTTTCACAAATAAAAGCATGGGGTTAAAAATCAGATTCCCAAAAAATTAAGCCCATTTTCATAGAAATAATACCATTCTATTCAAAGTGGCTATTAATTACAATTTGATTTAAATGATTCTTTAGGAATCTGATTTCTAATCATGATTCCTCCGCACCTTTATTTGTGAAAGCTTTTTTTCTTTTTTTTACTTTTTAGTGCACTTACATGAATAAAAGCATTTCTTTAAAAAAAATTTTAAAATATTTTCTCCAATTATGTTTATTCTTTTTAATCTTTATGAATTATTTGCACTGAAATACAATTTTCAAAATTCTTTTAAATTTGTGCCCAAATCTTTTCTTACTTTCTTTACTATAATTTTTTCACTTAATTCTTTTCAATATTTCTAAAGCATAATTTTATATAAATGAAAAAATATCTTATTTTTCATTTTCTTTCCATACCTCGTAAATCTACAAAGCTTTTCTTAGCTATCAAAATTTATATAATGCTACATTCCAATCCTCTCCAAATCCAACAATTTAATATCTTTATTTGAAAATTCTGTTTATTATATCACAATTCTTCACTATCAGTTAATTACCTTTCTAAACATTAAAAAACCGTTCTTTTGCAATTTCAAATAAATACTTAAATTTCTATCTATTTTTCTCTTTCATAGCTTTTGTACCATTCACTAAAGTTTCAAACTTATTGTAAATTTTAGCGATTCTATTAAATTTTTTATTTCGTCCAAATACACCATATGCCAGAAACTCTCCTTCCAATGATAAAAACACTCATTTACTATCTAATCTACATATATATTATTTACAAGATATATATCTCTGGAAGCGTAGTAGCTTTATGCAGGCTACAAAGATGTTTTATTAAATGTATATTAGTGAAATTGTTGTTAAATTTTGATTAAACAATAACATATAATTTTCTTTAAACTATACTAATAAATTCTTCAGAAATTCTTAAGTAATGGTGCTATCCTTTGTTTGAGGAACTGACAAAATAATCAGAATTAAAGTGCTCACACACATTCATGTGCATGTTATCTAAATTAATAAACACATATTTCTATTATGTATATATGAGCATATAACCAAACGCAACAATATTTAAATACAAAATTTCTAAACACAAACAATTACACCTCAGCACTTTATTTTAGGCTGAATTTTCTTTTGTAATTTAAACACAAAAATAAAATTTAGTGTAATTTAATAATAGAACTTCTAAGATTTTGTATACTTTTAAAACAAATAATGTACCATTTTATTTGAAAAAAATAGGAGCACTTACTTTATTAATGCATATCCTCCGACATTAGATTTAGAACTCAAGAAAATTTATTCCTTGTTGGATAGCACCATTACAAAAATACCATCAAAATATCAAAATTTTCTTCTTAAGATTTTAAAGTACATATTAATACAAGTAGTAGATGTTGGCTAAAACTTGTTATAAATAATGTTATTGATGCTATAAATTCAAATGAATCTGTTTCTGAATTTTTGACAACACATGGATTATCTATTATAAACACTTTGTCTAGGCAGAAAAATTGCTAAAAAGGAAAATGGATACATTCACATTCAAAACGATGTTTAATAGATTGCATTATAATTAGAAGTCAAATACAAGAGATGTTAATATTACATAAGTGCAGATTATTGAATGGATCATAGATTAGTATGCGCCAAGATTACAATGGTAGTTGCATTAAAGACATAGGTCTTATTCCAATTATACTCACAAGAAAATATATGTTTATTCTTCAGAAGTATCTACTACAAGTATTGAATTTCAACAGCTATTTAACATTAAAAGTATTAATTTGGATTTTCAGAATTGTCATATTATTGAAGCCTGGAATTTTCTTAAGGAATATGGATATAAGTAAATCCATTCTTGGTTCGACTAAGAAGATATCATGACTGATTTTATGATAATGATCTTATTATTAGTGATCCAATTAAAAGCAAACATGATTGCCAAGAAGGTTTTAAAAATAATTGGTGAATTAAAACTGGAAAAGTGATAGACATTTACTGACAGTAGTTATTCTAGATTTTTTTTAAATGTACTGAAAGCAACATATGGATCTGAAAAACAATATTACAATTCTATTAATTCCAATAGAAATTTTCTTATATGATGATAATGGCAACTTGAGCAGGATGGAAAGCGTCTTTCAACCACCTTTAAAAAATAATGTTACAAGAATTAATATAAAGACTTTTAATCATATATTCATTTCATCTACTCATTTATATTTGGACAAAGATATTCAAATTAGTGAAGTCATAGCTCTTTGTAATCTTAAAAATGGAAAGCTGCAGGTCCTGATAATATATGAAGTTTTAAAATATGATAATGATGTGTTAGCCTTAATAATATTGGAATTTTTTAGGAATATATGGTTTCATAAAGTCGTGTCCCCTGACCCTTTTTTTTAAAATAAAGAGAATAAATAAGATTGCAGTAATTATTGTAGAATAACATTATTATCTCTATAACAAAAGTTCTTACAAGAATTTTGTTAAATAAATTGCCTCCAGTCATAGATGAATGATTACAAGACATCCAATGTGGTTTTAAAGAATCAAGAAGCAACATGGACATAATTTTTGTTGCCAGTAAATGCAGGAAAAGTATCAGAAAAGAAAGTGATTTGTTATTACTTTTGATTTGATCATAGCATTTGACTCAATTACTCAAAAATGCTTAAGGTATTGTTTAAAATTAGTCAATTGTCTATCAAAATTTATTCATATTATCCAGCTTATATATGATGTATGTAAGAAGTGCTGGAAAAATTTGAGACATTTAAAATGAAAATTAGTATTAAAGGATGTGTACTTGTTCCAATATTGTATTTAATTTTTATGACATTGATCTTTGGAACTGTTTATAGGCAACTTAATGAATCAGGAATAAAAATGTAATATAGGTTTGAAGAGATAAATCTATTAAAAATGAAAACGATCTTTATTTTCTTGGATTTTGCATTTATAATATCTGATGATTGTATTGTTTTTTTCTGATTGAAAAGATGATTTATAGAAGGTACTTAATGTCTTGAATGCAATATATTAGCATTCTTAATGAATAATATGTCTTTAGTGTAATTTTCTCTACACTACTCTCATGCAAGGTAGGGATTGGTTTGTATCCACTTTTAACAACTCATATAGGGTTGTAAAAAAAAAGTACAATCCATAAGATACCCATTACGTGCTGAACCAGTTACTCATCAGTTGACCCAGATCACAATCTTTTACATATATCTTTATGATTGTTCAGTATATATATAGATAGCCAATTACTACAATTTAATTGATAAGTGCCAAACTTATTAACCTCACAATTTTGATCCAAACCATGTGATGAAATTGATCTAGACCAACAGATGAGCACTGGTTCAGCACGAAATGTGCATCTTGGACATCACATATCCTTTTCATATCTTTGGTCATATATTTATGATTACATTCCTCCACAAGGTGTGAAAAGTGGATAGAAACCAGTTCCTACCTTGCATGGGAGTGGTGTAATAAAATTATACGACAGAAATATTATTCACTAAGTGGACAATCACTAGTCTAATGATTGGCTAATAAAAATTATTAATATTAAAATTCTGTTTTAATAATTAATGGGTCAAAACAACTCCTAGCCAATGATGGAAAAAAATCCTCAGTGTGAGAATATTTGGTGATTTTATAAATAGAAATGTGGATGTATAATGTTGAGGGCAGCACAAACTCAAATGTGTTGCTGCTATTTTAACAAGTTAAAAAATAAGGTATTTCATATTACGAAAATAACTATTGCAATTAAATTAGACAGAAGTGAGACTTTGTCACTTCGTCAATACAATATAAAGTTATTAAAACAAGCAAAACTATCCATACAGTAGTGCTACTTAGTGCAAACCAGAATAATCAATGCATTCCAGAAGGCTTGTGCATAAAATCCCTAAAGATCTAGGTGCAGTGCTCTCAGATCCAAGGCTACTCACTGATGAAAGCCACAAGCTAGAAACTGTTTGGGGATATTGGATGAGTATAGGGATTTTATGCACAAGTTATTTGGCATCCATTGATTACTCTGGCTTGCACTGAGTGGCACTACTGTATGAAGAGTTTTGCCTGTTTTAATAACAGTTATGAGAAAGCATAAAAAATGATGATTATGTGATGTTTAGTGCAATATAAAGTTATTAGAAAAGTTTCATTTAAGGATATAGATAAAATTTCAAAAATACAATCACGAGGTCATAAAATCATTTAATATGTTCTTTAAGCTACTGGGTGTGATACTATAAATTATTTATTGTAAATTCACACCTTTGTTGAATTGAAAGAGACTTTGTAAAAGGTTGTTTTATAGTGAGTATGGTTTTTGTGGAAGAGGTAGATCTCATTTACATCAAAAGAATTATCTCAAAGACATTCTAAAGAATGCAATGTCAGTTGTTTCCTTGGGAAGATATGGCAGAGAATAGAATACATGGGAGAACTACAATTGGATATGGGATTGAAATATTTCAGAAATAAAATTTTTCTGTAGAAGTTAAAAGGCAGTGTTACAAAATTTCAAATAAACAGGAAAATGGACCAGCATGTTCCATATATAGAAAGAAATATTCATAGTTCACAAATTGGTTTGTATAACCATCACAAAAGTAATTTCTACAGTAGTTTTTCTTTTTCTTGGAGTTGGAATCACCATACTCATTTATAAATAGTTGCTGTATGTATGTTGAAATTAAAAAAAAACACAAAGTAAAAAATTATTTTTGAAAGTATTATAGCTATATTCTGTATTTCATCCACATAGTTGTGAAATCATATAATAGCAGACAAAATAAGATTTTATATTATGTTGTTATTACATTGGTTGTCTTAAATGTTTCACAACATCATTCAATCTTATTAAAACAATCCTAAAAAACATTTAAAAGGGGTCCGACATGCTGAAAGAGAAAAACTCCTCTCACTGAAACGCCTTCACGAAGACGATCAGCCATTTTCACCAGTAATCCAAAATGTAATGACTGTCATGTAGTTCCGAGTTCAGATTCTCCTTCAAGTTTAGAAATTTCATCTTTATACTTCTGGATAGCATCTTTACTTTGCTTCAGACGATCCTTTAAGTCAGTTATTTCAAATCTAATTTTGTTTTTAGCAATTAAAATTGAGTTCAAAGCTTTGTCTTTTTTTTCTTCAACTGTTAAAAAAAAAGAAGAAAATATTAGATATAAAAAAAACTGAATAATCATTTAATATTACATTTCAGTGCAGTATATATTTATAAAACTTATGTCTTTTTTTCTTTTTTGCTATATTTTAAAATGAATTCAATAACTATTCTAAACAAACTAAATAATATTGAAATTTAAGAATGAATAAGCCTTTCATTGGCAAATATTCTATATTTTTTTGTCCTTCGAAAAAAAACCCCCACTAGCATGGAGGTTTATAAAATGGTACAGCATCCCCCACCCCCAAACTTAACTTTAAATAGATCAGAATACAAAATAACTACTTCCCAATTCTAAACAAAAATTTTTGACTGACCTGCATTTGTTGCGTAAAAGTTCTATGAACGAAACCGCTTTTTATTTCCTGAATTTAGCAATTTATAATTATTGTATTATCTCAATCTGGGAAAAACTAATAGGTTAGAGGAAGAATAAAAAAAGTTACATCGGAATATATTTAATTTGCTTATGGCTCAAAGAAAAAACAGATAAAATAAAACTGAAAAGTGAATGTATTATAAAGGAACATCTTTTACTTAAGATCTCAGCTAAATGCAATCCATATATTATACAAGGATAAGTTCCATCTGTCAGTCACTCAACTAAAGGAATGGTGAATTTTATTAGGATAGTCAAAAATTACTAGATGACAATAATTCTCAATTAAGAATATCGGTGGAAATTTTGAGCAAAAATTGGAGTTCATCTTTGTTATTGAATTCTGTGTAGAAATGTATGAATGGGAAAAAAAATATTCAATAAAAGACTAACTGAATTTACAGAAGGTAATAATTAATGTCTATATAAAAATGGAGAAGAATCCAATAACATTCATAATGAAATCAATTTCATTTCTCCAATAACAAGATTGTCACTAGGAAACATTAACCATTTTAATATCGGCAGGAATCATAGATTTCTAAGAGGCTGATCACATTTATTATTAAAATGGAGAAGCTTAACCTATTCAAGTATAAATGTAGCCATAAAGTTGATTAACAATAATAAACAGCCACATGCATTTCACAAAAAGCTTAAAAATAAACTTCAATCTCTTATGGATTTGTTAAATTCCAAGAGTTTAAATGATGTAACAAGCTGAATCATAGCATTATGAAAATAGTAAGTTTAATTGTTGAGGAAAATGTTTAAAATAATAATAATAAAATTTCATATAAAACTAAAATCATAAGACAAAAACAACAACAAAGGAAAACAGACTTTCAATTACCAATGTGAAATATATTTATAAAATTAAACAAAAAAACAACAACAAATAAATGATTTAAAGCATCTATATCTTTAACTGTAATTTAATTCAAAAATTCGCTGAAGAAAATACAAAATTTAAAGACTAAACAAACTCTAAATATAAGATATTTTGATTTTAAATGATGCACCAGATTTACTAATCAAAAGAAAATTGTTTATAAAAAGTTCAAAGGAGGCAAAGTTTTCTCGATGAAATTGATAAAAGAAACTCTAGATGTAATAAATATAGATAAAGTCCAAGATATGTGGCTTGCTGAGATAGAATATACAGCAAATAAAAAGTGATAAAGAAAAGATGTTGTAATTAATAAAATCAAGAAATAATAAAGATATCATTTCTATATATAAGAAATTTAAAAGAAAACAGCTTTTCTAGTAACAAGAATTATGCATTTGCGATAGAGTAGATTTAAAAAATATTTGACCTAACAGTTTTCTATCCATTTTCCACAAACCTTATAGTAAACTTTATATTGAAGAGTAGAAAAATGCTGGGTTTTGTTCAATCAAGAGAACAACCAAGATTTAATATTATGAATCAACTTTAAATATGAATAAATATGAACTTTCAATATGCTAAGATTTCACAGATAATGAAAGTTTTCAATTTCTTATATATGAAAACATTGAAATAACCATCTTCCCAAATGCTGTTAATATCTATACCGGCATCATTATTTGCCCGGCACATACAAAATGACTGTTTATATATGCTTACTCAAATCTTACAGAGATACCAAATTTAATAAGTGATATTATTCAGATTATATATCAAATTAAATCCAAATGTAAACACAACCTGTAAAATAAATTATAATTTCTACTCGCTTTTAAATCATTGTGAATTAACAAACGAATATATAATATCTGATAAATAGAATGCTTCAAACTATATGTAACGCTAAAATGACAAACTTTTCAAACACTGATAATACCAATGTGCCATTTTCTTTGTCAAACCACCCAGCACATACAAAAAGGTAATTTACGTATATTTCTTTAGATCTTATAGTGTTGGCAAATAAACCTCAAATTAAATCAATTCCTTATATATACATATTAGTTGTAATTAATACTTTAAAAAATGAAGGGATAAAAAGACATAAAATAAAATTATTAAGAAAATACAAATACACAAATATTATTTTATCAATTAAAAAAAAGTACATAAAACTAAATTCATTTATATATATTTATTACTGTTATTTATATAATTTTTCATTAACAAATGGCATAATCATTATAAATAGTTGCACAAACAACATATAAACAGGCAATACATTGAAGAAAACTTCAATTAGGGGAAAAACTAGCAGTTAGTGATTAAATTCAAGTCCTAGGCTAGACTAAACAAATCTAAAATAAACTTATTATAATGGTTTCAATCCAATGCATGATGCACGAGATTTTTTTTTTTAACACCATTTTGAAGATTGTGTCTTTGAGTGCAAAGTTTATGAAACTTTATCTATGTTTCAAATAACAAACAGTTTTCAATTAGCATGCTATTTTTTGTAACTTGAATCAATAAATTCTGTAGAAAATAGAAATATGTATAAAAATGCGTGAAACAGATAAATCTAGGAGATGAATGGCTACAAAGAGATTATAGTTTAACGGTCGGGGAGAAAGTGGAGTCTTACTGTATCTGCCGTACAAGTGCACCACCAGGCCATTCGAACCTGGAAAATTTATATAGTAGGCAGATACGCGGGTTAAAGATCCAGCTTTTATTTTATATTTTGACCATTAGCCCTTGCCACTAGCTCATGGAGACAGAGATTTATAATAAGTACTTCTTAAGCATTTGAATAAAGAAAAATATTTAAATTCTAAAAATATATTTTTAATATTAAAAATAAAATAAACCACTGCCAGTAATAACACACAAAAGCATTTATTAATGCACATATATAAATATTTGAAATTGAGGAATAAAATTTATCTTGTTGAGATTTTAATATTAATTTTAAATTTAGATTATTTTTTTAAAATTTAAATTATTATTTAAGAAAGTCTGCACAGATGGACATTTTAATAAATTTTACTTTAGAATGTTGAGTATAAATAGGCTACATAGATTTCTCAGTTAAAAACTGCAGTGTTTTCAGGGAGTTAAAACTCAGCTGAAATTGCATAAATAATAATATATATATGTACACATGAAATAATAATATTAACAAGAATAACTATTTCGTTCCGTAACAATTTGAAGATAACTACAAGCAGAGCGAGTCTAAATTTCTTATATCGCTATTATCATTTACAGTTCGTTAATTATTGTTCATCGGGAGAAAATAACAAACAACAAGAAACAAACGTTCTTTTTTTACTTCACTCTATTCATCAACGCTTCAACGTTCGCCACCCCCTCTAGTTATTATTTCTAGAGTTAATCAGTCCATTTAGCGCAAAAACTTTTCAAAACAATCATTCAATCTCAGACTAAAAGTTCGCAGCCAACCCAATACCTGTTTCCAGATGTACAGATGCAACCAATGCAGCGTGACATTATTTGAAGGACATGATCCTCGTCCAGTACAGGAATGTGCATCTGCCTGGCAAAGGAATCATGTATATAATATGTGAGAGAAATGCTACGGATGGGGAAGAACGGTCTATCTGCAGACTTATAGCCCTATCCATAGAGCTAAGAAAGTCAATGCCGCAGGAAATACATCTGCGTACATTGCAACGCAATGACTACGCCTTTAGGTCATGCATTCAGTTGGACTTTGCCCTGTATGCTAACATGCTTCACATTGCATTAATATAAACACCCATATATCTCTCTACTAGCATTGACTCAACCACGAGACAAATAGCCTGAAATTAAAGCCCTTTAAAATAAACATAAGCAATTAAAATATAAAGTTATTGATGAAATTGCAGAGGGAAATTTACAGTAAAGTAAATCCAATGGCACTCATCATAAGGTGCTGCATTGACAACAATAACTTAAAAAATATACGAATACATTTGGATACTCAGCATGAGGTGTCATATTTACTGATATATATATAAGTAATAATTTACTAAGGCTGTAACCTTAGAAATAAGCGTCTGAAAAATACGAAGGTAGGGACCTCTATAGGTCTTAAAACACAAGCTTACGCTATGAAGAAAAGAGAGAATCCTTCTTTACTTCAACCTACCTTCGTATTTTTCAGACGCTTATTTCTAAGGTTACAGCCTTAGTAAATTATTACTTAATATAATAATGGGCGTTTAATAAAATTTATGATATATATATATTACACATATGAAAATAAAAAAAAACAACAACTAAATGTTAATGAATCTATGCAGCTATCTACATCCAACTTAAATTTAATACATTTTAGTCAACAGATAAAAATAAATAACCTAGTTAAATACAAAAATACATAAATAAAAGAACGAAAAAATGGAAATAATTGAAATAGTAAACTTATATAAAAATAAATATTAATAATTGATTTAGAGTTCTATTCTTGGTCAGATAAAAGTCCATTTATTTATATTTATTTAAAAGAAAGTTCAATTGGTAAAAGTTTGTACTTCCCCTTTGATCTTGATGACTCCTCCAGATTTCATTCAGTTTATGGAAGTTCTTGCTGATCCTGTTGTTTGCTAATAGTTCTTTGGAGACATAATGCTACAAACCATTCATTTGGTCAGGGACTGTCATCAGGAGGCCTCAACTGGTGCATGCAAAGGAAATTAAATCTATTGCAAGACTCCTACATCGTGAAGTCTGCAATACAGCTACCATTCATATATAGCTTAATAGTCAGAATCCTGAAACAACAATTATTGTCTTTTATACTTTTATAGTCCCTTATCAAAAATCCCAGGGATCGATCTAGCATGATGTCACTGACTCTAATGTTCCATTTACAATTCGTGCTGTGGCTTCATGTTTGCATTGATCAATCTAATTTTTTTATTCTCTTATCTGAACTTTTAATTATTTAAGTGCCCCAAGGGCTAGTTTGCTTTAAAACAATCATTTAATTAATAAAACAATCATTTCCATTTATCTAAGATTAAAAACATGATAGAAATCATTTATTTCTATTTTCAAAAATATCAATCTTTATTTTTCTTACAAAAAAATACTTTCAAATACTTTTTTTTAAAAAAAATAGTTTTAAAAGTTTTCCATCTGTGCGATATATACATGTTAAACAAAACTCTTTTGATTTTGGCTTTTAGTTTTTAATAAAATCAATTCTTATTTACGATCGTTTTTATTTTAATTTTATAATAATGTAATGGCATATGTATACCATTACAATAGGGATATATATATAAAAGATAGATTGGATTTAATTTACCATAGAATAATTTGAGTGGAAAAAAGCAGAGTTGCAAAAATAAAATAGTGATTTGAAGATAGCAGTGGTAAAAAATTATTAATGGAAACAGATTCATTGAAAAACTGGATAAAAATGTAACAGCTATTTATGTAATAAAACTATTAAGATTTCATTTATTTTACAAAAAGTCACACTGTTAAAAATAAAATAGGGTGCAATAATGAAAGATAAAGTTGTAAAAGTATTAATTGAAATAAAAGCTAGTAATGTACAGAGTTAATGAAGGCTATGAGAGTAAGAATTTGAGAAAATTGATAGACAGTTACAATGTAATTTATGATTCTGCAGAAAGACTACTGGATTTTCAATCATTACAATTCTGTTACAAAAAAAGGTCTAACTCAGTGAAATATGACGATTTTGAAATCTTCAGTATGGTTAGTGATGTTGCAAGTTTTGAATAGATAGATTTTAAATGGATTCCACATGATCCTATCTGAAAAAATTTGGATTTAAAAAAGACAAGAGGATAAAAGAAGCACTGTTGAGAGATATAATAAATACATTTGTTTTACTGATCTTGAAATGTATTTAATAAAATGAATTGGGTTTTCTTGTATTTACTGGAGAAGAGATATATGCACTGGAAGGAAAGATATTTTTTTGAGAAACGTATATATGAGCGAGAAGATAAAATACTGATATAGAAAGATATAAGGTAGAGATGATGTCTAGCTCTTGTTTCATTCAATATATATTTGAATGAGTTATTAAGGGAATGTTGTATCAATAAAGTTGGCATTGACAATGATTGTGGGAGAATTATTTGCTAATTATATGCAGATGAGGATGAGCTCAAATAAAAATACTCAGGATTAATCAAGCTTATAGAATGTTCGAAAATAAAGACAAATAAAACTCAAGCAATAAAAATATGTAATGAGAAAAGAAATGGTTAAGAGCAAGCAAAGCATAAAAGATGATTGTGCAAATTAGTCCCTTTAATGAATGACTAATAAAAATTATTAACATAAGTTCTTTTAAGAATTTGGGAAGTTGAGATGGTAATTAAAAAAAAAAAGGAGTAAAAAATTTCAACAGCAAAAAAATTTTCAATATTGGTGAAGGGTTTTTCTAAGAATCATCTAAGAAAGAGGTTTGCTAAAAACGTTTTGTTTGGAGTGCTTCATAATGAACGGAAGCCCAGGCAATTAGGAGAGAGAAAAGGAGACTTTAGAAAAATGAGAATAGAATAACTTAAATAGATCAGAAATGTTAAAAAAAAAAAAAAAAACTAAATAGAAAAAAAATATATATATATTTTTGAAAAAATTATGAAAAGAGGAAATGGAGTAAGCAAGATTTAAGAGGCAGAGCAATTATGAAAGATGAATTGAAAGAGACTTGAAAATATGAGATAAATAGATAGAAAAAAAAAAAAGTTGGTTGATGATCTTAAAAAAGAAAATCGCTATGAGTATTTAAAAAATAAACGAAGAAACAGGAAAGCTTGGAATATATAATCTGGTTTGGCAAGTAGGACATGCTTTTTCGCTGATAAATGACAATATTAGAAAATTTACTGTGTGAAATATTATTTAAATATTTGGGAGCGAAGATTTCTCCATAAAAATAATGTTATATATGAATTTTTGTGTGATATTAAAGTTATTAATACAGCAGTTGGAGACTTTGCTCTCAATATATATATATATATTACTGTTGATATAATTAGACAGGGTTTGAACCCAGACTTTCAAGCTTTTTTTAGTCACCCACTCCATCTTATACAACTGATTAAGATGACCACATATGTGCAAAAAAGAGAAATGATCTCCATATGAGTACTTTGTGCTGAACCAGCACTCATTAGTCGATCTAGATCATCATCTCCCACACACATATATAATCAATGCTTGGTTTATAATAATTTCATTACATCAATACAATAGTTATAATATTAATTAATGTGGTAAAAAAAGAACAAAATATGAAACCTCAGTAAAAAAGTGAAAATATTTTACAAGGAAATTACAAAAAATAGAAGTTAAGCAGGATAAATGACAACATCAACAAAAAGAAATAATAAAACATGAAAAACGTACAATCAGTATCATGCTTGTACGGTCCTAAGGTCAACTGCCGACTACTGGTCAATAACTGCTGCATCATTGCAGAAGGTTCTTGAAATATCTACACAAATGATTTATTTTTATTAAACGTTACTTTAAGAAAGTACATAACAAATAATCATTAGAAACCAGTCAGCACTTAGACAATCCCAATATCAATAACAATCAGCAATTTCAAACTGTTGTCAAGGCAACTTCATTTTACAATCCCACCTTCATTTATGGTCCAATATATTTATATAGACCCAAAAAATTGATATTTATATAGACATTAAAGATTGCAACTTGACCACAGAGATTGAAATTATTGATAAAAAGAACTTATAAACCTATTTACCTTTGAACATTATTACACTTATTATTTAATAACATATAATATATAATTAATAATCCCTTTTATTTACACTTTATTCAATGCAACATATTGCTTCTACAATTAGATTTATTTTATTTTCTTACAAGTTTGATTACTCTGCAGTCTTCATGAAAGCTACAAAAATATTTGAATACACATGTAGTCAAAACTGTAAGAAAAGAAAACCAATTGTAGAAGCAATATGTTGCATATGTGCATTTAAATATTTTGTAGCTCTATCAAAGATTTCTGGGTAGTAGAAACTGTAAGAAAATACAACAAAATTATAGAAACAATGTTGCATTGAATAAAGTGCAACTGAAAGAAGTCACTAATTACATTTGTTAATAAAATCAATACACAGATGATAAAGAACAAATAACATCCTAAAAATAATTATTTAAATACAAAGTTTTCATTTTTAAGTTATATTTCTATATATATAAAAACTTTCCATACATATGTTAGTATGCTTGTCAAAGTGTGTTATTGTATTCTATGATCTATCTTTTCTAAAAAAAAAAAAAAATTGAACAAAAAAATATTGATTATGTTCAACTTTTAAGTTTTTGAGAGAATCAAATAACTCTAGAACAACTATTGGAACAAGGCCTGACCAACTATAAATATGAATCGTAGATGATAAAGCGGCATTTTCTACCAAACAAATTGAAGTATTGTTTTGAGTTTTTGATGTCAGAATCTTTAAACATATTGTTAAAAAGATAATTAAATGAAAAGCATAAAAAATATTTTATTTATTAATTAGCAAAATTTAGTCACAGAAAAATAATGGAAATTAGGTCATAAATAATTCAGGAAATTAACATCATGATCTGTTGTCAAATGACACTTCACTGTTCGGTGCACTAAATTACCGTCAAAGATGTGCAGTAAATTGTATGCTTCAACAGTAAATGCTATAAAGATTAAACTTTTCTACGGTAATTTATTTAACATTTCCCTGTGTCTCTTTATAGGTTATATAATTCTTAGAACTTACATTTGATGCATTTAAAGATTGAAAAAAAAATATACATATTAAGTTTCATCAAATACATACAATTTTAAATTTATAACATAATTTTTATTATTATTATCACTAAATTCATTGACTCTTTGGTGTTAATAAAATTAGTTATTTTTCAGCATAGTACTTAATCTGTACATTATAAAATTATTTATTAAAAACAAAAACTTGAAGGTTTTTAAAAATAAATGAATGATAATTAGTGACACAACATTACAAAATTCATAACACTGTTTTCATTTTCACTTCAATTATCTAGTTACTCCTATGTGAAAATTTCCAAATTTAAATCAAAAAATTATTAAAGTCTAGATAAATTACAATATCAAAAATCTGTATGATGTTAAAAAATTTCAAAATACTTTTTGCTTTAAAAATAAACAACTATAGAGAACTAAAATATAGAAAAGAAAATCACATTTACCATCTCATCATAAAATTCTGAAACTAAATTTTTCTTTCCCAGCATGATATTGGTTTCACTTTGGAATAATTTTAAAATATGATATAACGTAACCTAAAAAAAAAAAAAAGAAATCACATATTAAAAGATACAATTTTAAAATCTTTATCACTAACATTTTACAATAAGTCCTAAAATTGTTAAATATTTAATGTGCATCAAATTTTGAATTGAAATGAAAGAATCTTCAACTATATACATATATTTTTATGTCTTAATGGAATTTGTAGTTGATTAATAGCAAATTTAGTAACAAATGGTCGTTTATTTTTGTTAAATGATTTTCAGTATTCCATTCTTAAATTCTATTTTCGCTGTCTTGAACAGCTTCCTTTCTAATAGCAGCTTTGAAATTTTTTCTCTCTTCATGGTCATGTTCAATAACAAATCCATCATAAAATTTTATTAGTACAAAACATGGAGCTACATTTAATTTTAGGCAAAAGAAAAAAAAAACTGCATTAATCTCAAGTTAGTGTATTGGCATGTATAAGAGTGACTCTTTATTGTAAAAATTATTTTTTTTGCATAGCCTATCAATAATTAAACCAATGAGATCCAGTGAAGCCTAAAACGATATTCTAATTTTTACTTGGGCAATAAATTTTCTTTGCTTCCAACTACTTTTTCTGCTATTAAACAAGGCAAAACTCTCTCCATATAGTAGTGCCACCCTGTGCCAAGCAGAATAATCAATGGATGCCAGAAGGCTTGTGCATAAAATTCCTATCTAGTGCCTACTCATCCAATATCCCCAGACTAGTTTCTGGCTTGTGGCCTTCGTCAGTGAGGAGCCTTGTTTAATAACAATTATGTGCTAGTATAAGAGATAGTGATCATGTGATGTTTAGTACTTTTTCTGCTCTTAATTAAGGCAGATTTGTACAAACCATGAGACATTTCCCACCTGCTTGACAACAATGACTTACGAGATGATTATTTCCTCTTCATGAATCAGATTTTATTATCAAATTATTTATGGAAATAGAGCAATAATGAAATTTTTTCCCCAGAAAATCGATCATCAACATTATCATACATGATTCACTGGAGAAACTGCATCTAAAGTATTAACACCAAAAAAAAGTTTCATGGTTTAAACCATAATTATCATTTGAACAGTCTTTAAAATTAACTAATTTGGGTAGGACAGTCTGAGAAAGTATTTTCTTAAAACATCATATTTGTCTATCCCTCCCCCACCCTGATACATTTACCTAACTCATTCAGATTGAAGATCTTTTAATAAGATTTGATAAACTTGTAAAGATTTGACTGCTGTGAGTCATCTTATAAATCTGTATTTGCTTTCTATTGTATCATCTTCATCATTTGCCTCATCTCTTATTTTAATGATGGCTGACAATTTGAATAAATCAATTCTAGGCCATTCTTCCCTCACCATTTTTTCATGCTTCTAATATTGTTAAATCTTAACTATTCTGGGATATTACTCACCCATGATGATAGTCTTAGTCATTCTCTTAATTCATTTACAATTCCAATCATTATCCTTTTCCAGTGTGTTCCTAAGACTCATCACATATTCAAATTGTTAGCTTTCTTTACTTTATTATTTCCAACAGTAATCTTTGTGCAGTTGCCTGCCTCAAAATCAATTCATTAGTTCTTTTAGTTGTTCAAATATCCCAAATATCTTTAAATAATATTTCATTTCAAAAGCATTAATTCATGATCCTCTTATTTCTACAATGTTCATGTCTCATATCCATATAGTCATTAATTTTGAAATACATTAATGCCAACAATAACAGCAGTTATCTATTTAGATACAAACACTGGACAATTAGCCTGAGAAATAACAATAAAAAGGATACTTCTGCATTAGAAAAGTGAACATTTATTCACAATATCAGCTATTCATTAGGAAAATAAATATTTCACATTTTATAGTGAATCATTACACAACACATGATCACCATTTTCTATGCTCACCCAAGCAGTTAAAACAGTAGCAAACTGTTCATACAGCAGTGTCACCCTATAAATCTGTAGTAATCAATGAATGTAAGAAGGTTTGTGTATAAAATCACTATCTACTGCCTAGTCATTTAACATTCCCAGATCTCCCAGGGAATGATGGTGACTATGGTTATTAAAGAACCAAAAACATCAAAATATATAGATACAGAAGTGAGTTCAGATGTGTATAACTATACAAGTGAATGAGCTTGGATTGAAAACACTATTGTGTTTTTATTTCAGACTCATAACTTTGTAGTTAACTAAAAAGGTAAAAGGCGGCTGCTATAGAGTTGCATTATATCCTAAGATCTCAGTGCAGGGCTCTCAGATCCAAGGCTCCTTACTGATGAAAGCCACAAACCAAAAACTAGTGTGGGAATTATTGGAAGAATAGATACTAGTGAGGAATTTTTTGCATAAACCTTGCAACCACTGATTACTAAGGCTTATACTTGATGGCACTATTCCAGGGAGTTTGCTACAGTTTTGTAGCAAATCTTTGAATATTTCATACTTTATATGATTAAATCTGATACTAGGTGAAGAAGAATGTGTGCACTGTGTATAAAAGTATCATTTATATATAATTTTTTTCTTCTATTATTTATTAATTTTTTTTTTTTTTAATGCTTAATACTAAAAGAATTTGACATCATTGATGCATTCCAGATGCTTCATTATTTTAATCATTAATATGTGCTTGTACTAAAACTTTTATTTCATAATTTCTCAACTGTCTAATTTTGAATATTTGAGATAAACAACCAAAACTCATTTATTTATAAAATTAATGAATAGATATTTTTCAGATATAATTTATTTATGAATAACTATTTCTGACAGTACACTCTAATCATTACAAAATGTGCAATTTGATATAAATAAACTATTAATTTATCTATAAATGAATAAATCATTTGGATTTCCTATCTTGACTATTTCACAACAGTCCACATTAGGTTAACTAAATAGCTTTAGCAAGGTATCTTTCTGATTTCAAAAAATGTGTACTTTAGAAATAGTACAACAATGTCTTTGTTATCTCATCGGCGATCCACAAGAGTGTAATTTCATTGTTTTGCAATTTCTCACTTCTTTAATTTAGATAAGAACTTTTCTCATACATAAATATTTAAATTTACATTGTATTCACCAATAAGTTGCAGGGGTTTTTATGCTAAATAGTGTAAAAAAAAACAACTATCTCTAATATTTGTTACATTTTCCTCCACTGATTCAAATCACACTTTTGTTTGAATTTAAATTATCTTTATAACAGAACCATTGTCCCATTCCAAATTACTTTTAGTAGCATAGGATTCATCTTACTTTTTAGTGAGCATTCTTATTATTTCCCCCCAAAAAATAGCCTTTTTTTTTTTTAAAGAAAAAGCAACACACTAATATAGTACTATTAAAACAAAAAATAATAGTAACAGCATTTATTACGAATGCAATTAATTACTCACTAATTCTAAATGGTATTTATTTCGCTTTTCTTTAGTTATTGCAATATTTATAAACTCGTTACTTATGAGTATTAAGAAAAGGTAAAATAATTTATATTTAAAATTTATATTGTGCTTAAATTTACAATTTATATTGTGATAAGCATGCTTTCAGTGGAACACTGCCAGAATCATAGTGCTGTTTCATTTCGCAGCTAAAAAGTTACTTCCTTAAATAAATGTACATAAATAGCAAAAACATTTAAATTTAAATCCAATATCAATTTTAGATTTAAATTACTTTACCTTTTCTTAACACTCGCTTATAATGAGTTTATAAAAGTTACTCACTGAGAAATCTAAACAAGCCAGAATAGAACAAAGATTTTTTTAATTCTGTTATGTAACTTTTTTTTTAAAACAAAGATAATCTTTTACGTGCATATATTTATAAATAATATAAATTGAACACTAGACAAAATGCTCAACTAACTATGATATATAGGATATACATATTTTTGATAGGCAATATCTTAATAGAAATTGCCTTTCTGAATCAAATTAATTACAATTTCAATAAATCCACTAAAGTCAACAGTTGATGGAAATAACTGCAAGATCTTTCAATGGTTTTCCATAGAAAAGCAATAAAAAAGAAAGCATTGTTCTCTAGACTAGCAAACTTCCACATAGTAAGGGTTTTATTATTTTTTTCATTCTTGTTTTATCTTTTAGTTAAAAATAGGTGATCATTTATTGACAAATGTTTGATAGCTAAAAGAGTTAGCTACTAATTTTTAAATTTTACCCAGCCTGGATTCAAACCCCAGATTGTGGGTGTGGCATATAGATGTTACCATTAAATCATGAGTCATTCCGTTAATACACATACATATGTGCATTTTCCACCAGTGATGAACAAGTATAGCCTGAATACTATCATGCAACCGTATCATCTTAACAAGCTTTTAACAGATAACACGCATACACACACATAATATAAATTTTATAATTTATATTCAAAAACAATAAAAACACCCACATCTATTCATATAAAATATATCATAGTCAATTTTTTTTCCTCTCAATATTTTAGGCTATCTTTCATCTTAAGTACACAATACTTAACTGGTCTTTCATTTGGATCATGAAAAAATATTTTAATAACTATCTCAAATTCTCCCCATCCCGTTTCTGTCACTTCATATGGAGGCTTAGTAACAACTGCAAAAAAACAAAACAAAAAAACAATATGATTTAAACCTGAAAAATAATCAAAAAGTTAAAGAAATATGACATTTTAAAAATCAATTGTTTAAAGCCAGGACAAAAAAAATATAATAATTAACAATCAAACCTTCTTAATAATTTTTTATTAGTCATTCATTAGATTAGAGATTATCCAATAATGAATAATATTATTCATTACAATCAAATCAGTTTCATATTCAAAAATAATTATTTTATTGATTTACATTTGTCAAATTATTTCTTTTAACAGTTGTGTGAAATGATCAATTTCTCTAGATCACTGCTCGAGGAACCACTTGCGGTAATTTGGTATAGCTCTGGTCACTTTCCACAATATAAGCATTATTCCATGTATTGCATAAATGCATGTAAAGCATTTGTCTACTTTTGTTAATTAGTAATCAATTATTACAACTATCACAATAAGTAGTATTTTTAGATTTCAAAATATGATTAAGAAAAAAAAAAAGAAGAGCAATCTTTAAATAGTGCACTGCGGGGCAAAGGTTCATCAATTAATCATAGAGAAATAATGAAAATGACTTTACTCAGCAGGGCAACTGTGGATAGTGAAGATTTTAGCAGTTTTCCATTTTTATCTTCTATGATTATTTAGATATTCAATTACTAACCGATAGTTGACGATAGGCTATTTATCTAATAACAAAAATCTAAGCATGTTGGGAACTTGAAAAAATTTCTAAATTTGATCAATCCAGATCTAAATCTTGTTGCGACATGGCATTTGGGTATGCTAATAGCTGTCCGATGAGTATTTTAACAATATATTACACAATATTTCTACGCACTCAACTGGAGAGAGTAATCTAACTTTCCAAAATAAAATAACTATTCATTAAACAATCTTAATTTTCTTTTATTCATTTAAAATTAACACATAATAAAATTTCTATACTCAATCCACTCTTACAACATATGCTACGTGTAAAAAGCAACTGTTTTCCAAGATGCATTTCTGACAAAACCAATTAGTCTTAGATCCTTGCCCACATTTCTTCATCATGTTAGTTTAGTAATTATCTGTAGCTAATCTGGATCAATGAATAAAAACTGATTCTGCCAGAAATGCATCTTGAAAACCATTTGCTTTTTAGACATATCTTTATGTTTTAAGAATATATTGAGTTTAGATGTTCTATTATATATTGAATATAAACATGCTCCAGAAAAAATAGGAAATAATAAGTAAATGATATACATGCCGAAATTTAGTAACTGATATATTAACCCTTAACTGAGTTTAAAGTTTATACTTGGACTGAAATTTAAATAACTTATAGCTTAATAAAATAATTAGTAAATAATCTTTAATATTTACTCTAGACAACATCTTCAAAATAATTCATTCAGGTAATGACACATTGGTAAATAGAATTGTGGTAATTTACTATTAAGGTACTTACGTAGTTAACCTGAGGGAAAGATTCCCACCAGTTTTATTTTAAATTATCTATTTTTAGGGGGCTTCCAACACATGGTATAAATAATGAGGCTGACTCTAAGTTACCATATTCACATTTGTTTTTTTTTTTATTTATTAAAATGATAAAGAAACACGAAAGTCCAATAGGTTATAATTAAACACTTTTTTTAAGTTAATGCAGTAAAGAAAACAAATATAGAACATAATTAAGCAAACTATAACAAAGATGCAGATAAACATCGTTTTTCAGGTGAGCACAAATATTCAAAAATGTAAATTCACTACACTAGCTGTAAACTAATCTCAGTACACTCACAACCAATAGTTTTGGCGCTTTCTAACCATATAGCTATGCAAGTGAGTTAGTCTGAGATTGAAACCTTAGGTTTTTTTTAAAAAATTTCAGATTATCAGCTATTATAGTATAAAGGAGTAAAAGTTAGCTAATAGATGTATTAGTTCCAGCTGTGAATCCTGATAAAAACAAAAGCCAGAAACAGATCAATCTATAGAAGGGGATTTTATAGCACTGGTAGTTATTCAAGCGTACAATACATGGCTTTAGAGTATGGTAAAGATAACTGTTCTTGGAATTCTTACATTCTCAGACTATAAATGAGCAATTTGAATTAAATTCTGAAACCAATGCACCTATACATCTTTCAGCCATTTTTAACTACTTCATATTATCAAGCTAATGGCCTGAAATTTTACAAATTCTAAAGTTTTGAAATCAAGATCATCTGATTGTATAGTTGCATAGATTAGACATCAGATCAGTAACTATATATTTTAGTGACTTTGGTTTGACATTAAATGTAGGCACCTTCTATTTTTATGGCTAGCAAAACACATATAAATATCACATGTCATTCTTTGCTTACATTTAGCATATATTTTTAGATGCATTCTCTTCACTGTATTTCAGAGCCATCCATTGTAAATTCGAATTATCAATGGATGCCAGTTGGTAATTCTAATACATCCACAATTCCAGACTAGTTTATGGCATAGAGCCTTTGTCTGTTAGAAACTGTATCGAATGTGCTTATGTAACTAGAAGTCGGCTTTAAATCCTTTATAATATCAAGCTAATCACCTGAAATTCAAATACATACATATCTCAAATGTACATTCCTGGTTAGCACAGAAAAATTGGATTACTATTAACAAAGTAGCTATTTTATTAAAAACTGGTATTTCTTAACTACTGTCTAAAACTAATAGAAACTAAAAAAATATAAATTATTATGAGACAATTTATTCAAGGTATTTAAGAATGAAAATTATTTAATAAATGAAGAACAGCATTTTTTTTATAGATACCCAAACACTTTTTGTCAATACTTAAGAATAAGCACTCACCTCTATTTTGGTTAGTATAACTTTCATGAAGTTTGAAATGAATTTTTTTCACATAAGTAGACATGTCCTTAAAAAAAAAGAGAGAAAGAATTAAAATTTTTCAAAAAATTAAAAACAATAGAGAAAAAACATTTCAGTGGGAAACAACAAAGTTACTTTTAAAATATATATATAAACTTCTATTAATACACTAAAAACCAAAAATATTTTTTTCCTTAAACCACATTTTGGGTTGACATATTTAACTTGAAATAAAAACAGAGACTATTCATAAATTAATTTATGGATCCCCCCACCCCCATTTTTATTTCAAATTAAATATACTAACCCAAATTGTAATTTGAGAAAAAAATTATTTTTGAGTTTTTAGTGCAGTATTCCTTAAAATAAATAAAAAAGATATTAGTGCTATGTCAAGCTGATTTAAGAGGGCACTTCCCACAAGTACAAATTACCAATAAACAGTTAATATTTAGACAATTTAATGAATGATAATTAATAACATTTTAACTATTTACATATATATGAGTATTACCAAAGGTGTATATAAATCATAATATAGATCAATATGACCTGTAACAGTCCTAGCTGGCTGTTCCCATATTCGGAGGCCAGCTCTCTGCACTTGGTCACTGTGCCAAGGGAGACATTCTGCTCCAGCTTAATGTCCGTGTGCACAGTTGAAACTCCAAGAATCCAGTGAAGTTTTCTTGATCCAATTCATACTAAGGCATTAATTGCTTCCATCCTTGAAGTTAACTAGCTCATACTCCAGTCCATCCACTCAGGTGATTCTTCATTTCACTGCTCCATACAAGAATTTAAATCATTATCTCTCTGACTTTAATTAATGAGCTATTTTTTAGCTGATCTCGTTTATCTTATAAAAACAATCTAAACTTGAATTCCTTTGTTTTATTTCATTAATAACGTATTCTACTCTCATTAATTACTGTTATTACTTTTAGAAAATAATCTTTTTCTAATATTAAAAGTTATAAATCTTTTATTTGCTATTTAAACAGAATCAGTCTTCTGATTTTCTTTAATTTATTAAACTTATTAGATTTTATCATTAAGTTTATATGTATATATGTGCATTTAAACATACACATACATACCCCCCCCCCCCCAAGTTCAGAGATAGGTTTTAATCTCTGAATTCAGTATATAGTCATTAAGATACATGGATATTTTTATTTTCTTTTAGCATGCTGTTTTGGATTATGTTCCGCCTCACTTGGTATGTTCTTAGTAACTGGTCGCCAGTGTCCACTGTGTTGAATAAGTCAGGTATTATATCCTGGCTTGTCTTTACGTAGTTGGTTTGCATGCTTGCGAATTCCCCATTTTTCATTTGAACTGTAACTACTTGTTTTGATAGATGATGTATAACTTCTGCCTGTGACCAAAACTTGTTTGAATTATTTTTTACCCACACTTTTTCCTGTGGTTTAAATTTATAGGTACTGGCTTAATGTTTATTTTGACCCACAATTGGCATAATGTTTGATAATTTTGTGCGCAACTTTCTAAATAAATTCATTTCAATCGGTGATTTCCCAGATTTGGCACTAGAGATCGCATGTTGATGAAAGAGTGCAGTGAGCATTGCTTTGTATATTTTAGTTTTACCCAATTTGTTAATGGAAGACTTTAGGATTTGTATGGCTTTCTCAGATGATCCAGGGGGTGAGTGTATTTAATTCCCCATTCTAGCATCGCTTCTTTGAACTTTCCTAAAGTAAAGCCAGTTCCATTATCAGAAACAAACATTTCCAGAAAGCGATGATGAGCAAAAGTTTCATATAATTTGCTAAGTGTCATGTCTGTACTGGTGTTATTGACTATTTTATATTTGGTCCATGCTGAAAATGCATTGACCACTACAATGACCCTCAAATGGGCTGCAGTGGTCAATGTGTATCCGTTGCCATAGTCTTTCAGCTTTGGCCATGTTTCAAACTTAGCTGGCGGTGCTTTAGCACATGATTGACAGTTTTTGCATTTCTTAATATATTTTTCAATGTCATTATTAATACTGGGCCAACAGACATAACTATGAGCTAATATCTTTGCCCTAATGATGCCTGGATGGCCTTCATGCAACAACTTAAGACTTTGGTTCGTACTCTTTATTGGGATTAGCACCTGATCACTCCTCAGAATACATTCCTTGTATACAGACAACTGCTCAAGGGCGTTCCATAATTCTTTATGAAGAAAACTTTGTTGTTGATTCAGCCATCCATCACTGATCTGCTTTACCATCAATTGTCTTTGGATGTCCATGCATCCACTATTGTGCTGTTGAGGGTTTGATTCTTCAAGGCATATGGTTCAGTCTGATCAGGCATATGGGAAACAGCATCACCGTGCCTATTTGTTTCCCTTTTTTATATACTAACCTAACCTGCCCAAATGTTTAGCCAACACAACGTGTGAGGATTCAGTTATTTGGGAATGTTTTAATTCCTAATATTCCCAGTAGAGGTTTATGATCAGTTACTATCATAAATCTGCGGCTGTATAGATATTGATGGAACTTTTTGATGCCAAATAAAATTGCAAGGGCCTCCTTGTCCAACTGACTATAATTTTTCTCTGCTTTGAACAACATACATGATACATAAGCAATGAGTCATTCAACTTCATGATCAGGGTAACACAATACTGCTCGGAGACCAAATTTCTGATGCATCCATAGTCAGTTATTTCCAATTCGTTGCTGTAATGGACAAGTAATTTATTTGAAGTCAGCAGCAATTTTTTTGCATAAAAATACTTCTTCTTCTTCCCATTTCAGATTCTTTTTGAGAAGATCATATAATGGTCTGGCCACATGGGCTTTTCTTCTAAAAAATTTTCAAAGTAATTAACCAGACCCAGGAAGATGAAGTTGCTTCACATTGTTAGGTTTCTGCACTTTTGCAACCACTTTAGCTCTTTTGGGGGCAGATGTGCCATTTTTAGATATAATGTGACCTAAGAATTTAATTTTGCTTCCTTTCCATATGCACTTTTGGGTATTAAGTTTAGCCCCAAATTCATCCAATTGTTTGCAGACTTTCTGTAGATGCATTTTAAGTTTGTTTAGCTGTAATCAGAATGTTGTCAAAATATGGGATCGCCCTTTACTTCATTAAGAAAAGTTTCAATTTTTGATTGAAAGACACTAGGGACTGATGTTATCCCAAATAGAAGTCTCATACATTTATATAATCCTATGTGAGTGGTTTAATATGTTTGCTGTCTATTCATTAACTGGTATCTGATGGAAGGTGGCATTAAAGTCTAATTTAGCAAAAAATTTTGGACTCTGGAGTGATGCTATTATTTCCCTCGCATTAGGCTGTGGTTTGCATATTATAGGTAGCGCATCAGTGCTTAACTCTATTGATTGCAGAGGCCATTTTAATAATACCAGGTTTCCCATTAAATAAGCTATGAAATTTGACTTGCCTTTTGTTTTCCATTGTGACCTTTTTCACAAATGTGAGTTTAATGCCCAATTTCCTAAACCACTGACATCTGGTTAAGGAGTTTATTGGAGCATAAACTATGTATAAAAGTAACTCTTATCACTTTTCCCTCTGTTCTACTTACAGAGGCCTAAACAACACCTTTAATTTTGATTGTGTTGCTGTTAATGTCTAATGCTTCAAGGTCAATTTTTTCTAGTTCGGGGATTTTTTTACTCATAGAGATTACGGTAACCCAGTTGCGGACTGATATTAACAATACACTGCTACCACTGTCTACCTCCATTGATATAAGCTGATCACACAGCTTTAGTTTTAACATAATTTTGTCATCGCCAGTGGACATTTTTTTAATATTTGTATGCTGATTTGCCTGGCCCTGATGTGAACATTTATAACTATTTCTTTCCTTGTTGGGATCATTAAGTTTTCCTTTAAACATTTTTTTCATGTGTCCTTTTTTTAATAATTATTGCAGTGTGCATGTTTATGAAAACAATTGCTAGTTTTGTGGCCCTTTTTTCCACAGCAAAAACATATAAAAGAATTTTTACTGTTAGCACTATTCTCATTATTCTTAGACAATTCTTTCTTTACGGTTTTACACACATCTGTTTGTGATTTGCTATTACTCTTGAACTCGGCGGATTTTCAAGATTGATCAAGCATGAATTCATAAGCTATTCCATGTTTTATAGCCACTATATAATTTAAATTAACAATGGCCAATAATTGTTGCCATAAGCTATTGTTACGAAGATCCGTCAGAAATTGTTCCAAAAGGGCTTCGTCTAGGAAAGATCCATAGACACAATGCTTTGCTAGATTACGAACAACACTATCATAATCTTTTATACTTTCATCCCAAGCTTGGTTCTGGGTTATTTAACCTGATCATATGTACAATCTTTAGAAGTTAGAGGTTCAGTGAGTCTGTTGGCTATCTGAATAACTCATTTTCCACCAAAGCATAATAATGAAGCAATCTTATACTTATCATCTTTAACTTTATTAATGAATAAGTATTTTTACACTTTACACATGTTGAACGTACAGGGGCCAACTACTTGCCTCACTGATGTCAAATTCAACAATTGCTAATTGCATTGCCTAGTCTGTCTTTTACCTAAATTTAACCATTATTTTAGTTAAGGGTTTGAATCAAGACTGTGACTGCGCCCATTGCTATGTATAGCTGCTCTAAGAGAGCACTTCCCACAAGTACAAATCACCACTACACAGTTGATATTTTGATAATTTAATGAACGATAATTAATAACATTTTAACTACACCTGGGTCTTGTTTTATGCGGATTATTTTAATGCAATTTTGAAGTTATGCAATTCATGTTTCTTCTTAATATCTTTCATATTTCACTATATTTATTAGATATCAAGAAATTTAAATTATTAATAACTTATTTTGACTTGAAATACTTTTTTTTTCTCAAAAATATAATGTTATATTAGCAGCGAACATGAATATGGCCTGAAGATGTATTTAGAATTTTTAGCTTCTATGCAAATAACCTACTTATACTAATGAGTAAATAATAATAATAAATTTATATGTACGTATAAAAATATCACAATAAATATTCAAAAATTTTAAACTTTTAAAACGTATTTTGTTAGATATTATCAGAAATAAATATTTTTTTATATTTTTAAAATAAATAATAATGAAGATTTTATAAACTGAAAATAATCTTTCTAATGATAATGTATAATTTTTTTGTTTTGATTGCAATTTTATTTTTTTAATATAAAAACAGAAAACCATTAACACAGCACAAGACTGAAAGTGGTGCTAGTTGTACATCACATCACGAATCTGATTTCTTACTAGTTCACAAACGAACGCATATTGTCAAACAGTGGTAATGATTAAAATATGTATGTAAAAATGTAAAATTAAATACTGTAGTTAATAAAAAAAGTAAAAAAAGTTTGATTCATATTAATTTTTTCCAAATATTTGAAATTTTTTATTAGTCATACTTTATTTCCTTATTTTTTTAATGTGAATTTTAAAGTAATTTTTCCTTGTTGCTTTGCTTTTATGCGACTTCTGAAAATTACTGGAACATATCCCCCATTTTTCAAGGTAAGTTATGTTTATTTTTGTGTGATTTCTTTTGTGTGCGTTTTCTGAGGAACCTATATACCACATAAAACGAGACCCAGGTGCATTTACATACATATGATTATTTTATATAATATAGCCTGAAGGCATACACAAATCATAATATAGATTACTACAACCTGTAAGAGTTATCGCTGGCTGTTCCCACAATTTGGAGGACAGCTTTCTGCATTGGAAGTCAGTTTAATGTCTGTGTGCACAGGTGAAGCTCCAAGAATCCAGTGAAATCTTCTTGATACAATTCGTACTGAGGTATTAATTGTTTCCATTCCTGAAGTTGATTGGCAAGTACTTCAATCCATCCACTCAGGTGATTCTTCCTTTCACTGCTCCATACAAGAATTTAAATCATAATCTCTCTGACTTTAATTATGGAGTTATTTTCTGGTTTAACTCAAATTCCTTTAATTGTTTTTATTTCATTAATGACATATTCCACTCTCATTAATTAGACAGTTACTACTTTTAGAAAATAATATTTTTCTAATATTAAAAGTTATAAATCTTTTATTTACTATTTAAACAGAATCAGACTTTTGATATTTATTTAACTTATTACATTTTCCATTAAGTTTATACCTATATATGTATGTGCATTTAAACATACACACATATTAATTAGGAAGAAAAATAACGTTGCTATATTTCTAGTTATTGAAATAAAATTCACACATGTTAAAAATCATTTACAAGATATTTTTTTTGTTTACAAAAATGTTTTTAAAAAAAAAAAGTTTTAGTTAAACAGTCAAGAGAAATTAAGATTTCATCCTTCATTTGTTTTTATTTCTATTCTAATTAACTGTAAATGCTTTTTAGAGAATATTTAATTTTAGTATACACCTGGATCTCGTTTTATGCGAATTATTTTAATGCGATTTTGAAGTTATGTGATTCATATGTCTTCTTAATATCTTTCATATTTCACTATATTTATTAGATATCAAGAAATTTAAATTATTAATAACTTATTTTGACTTGAAATACTTTTTTTTCTTCTCAAAAATACGTTACATTAGCAGCTATTGTGAATATGGTCTAAAGCTATATTTAGAATCTTAGCTTCTATGTAAATAACCTACTTATACTAATGACTAAATAATAATAATAGATTTATATATACATATAAAAATATCACAATAAATATTCAAAAATTTTAAACTTTTAAAACGTATTTTGTTAGATATTAACAGAAATAAATATTTTTTTAGATTTTTAAAATAAATAATAACGAAGATTTTATTAATTTTATAAACTGAAAATAATCTTTCTAATGATAATGTATAATCTTTTTGTTTTGATTACGATCTCATTTTTTTAATATAGAAACAGAAAACCATTAACACAACACAAGACTGAAAGTGGCGCTAATTGTACATCACATCACGAATCTGATTTCTTATCAGTTCACAAACACAACATATTTTCAAATAGCGGTAATGATTAAAACATGTATGAAAAAATATAAAATTAAATACTGTAGTTAATAAAAAAAGTTTGTCTTGTATTAATTTTTTTCAAATATTTGAAATTTTTTATTAGTCATACTTTATTTCCTTATTTTTTTAATGCGAATTTTAAAGTAATTTTTCCTTGTTGCTTTGTTTTATGCTGATTTCCGAAAATTACAGAACCTATCCCCCATTTTCCAAGGTAAGTTAAGTCTATTTTTGTGCGAGTTTTCTGAGGAACCTATCTAATGCATAAAACGATACCCAGGTGTATTTTAAAGAAATATATCATCAGGTAGTGCTCATCACTGAAAACATTCTGAAATGACACCACGTTTTGAAATTTGGCTCTACCAACACTGTTATACTGCCCAAACCCTGAAATATTTTAGTGTTTCAGTGCAGTATCATCGATAACTGACAAGCATACAAAATTAGGATATCTATTCCATAATGGTACATTAAACTTGGATTACAATGATTTAATCTGGATAAACAAACAAAATGTCTAATTTAAATAAAAGCATTTAAAAAAGTTAATATTTTAATCAAGGAAAAAACATTTGAGATATAAATCGATTAAATATTTTTTTTGTAATTTGTTAGTTATAATTGATTTTTTAAAACCATTTTCTAGAAAAATCCTTATCTATTTTTAACAAAGAAAAAAAAAAAAATTTGAGGAGGTAGGGGGATAAATAAAAATATATATATATCTTCAATTTCTCTAAAAAAAAAAAAAATTTATCTAAATAATATTCAAAAATTTTAATTTAAATTTCTCACATTATTCTATACTAACAGTGTTCAACCAACAGTTACAACTTACCGCCTGGTGGATGATTTTTTCACATTAATAATAAAACAATCATTTGCTAAAAACTTTTTGTAACTATTTTACAAATACTTTAATTTTGTTTAATTTTTGAATATCTTACTTTTTCTACAAATAAATTTCCTGTGAGGAGCAGATCATATAATTTGATGAAATTAAATAAGTAGCCCATATATTAATAATGGTAAAGCATCACTATTAACAACTATCAGTTGACCTGCTTTAAAATGAAACGTTAAATAGTAAATATCATTTCAGTATTCTAAAAACTTATACAAAAAAATTCAAAAACAACATGAAATATTTAGACTGTCAGAGAAGAGCAATGATTCATTTTTATCTCATTTTACATTAACATGTATTAAGGTAAATCATTTATATACTTCATTTCTGTACGGTTTGACATAGACCGTCCACTGGTGAGTATGACCATCATCTTCTCTCTTCTTACCAAAGTAACGAGCCACATTTCCATAAACCACTGGTTTCACAATAGTAACACCCTGCAAAAAATAACATTCATATATATAATAATAATAAAAATTATAATGAATTAAAATAATTTTCAAATGGACGAAGAAAATTTCATACTTCAGACTTTTTTCAAAGTTATATTGATAAGCTGATAAACGATGTTCATTCATCTTAATCTACCAATCAAATGAAAAACAAATATTTCTTTGGTTAGAAGATATTAACAGAAAATGTTATTTTCAAGTTTATTAAAATATTTAAAGATTTTTAGAGTTAAGGACATATGAAGATTGTTTGTTTAGAAATATTATATATTCTCAGTTTTACATATTTAAGAGCCAGTATTTATTTATACAATTGTTAAAATTAATAGTATATTGTAATGCTAGCGAGATGTAAGTATAAAACACATATATATTTGTGTTACATGTGTTGAAATAAATTAATTAGTCATGAAAAAAAAAAGGAAAATAAGAGAGAAAACAAGAAATATAATTTTGAAAAAGAAAAAAAAAGATTGTGCCATTTTTTTTAAAGAAAAATGTTTTAGTAAAAATAGAGTGGGGAAAAATTTAAAACTCACTCTCTCTTCTTTTTATAAATAAAAAAAAATAAATGTAAAATAAAATAAAATTAAAAGAAACTTTTGTAAACTATCTCATCAGCAGTAATGTAATTAATCTTGAAAGATTCCTGGTCGATAAAATGTTAGATGAATCTAATAAGAGTAGATAATAAATAAAATGTAAAAATTAATTAAACCAGATTAAAGTTATGATAAAAAAACAATGGGAGAGTTAGTATAAAAAAGGCAGTTTGTCTATTGTTATAGAGTTGTCTGGAATTTTATAAAAAGTTTTCAAAAATTCAGTTTAGTGTTCAAATTTCAAGTTTAACAGTTCATTGATCCATTCGTCACTGAGAGCATAGTTAATGTGATCATCTGTGAGTCAGTCTTTACTGCTGTGGAAAATATAAATAAAGAAGCTACAGAAGTAGTGGCATGCATTGCTAGAAAACCTTTGTAGTATTTGACTGAGCTTCATGCCCAGAGTCCTCAGCTCCATCGAGTGGTTGGGCCTGGAACCAATGCCAAACCTGTGATATAGACACTGCCATATACCATCTCTCTCTCTCCCATTGTCCATTCAAAGAGAAGGAAAGCCATCGATAAAGACCAAAAGGTCAACTAGTTGATCATCAAAACCAATGGAAATGTGTCATCTCAACATAATAAAACCTAGGTAAATATACTTTTTGAACTATAAATTGTTTAGACAAATAAATTTCTTTAATGAAATGAACTATAATGGACATTCGTAATAGTGAATTACTAACAAGTAATGTCTACCCATTTATTTATGTTCTATCCTTAATTTTTCTTATATTTATTTAAATATAGGTTTGTGTGAATAAAGGATTGTTTGCTTAAATGTTACTTGGTCTATACTCTCTCTTAACAACATCGCCAGTACTTTAAAAATTTTAAATATTATCATCTGTTAAGCAATACTGCACTGGGTTCCCCTGATCAAGAGTGTGAGTTAGCCTGGATATATTTCAAGCGCTGGGTTTGTGTGCCTGTCATCTGAGCAATCTATATATGTATGGCTGGCTGGCACCTAAGATGGGTTCTCAAATCAAATAAAGTGCTATAGGTGGCAGGTTTTTGGCCCAGCAATATGGAGGGATGCTATAGCCAGGAAATATGGTCATCGTTATGCTTTGGTATAGCCCAATCTGGCCGTAGATATCGTTGATGAATAATCTATTAATGGGATTCTATCCCTCTGCTTGAATGTACTACCTGTTGAGGCAGGTGTTAAAAAAGGTAATCATATAAAGTAAAATATAATAAAGAATAGATGTTAATAAATAACCAATATTGATAAAATATAAAATAGATAGGCAGTGGATCACAGATTCCAGTACAATATATATAATATTTTCAGTTATATGATGTAAATAAAGTATTTTTTTGGATTATGCTGTGTATTATTTTATTAAAATTACCAACTTTTTGACAAAATAATCAATCATCATTGTAAAGATTAAGGTCTTAAGCAAATTGAACTTGCCAGTAACTCAAGGCATAGTCTCACTACCTAGGACATAACTTAAGATATTCAAGGAAGAATCTACAATTGAAGAGTTATAGCGTAAACTATGGAATTCTTAAGAAATTCCAAATAAATTTCTTTTAACACATCTATAATAAAAACATTTTATCTTCCTAGGTTCAATTGGAGTTTCACTAACAAATTCAGGACAACCCATGGTTATTGTACTCATCTGCCTCCTAAATGGAACTTACCAGTCACTCACTGATCCTTGTAATTGTGGCCAAATATCAACACATTGTTAATGGCTGTTGGATTTATAGTTACAGTAGCAGAAATGAAGAACTTAGTAAAGCCACTACTGAATCTACCTCTTGGTTGGAATCTCAACAGTTTTTTTTAATGATATCATGCTAAAAGCTAAGTTGTCTACCACATTTTGTAGAATCCTTTTATATACCATCTTTTCAATAAATTTTTTACTTCTTTGTTATTTACTGTAAATCATGTTATATCGTATATACTTTTTTTTGGTTGTGATACACTGGAGAGCTACAATATATATATTGTTGAAGTATTTTCTGCTGAGAAAATTAAGACCTCGCAAAACATCAGACAGAAAAATAGATCAACATGTTCTATATGTGAATATATTTGTTTTACAGATTGGCCTATGTAATCGTGGCAATTATAATTTCTAGAGCAGTTTTTATTATTTTCATTGCGGTTGTTTGTTTATAATATATTTAGATAGACTCAATCAGGTATTTGGTGGAAATAATGTTTAAATAGTTTTCTCTTGGGTTACGTACACATCTTTTATTATTAGACAGGATTTGAATTCAGACTTTTAAATTCCATTTAGTCTTCCACTCCCATCTTATACAACTGATACACATGACCATATACATGTGAAAAAGATAAATGATCTCCAATATACATATTTCATGCTGAACCAGCACTCATCAGTTGGTCCAGATCTTCTTCCACACACATATATAATCATTGTCCAGTTAAAATAAAACCAGTAAAAATTCAAGCTTTATCATCAAATGGTATTTAAATAGAAATGAAATTACTATGATTGACATCTGATTGGTCTTCTCTCATGGTTAGCAAGAATAGTTGAGTCTAAAACACGTTTAGTGGAGACTAGTAATTTTTTCACTAATGCAGCAGGTAAAATATGTAATTTGCTGATAATATTTTGATGATTTATAATGCTTTAGTTTGTTATATTACTTACAATGCCATTGTGTTTATTATATTGAAGACTTTCAAGGGCTATAAATAAAATATTATCCGGATATATCCTTGTATAATTTATTGAAAATATATAAACCAATGATTTAACCAGGGCTCGGTTGCCATCTATTGGTTAACAAATATTATAATTATTTTATATTTGTTACCCAGCCCAGTGTGATCTGGTTGAGACATTGGTTTATACATACATCTTCAATAAATTATACACAGATGTACCTGGATATTTCATTTATATACACCTATATACATATACAAAGATGTGTAAGTCACATTAATATATATTTTTAATCAAATTAGTATAGCTATAATTAAATCAGAGTGTATTTTGATTAAGCTATACAAGCTAGCAATAGGATAGCAAAAAGATTATAAAACGATGTAACTGTTTATTAAGTAAAATATACCTGTGTTTAATTTATTTTAAGAGAATAAAGTGACTTTAATTTTCAATGACTCTCAGGATAAAGAATTTATATATTAAATATATGCCAAATATTTTAATAAAATAAAAGGTAGAGAAGAGAAAGATAAATGAAATAAATAAAATTAATCCATAACCCTAAAAAGTATTAACACTGTTAAGTGATATTAAATGATGTATTGAAGTTTAAAATAAATTTTTTAAAATTATTATTATATTAAATATGTAATATAGGGTATATGAGCACAGACTTTCACACCACCCACCTCTCTCCACTCTATCTAATAACACTGATACACCTAAACACATATATGCTGAAAAGATAAATAATCACCAATATACGTATTTCATGCTAAACCAGCAATCATCAGTTGGTCCAGACTATCATCTTTACACACATATATAGTATAAGTGCTCAGATATATATTAAGATAGACTATCCTCATAGTTTATTGGATAGGCTTCAATCCACTCCACACTCCAACTCTTCACCCGTCCATCCAATTGAAAATCTGATGATGGAATGCTCAAAGGCCACTCTGAGGCCGAGATTATTGTCACACCCATGTTGACCCAAGGTCAATCTGAACTCCACATGTACAGGACATAATCCATTTAATACATATGCAAGGATGGGCAGACATCTCTATAATGTAATAACTGAAACACAGGCTTGTTATATACCTGTGGCTATATATATCTTTTCTTTGCTTCATTTATTAATTTTTCTCCTATTCATCCAAATAATTTTTCTGATTACTTAAAATAATTCCCAAATAATTATATCTATTCACCGCACTTAATATTTCCCAATAAAAATTCTACATCTCTTTCTCCAGTATTAACCATCATTATATTTGATTTTTCTTCACTAAATTTAATCCCAATTTCTTTACCCACCCTTGCACATGTCATCAGCATAACTTCCATATCTTCTCTTCTTTCTGCACACAAAAAAATATCTGCAAAAAAAAAAAGACCCAACAAAATATATACGCCCTTACCACCTATTAACGGTATCTCTATCCCTCTTCCTAATCTTTCTATTGCTCTTTCCATTTCACTTAAATATAATACAAACAAAATAGGTGACATAGGGTATTCTTGCCTTAATACCACCCCATTTTTAACTTTAACTGATTCAATATTCCCTAATTGATATATATATAATAATTATTTTCATATAATTTATTAATAATATCCACTAAAGCTTCATCCATTCCCAAATTTGCTAAACTTATCCATAATCTATTTCTATTTACTCTATCATATGTCTTCTCTATATCTATAAAACTCATATATAACTGTTTACCTGAAGTTCTATTCATATCCATAAGTTGTGTAACTACAAATAAACTATCTCCTATATGCCTATCTAATCTAAAACCTTCTTGTATTTCCCCCACTACATTATTCCCTTCCATCCATTTTACAACTCTTCTAGTCACCATATATGAGAAAACCTTATATAAAACTTATGTTATCGCTATCGGTCTATAATTATTTAACTTTCTATGATCCTTACCCCCAACAGCCACCTTTTACCTTTTTAGTATAACGGGATGACATAAATGCTACTAAATCCTCATTTGATAACCCTTTAGTTTCAGGTCGTACATATGATGGGACGGGCATTTATGATAGATTAAACATGTGTATAGACAGACAAAATTAATCCAATCATCAAATATCATAGACAACAGAATGACATAAATTATTTCCATCAACATTGTTATAGTAAAACTGTAGGAAAATCATTTGATTTGCCTATTTCTATGTACCCTCTAATCTACTCTCATTTATTTCACAGAATTTGAACACAGGAAGAAATTATATAAGTTCTAGTTCAAGAGTATGATTATATTTTGCTTGCATACCAATTATATATATATGGTGTGTTGAGATATGATGAATTGAGAAATAGAATCATGAATATAATGATAATAACAAATGTTTAATAAGATCACATCAATAACAAACTGTATGTGCAATTCAATTTAACATAATATGAATTATACAACCGCAAAAAAAAAAAAAAAGAAAATGGGATAAGTATGATCATATTTTTGTTTTTACATTTCTATTATATAGTAAGCTATATAATATATATATATATATTGTGCCCTCACTTCCAGAAATATATAGTATAATCTAAAATATGACTAGCTAAATAAATAATTCTGCTCGGCTAAAATGTGTATAACTATTATTAAAATATTTTACAATACTATATCTTATCAGATTTATTCTAACTAACAGAAAAATTAATATGGTTCAATACCATGCACTAAGTAAATAAGTATTTATTAAATCATGAGACTATGAAGTGAAGTTACAAGTGGTAATATGAATTTACATTGAGCCATGTCACACAAAACATTACCTCAATGGCATAAGAATACTATTACCTCTTTATTACCTCAACTAATACATCGATAGCACTCTTACGTCTTTTACAATAATTAACTAACTAGAATAATATTAATAAATAGATTTTAATCTTTTATCAAAAGAATATAATTAAAATAATCTCAGATTCTTTTAATTAACTTAAAAGTAATTATAATTCCTGCAGATAGGCATGATAAGGGATTTAACATCAAACTTAACTACACCTAACTTACAATAATAATAAATAACTAATAATAACAATCTCCAGTGTATAAGTTAACCTTATCTATTTTTATTATACTACTAATCATTAAGAAATAAGTAAATAATCTACATGTCTTTCATCTTCATATAGTATCTTAATTAAGAATATGATAAAATCTTATAATTTAATAATATGTGGCAATGAATAATATTATAACCTTATGTAGTGCATTGTAATTATTTTATGACCATCATAATAATAATATGTTAATGTCAATGAATTTCTGTAAAATCATATTAAGAGAATCGATATTACTTAAAAAAAAAAATTTAACTCATACTGTGTAAATATTATGCTTAAATTCAAATTATCTGTTGTCATATACTGTAGTGCAGGATAATGAACTCGACACATTTTTAAAACAAACTTATTTACATTAAACTTTAATAAACACCTTATATACAATATGTACATTCCAAATGGAAATCAATAAAAAAATAAAAAATAAAAAAAATAATACAAAATTCTTACATCGTTACTATTTCCATTATCCAAAACATCCTATACATTTCTTAAATTCTTTAACATCAACATTTAATAGTATTTACGAACTTATATTTATTATATATCATTTACAATCAAATAGTACAATAGAAAGCTTTTATGTAAAATATCATTTATGTAGCACATGTAAAATAAGATTTAAATTTAACAATTAAAATGCTCATTCCAGCTAAATATTATCGATACTTCCATTATAATGTAACTATTATAGATTATATTCATAATTAGTATTAATTTACTATCAACTAATGTATAGGTTGATATAACTTCGTAATATTATGTGACATTTATCAATTACACAATCGTTTATTTCATTCTGATGTAATTCCATAATAATATATGTCTTACTAAAATATGCAATACATGTAGGTTCTTTCCTTGAAATAATATTTTAAAGTTATCCAACAATTTTGTAGAGACAAAATTTTTATTTATAAATTACCCGTCTTCATACAATTATTAGATTAAAATAAAAATTCTATGATTCTTTTTTTTTTTTAACTACCATTCTTCTCAACTTTACTTAACTGATCATAATCACACAATTACTATATCATATTTTATTCCTATTCCATCTTAATAAAATCCTATCTTTAAATATCATTCTAATCTCATTTAACTCTAGTATCAATTCATAATTCTTTTTTAAAAAAAATAAATAAATGGCTATCCAAACTCACCCCTATATCTCGTCATCTATTTATGATAAATCTTAAACGCACATATGAATTTGCATATCAAATTAATTTAAATTGTCTAATAAGAAAAAAAAAACTTTACTTCTTACTAACTTGAAAAATAATTATAAATGACTCGTACTAATATAATAAATCAATATCCTAACATTGTAACAGAAACATTAAAGTTTATTCACGAAAGAATCATATAATTACTTCCCTTATTACGTTGTAATAAATTTAAGTTATAAAATAAAGTATGCATATTTTAAAATAAAACTATTATTAATAATCTTATGCGTGTATATTCTTCAAATATTCATACATTCACCCAACAATCAAATAATATTTGGTTCATCTAAAAGAAAACAAAGCAAAATACATTAAATTATTAATATTATACAATTGTTACCATAAACGATATTCCAACTTATAAATCAGCTAGGCGATGTCTTCTCAGATTATAGATTAACAAAATAATATCGCATTCATACATGACAATCATTCTTAAAATATTACGTGTTTTAAAATTAAAAAAAAAACTTTATGAAACTAAGCGTTATATTAATATGTAATTACTCTTAAATGTACCTCTCTTATCCTTAATAAATCAATAAAATATTTATGTTAGTTAAGTAAATAAAATTAAAGCTATGATAGACTCCAATGACGTTTTCCACCAAATAAATGTTCTCTTCTTCCCAGGTAACGAAATTTTCCAACAGCACTTCCTTTTCCGTAGATCACGTTTTTAAATAATTTCTCATAAAATAAATGAAGACATTTTTTTAAAAAAAAAATAAATAAAAGATAAGTTCCAACTTAAAGAAATAAAGATAAACAATTAAATCAGTTTAAAGAATCCGGATATATTATTTTAGAAAAATTCTTTAAAAGTTATTATTCTCCTAGGATTAGTTAATAGTTTGCAATGTTTTCATTTAAGTATTATAAATTGATTCGGGCGTCCGCGTATACTTATAGCGCATTTTTTAAAAAATATTTCAGCAAAATCAATTTTAATATTCTACTGTATGACCAGCATCCAGAATTTAATACCATAACATTTTTCTTCTATTTACAAGTATTAATCTGCCAATTAAATTTCCGATTTATCAGCCTTCTTAAAAATTATCGATAATTAGTCTTTAAAAATAACAAAGACTTAATAAGGCAAGTATTTTAGTAATTATCAGTAATTTCCATATCTTCATCAAAAGATACTTTGGTACTTGGGTATTTTTCCTGCAACCAAGGAAAGATAGGAGGACTTTTCACATTCGTATCAATACACTGCTAACTTTTTAATGTTGTTATTTTGGCAACATCAAACATTATAAAAACATTAGAAAGTTAGCAATGCTTTGATACGAATGTGAAAAGTCATCCTATTTTTCCTTGGTTGCAGAAATAATACTCAATACAGTTTTACAAAGACAAAAAAAACTAAAAAATATTACGAGATAAGCACGTATTTATGAATTTTACACGGACGCAAGTTAACATTTACTTAATTTGATCAATTTCAACAAAAAAAATATGTGGTCCGTGTTGCAGGAGAAAAAAAAGGTAAAGGTTTACTTTAGCGACCAGAGCATATTCGCCATCTAGTTTTTAAAATTAGAACTAAAATATTTTATAATCTTACGTATCTGCTCCTATATTACAATTACAGTAAATATTTATAATTAAAACGTAAAAGATAATAATAAAAAAAGGATTTACCTTTTTAAGCATAATTATGCCCTATGCATACTAGGAAGTTGGAGAAAAAGGCGGCAGTGCTATATCTACCGCGGAAGGCAAATCCATATATTCTCAATATTCTGGGTATGTATGTCTTTATCTTCGGGATTCACGAAGTTGCCCTGGTGGACGACAACCGAATGCATATATACCCCATTGCTGAGTCTGCTGATATTATTGTACGCAGCCCAGCCATCTGAAATTATGTGAGTACCTGGTAAAATGTACTGCTGGATTAGGGCCTCCAATGTGCCAGCCGTTCTATCCGCAAGAAGCACTTCCTTGACACTCTTTCAATACCGCCAAAGACCCAATGCCCTCTACGTATAGTCCCTCTGTGGTATTTTCTGTGGAAATAATAAGTTTCGACGACTAATGGCTCCCCATTGTTATCATTTCCGTCGAGAACCATCGGATTTGTGTCTAAATATTTGGCACACTCTTCACGACAAAAATTTGCCCAGTCAGTGACTATTTTCTTGCTTACGCCGGTGTTTTTTTTTTATAAGTGCTATAAATCTAGAGTTTAAATTGTTAAGTTATAAAAGTAGATAGTTTAAATTCTTAAGTTTCAAATAATTTAAACTATTTATTTTAATTAATCTAGTGTAATTATTTTAATTTCTTTAAAATGGCAAATATTTTTTTATTATCTTTTACATTTTAATAATTTTAAAGTAGCATATACGTAAGATTTTCGTATAATAATTTACTTCTAATTTTGAAAACTAGAGGGCGAACATGATTTTTATGTCGTGGTCGCTAAAGTAAACCTTTACCGATTCTTGCATACAAAATGGTGATGGTCAGTAGCAACCCGTCCTTCCTCCTTCTCCGAAAAAGTTGTCGAATAAGTGATTGACCAGTACATGCTCTAAATGGAATACTGCCAGGCAATCCAATTTTTCGAATAAACAAATAAGTCATTCTATCTTTCCTTGGTTGCAGAAATAATACTCAATACAGTTTTACAAAAACAAAAATATTATGAGAGATATGCACGTACTTTTACAAATTGTACACGGACACAAACTAACTTTTGATGCTTACTTAATTCGATCAATTTTTTTTTAAAAAATACGTGGTCCGCAAAAAAAAAAGCCAACATAAATATATTTTTATAAAAGTAAAAAAGAAAAAATATTCTATGAAATATACATTTATGCAGACGATTTTTACATACAAAATGGCGATTGTCACTAGTACCCCCCCCCCCCACCGTCCTTTCTATTTTTCTGAAACATTTGTGGAACAAGTGATTGCCTAGTACATGCTTTAAATGGAATTCTGCCAGGCAATCTAATTTTTGGAATAAACAAATAACAAAGTCAACGTCTTCATTCAATTACAATTAAATAATAAACTTTTAATTCAAAGATTCAAAAACGCAGAAGTCAGACAATAACCAAGTTGAAATTGGAAAAAAAAACACAGAAGTAAATAATGCATTTGAAATTAAAAATGTTAAACCAAATTCACAATAATAACAAATGGTAAGTTTAAAATGTACAAACAAATTTTTGAATCAGAAAAAAAATACCAAAATGTCCAAAAAAGCACCTATATAATAGTTTTGGTTGACACGTTTCAAAGCACGTTTTGTGCCGGTTCAAAAACACGTTGTTTAACGAGGAAAAAAGGAAAATCGCAAGGGTTTATTTAATGTTCGCAACATTATCGCGTATGTAAAAAGTCGTCCTATCTTTCATAGGTTCCAGGAATAATACCCAAGTACCGATACTTTTAAAATATATTATTTAAAATACTTTCTTCATAAAGAAGTATTCTCTACACCTTTCTCCAAAATATTTATTTACAAAAATTATTATAAATTTAAAATTAACTTCTTTCACCGTATTATTTTACCGGTTTTTATAAATATTGTCATTCCACGTAATGTCCAATATATTAACTTTATCCATCTACTATTTCTTCTAGTCAACACAGCGTCCACTACATTTTTTATACAAAGTTTCCAATACATTATATCAATATGTGATATTTCCATGACTATTTGACAGCAAAATTAAGAGTTTGATAGAAACGATTGATAAGGGATTATGAATAACTAGCATTGCATCTCTAACGGTAAAATTTCTTAAATTATTTGAACTACTCTATAAACTAATAACGATTACGAGAGTGGTTATAATATTTTACTTGCTTATATTTAATAGCACACTTAACTCAACAACAGAATAACACAAGCACAAGCACCTTTAAACAATTAAACCCTAGCTTTTATACTAGAATATATCACCCACATGATTGGTGAATTAAACAATCACTTTGCTACCTTATCTACATATCTGGTTAACAATACAAAATCTAAACTAAAATAAATAATGACTCATCTAATATTTATTATTTATTACATTATTTAATTCCCAAATTAATTTTTATCTTTTATTTAAAGCCATTAAACATTTTTTTATAAAATATATATATATCTTTTACTTTATTTTATTTATTTTTTTTTTTTTTATGGCCCTTATTCCCAGGAGGCTGTAAAGTCACCAACCAAGGCAGCGGTTGGTGGCCGAAGGCGGAGGGTGCTAAGAATCCCCTGATTGCGGACCCAGGTTGCCATTTGATGACGACTTTTTATTTAGGTACTTACAACTGCAGATCACTTTCAAGTGAAAGAAGATTGCAAGAATTAGAAGAAGAACTGTCTTATATTAAATGGGACATTATTGGACTTTGTGAAGTTAGAAGAAAAGGAGAAGAAACAATTGATTTAAAAAGTGGACATATACTCTATTATAAAGGCACACATATTGGAAATACAAGTGGAGTAGGATTCATTATAAATAAAAAGTGGAAGAACAATATTGTGGAGATTGATGGTGTATCGGACAGAGTGGCAAGATTAGTTATACAACTTAATAGCAGATACCAAATGCAGATAATTCAGGTTTATGCCCCAACAAGTTCTCATAGTGATGAAGTAGTAGAAGATTTCTATATGGATGTACAAAAGGCTTTTGATCAGAGTAAACAACATTTTAAAATTGTTATGGGAGACTTTAATGCTAGAATTGGTAGACAAATGAAAGATGAAATTGCTGTAGGTAATTTTGGTTATGGTAATAGAAATGAGAGAGGACATAGACTTGTGGAGTTTGCAGAAAAAGAAAAACTTTATATTATGAATTCATTTTTTGAGAAAAATGTTAAAAGGAAATGGACATGGAAGCATCCAAATGAAGGTACAGCAGAATTGGATTATATTTTGACTAACAGAAAATACATATTTCAAGATTGTAATGTTCTTAATAAATTTAACACAGGAAGTGATCATCGATTAGTAAGGTGTAAGTTACGTGTTAATGTAAAACTAGAAAGACAAAAATTATTAAGAAAAACAATATTTACAGTTGATATTCCTAATCTTCAGAAACATTCTAATGAATTTAAATTAGAACTTACAAATAGGTTTCAAGTGTTAGGAGATTTTGAACATGATACAGATTTGAATGAAATTAATATGAAAATAACTGATACACTTTTAAAAACTGCAACAAACATAGCTGGTAGAAAAAAGCAGCAATTGACTAATAAAATTTCTACTGAGACTAGAGAATTTATGAAGAAAAGAAGGAATATGAAGATATACAAAAATGATGTATTAAAAAGAATTGAATATCTCGAATTTTGTAAAATGGTATGGAAAAGAGTTGAAAATGATATAAGAAAGTATAACTGTGAAATAGCAAGGAAAGCTGTAGAAGAAAATAAAAGTCTCAAAAATGTTAAACAACATTTTGGTATTGGTAGGAAATTTATATCTGCAATAAGAAAAAAAGATGGAATTATTACTAAAAAGAGAGATGACATCATGAAATTGGTAGAAGATTTTTATCAAGAATTATATAGTAATAAAGAACAAGTACCTCCTATATCTATTACATCTTCCGAATTGCCCAGAATTTTAAATGAAGAAGTGAGACATGCAATTAAGTGTATGAAGAAAGGAAAGGCTCCAGGAAATGATGGAATTATAATTGATATATTAAAAGAAGCAGGTGAAGAAATAGAAACAATTTTAGCAAAGTTATATACCAAATGTCTAAATGATAAAGATGTACCGGAAGATTGGAAGAATGCAGTAATAATATTAATATTTAAAAAAGGTGATAAAGAAGATATTAGAAATTACAGACCTATCAGCCTTTTATCAGTTTTATATAAAATTTTTACCAAGATAATTACAACTCGTCTACAGAGAACTTTGGATTTCCACCAACCAAGAGAACAAGCTGGATTTAAAAGTGGTTTTAGTACAATAGATCATATCCAGGTATTGAGAGAAGTCATAGAAAGGACAAACGAATATGAGTTGTCATTATGTTTTGGATTTGTAGATTATGAAAAGGCATTCGATTCTATACACATTTCTTCAGTGATTAAAGCATTGGATCATCAAGGTATAGATCCAGGATATTGTCATATTTTAAAGAATATTTATAAAAATGCAACAGCAACAATTAGATTACATAATGATACTGGAAAAATCAACATTGAGAAAGGTGTAAGACAAGGTGACTCCATATCTCCAAAACTCTTTACAGCAGTGCTGCAAGAAGTATTTTGTGGATTAAAATGGGAAACTAAAGGAGTGAAAGTAAATGGAGAGTATTTAAGTCATTTAGATTTCACAGATGATGTAGTTGTTTTTGCAAATAATGCTTCAGAGCTGCAGGAAATGTTGCAGGAGTTAGCAGATGAAAGTAGAAAAGTAGGACTAAAGATAAATGTTAAAAAGACTAAAGTAATGTTTAATCGATTTGCTCAAAATATGAAAATAAAGATTGATTATGAAGAATTAGAAGAAGTTAACAGTTACAAATACCTTGGTCAGATTATTAATACAGATGGAAACATAATGGAGGAAATTAATCATAGAATTAAACTTGGTTGGAGTGCTTTTGGTAGAAATAACTTGATACTAAAAGGAAATATGCCTATGTGTTTGAAAAGGATGGTTTTTAACAAATGTGTTTTACCAGTTCTTACTTATGGATCTGAGACTTGGACACTTAATAGAAGAGCAATACAGAGACTTCAGACCACTCAAAGGAGTATGGAGAGATGTATGTTGGGAGTAACAAGAAGAGATCGAAAACGCAATGTATGGGTAAGACAACAAACAGGTGTTACTGACCTTATTGAAAAAATTAAAAGATTGAAATGGAGTTGGGCTGGACATATTGCTAGAAGAGATGATAATAGATGGACAATTGAAATTTTAAACTGGATTCCAAGAGATTGTAAAAGACCCAGAAAGAGACCACATGTGAGATGGATGGATGAAATAAGAAAATGTGCAGGGGTGTTGTGGAGAAGAGAAGCTAAAGATCGGAGAAGATTGATTAAACTTGGAGAGACCTTCATCCTGCAGTGGATTGATAATGGTTGATGATCCCATTTTTAATTTATAATAGATCTATTTTCCAAATAAACTAAAAATCTACTTTTATTCATTATATTTATTTTCGAAACAGTATATAAAAAAAACAAGATTTAATATTTCATACTAATTAATTTTTATTTTTATCTCGTAATAGTTCAATATAATATTTTAAATTTTATAATAGAATTTTTTAAAATAGCTTTGTAACTTCACTAAAAAAACTCATAAGCATATGTGTACAAATGTCTATCTGTCACATGACTTACAGCATCGATAGAAACGCTTATAATTAGCTAAAAATAAACTAACAATCCAATTTTTGTAAAATAAAATATTTTTTTAAATAATGATATACTATAACAACTTTAAAATAATAATTCGATATTATAAAATCAAATATTCATCTTCTATTATATACTATTAATAACAAAAAATATTCTACATTCACTTACTAAATATTAATTTTAATCATCAATAAATATATCATTTATTTAACTTTAAGTTGTCATTTTTTAAACTTTAGCTTTAAACATTTATTTACAAAACCTATTAATGCAGTATTGATTATGGCCAGTTTTCCCAACCATATAATATTATCATTTTCCCCTATTGAACCGTCTCCCTCAAATATTAGCACAATTTCACACATCAAATATTCATATTTTAATTTAATTAAACTTTTAAAAGATTATTAATAAAAATCAACATCACTCAACTGAAATATATCTTGAATTTAAAATTTTTTTAATAAAACTGACAGAACAACTTATGAAGACCTAAACAAAAGGACACAATATATTGTTATGAGAGATGATCATTCATTATTTGAATGTACTAATTCAGTATTCTAGCATAAAAAAAAAAAGGCTCTTCATTCAAATAGTGACCTATATATTATAGTTGACTTTCCCAGTTCAGTATCTACACATTTTGGTATCTATGGTTCTTTAATAACCAGTCATTATCATTCTATATACTCAATCTGGTCTGGGGATATTGAATGAATGGACACTAGATAAGGATTTTATGAACAAACCTTCTTGCATCCATTGATTACTATGGCATGCACAAGATGGCACTATTGTATGAAGAATTTAACACATTCTTGATTAATTTTTTGATTTGGATAAAGAATTTGAATCAATATACTTGTACAAAAGGTGGGATGATTGTGTTAGGAGGATTGTTAAGTGTTATAGTAGTAAGGAATTGGATAAAAGAATAGATGCATTAATAAAGAATAGGGATTTGGAGAGATGGAAAACTAGTATGGAGAGTAAAAAGCGTTTAAATATATATAGAATAAACAGAACATTGGGTGTGAGTTAATTTATAATAGCAAGGAAAGTAGTTTATTGTTTAAGGCTTGAACGGGATCTTTAGCAACAAGAGAATATACATGTAAATGAAAAAATATGAGTGATTTAGTCTGCAAATTGTGTGAGGAAGGCATAGAAAATATTAGGCATTTGTTAATCGAATGTAAATGTTTGAAAGCAGAAAGGATACAAATAATGAAGTTATGAAAGAATAAATATGAACAAAATGATTATACAGAAAGTGGGTTATTGGTTTTTATGCTGGGTTTGGGAAAAGATAAGAGGGATTTGACAAAGATTATGTTGTGGAAATGGGATGGAGCAGTTTATGGGAAAACTTAAGGTGGAGAATGGAAAGGGAAGGTAATGTGGCTAACAGGTTTCTCTGGGCATAGTTGCTGAGAGATTCCTGACTCCGTTTAAGGAGAAGTCACAATGCATCACATTACATCACTGTTTTAACAACTTGCGCAAGCATAAGAAATGGTAATCATGTGATGTTTAGTGACCAAATATATATATATGCTAATAATTGAAAATATAAAAAACTTTATTATAAAAAATGAATATAATTAAATACGTTGTTTTTTACAATTGTGTACTACTGATGATCCATAATTTCTCCTGTAGTAATTCTTACTTTGGCATACTCTACTACTATAGTCAGTCTTATTGTGTATTATTACATAAATAGACAATTGGGCAAAGACTTTATACACAACTGTGGACTGTTAATACTTTAACTAACATATAAGCTAAAATATGAATAGTAGACAATAGTGAATATTTAGAATCTTTGTACAAACAGCCACTTTTTTCATCCAATAAATCTTTGACTACCTCAGATTACAATCCCAAAGTAGGAATTAATATAATGAACAATTTATACATAATTAACACTATCAAAACCTCAAATGATCACAAATTTCATATGCTTACACATGCTTTTAATAAGAGTACAAAACTCTCCAAATAGTATTACCTCCAAGTGCAAGCCTTCGTATACAATGGATACAAGAAGATTTGTGCATAAATTTACTATCTAGTGCCTACTCATCCAACATCCCCAAACTAGTTTCTAGCTTATGGCTTTCATCAGTGAGGAGCCGTGGATTTGATAGCACTGCATCTAGATCTTAGGATCTAAGGCAACCCTACAACAGTCACCTTTTACCTATTTGGTTAACTATAAAGCTAGGAGACCAAGATGAAAAAACCATAATATTTCCAACTCAAGCTCATTTGCTTGTATAATCATAGACCTAAACTCAGTTCAGCATCTATACCTTTTGGTGTCTTTGATTTGTCAAAAACCACAATCGCCATTATCCTATGGGCAGGATAGGTATAAAACCATCAAAACATCACATGATCACCATCTCACATGCTGTTAATAAGAGTACCACTCTCCATACAGTAGTGCTATCAAGTGCAAGCCTTCGTAATCTATGGACGCAAGAAAGTTTGTGCATAAAATCTCTATCTAGTGCCTACTCATCCAACATCTCCAGACTAGTTTCTAGCTTATGGCTTGAGTAATAGTGACTATGGTTTTTGAAAAACCAAAGATACCAAAATGTGTAATGCTGAACTGAGTTCATATCTATATTATTATACAAGCAAATGAGCTTGGGTTGGAAACATTATGGTGTTTTCTTGGGCCATAAATGAGAAACTAGTCTGGGAATGTTGGATGAGTAGGTACTAGATAGGGATTTTATGCACAAATCTTCCTGCATCCATTGATTATGAAGGCTTGCACTTGGAGGCACTAATGTAAGAGTTTGATACTCTTATTAATCATAATTAACACTCTATTGCTATCTAAATAATTATTGATGGGAAAATGTGTAATAGTATTTAATGAGTACTGATATTACTAAGAATATTATAGTACTTATATATACACTGAACCAATATGTATTTATGATCATGCTTAAACCTAATACAGTTAAACGTTCCTATATTCTAAAATGTTTCAAGACAAGCATAAAATAGTGATTATCAAGATATTCATAAATGAGATAGATAATATTTAAATAGTTTTCAGATGGTTGAATATAAATTAATGGTACATATAAAGATTAATTTTTTAAAAGTTTATATTAATAGCTCTCTCTACTAAAAGTGTGTTCATTTACGTTTATATATAAACACACATCTTAAAGGAAGTCAAAATTCCTTCGAACATTTTCCAATCTAAACAAGCTTTCTCTGCTTACTGTAGTAGGAGTACCCAAATCGTACATCTTTATTTATAATTTTGTAAAATTAAATGAATTCATCATTCACATAGCAGATACAAGTAGCTCCAACATACTAATCACTAACGACATCTGTTTAAGCACTCCTATCGCGAGATAGCTTTTAAGAAAGCATATACCTGTACTTTAATATTGCTTACCTTTATCCGTCCTCCAGAATCAGGGCCATATTCAGCCATCTTGGATTGGAAACTGGGGAGGCTGTGGCCGGGTGAATTACTTTTTCTAAAAAATTTAATAGCATAGAAGCATAATAATAAATACAACAGGCTCGGAAACGCAAAATATTTTTAATCAATGTATTTATTTATTTTTTTAAAATAATAACAAAGAAATATTAAGCAAGCAAAATATAGAACCTACTCAAACATTTGAACGGTTAGAAAAGACAATGTCGAGCTACTCACGTGCAATTGCTTTATCAGAAGGACGTGCAAAACTAATTTTCAACCAATCAAATTTTTAAATAGTAGTCAAAGTATCTATCAGCTGAATGTGTGTTGATGTTAGCAACAGCAAGCGCTAGAGGACTCTGCCATAGAATCTCGCGAACCATCACCTTACTGATAGAATAGTTTTAAAATTCGGTTTTATTTGTATATATAGTTCTGAATTTAATTTTCACCCGAGCCAGGTACAAATTTATTGCATAAAAAGAAAATAAAAACTTCTTGGCCAAAGTGTGTGAAAAATTTTAGTAATATTTTACTTTTTAATCAACTTTGATGATTGTTGAAAAATTTACCCCGTAAAATATTCAACCAGGTAAGAGAAATGTGGATACTTATATTCAGGTTTCGTTCGCAAATATTCATTCTGTTTTTGGAAAGTAGTTCATCATAAACATATTTTCAAGTTAAAACATACTGATTCATATATGTGCCTTGAGCATTTTCGAAGCTAACTAACACTATTACTATTTCTAGAATAGGCCCAATTGCAATAACTTTTTAATTAAGTTATTTATTATTATTATTTTTTAATTTTACTTATTTTCTTTATTTTCAGTTTTGAGAGTGATGTAATAAAATAGTAAATTTTCGTAACAATAAATTACAAAATAAAAGGCATTCTCAGTATAACCGGAAAATATAAGTAGATGGAATGGTAAGTTAGTGGGTGTTTTAATTTTTGTATAAATACTTTATAGTTTTTTTAATTAGAACAAATGCTTGTGGCGAATGCAATGGATATATAGTAAATTTTAAAATGAACCATTAACAAGTAAGGATTCGAAAATACATTAATGTTTTGTATTTGAAATGTTTTAATGTGCAGGTGAACAAATTAATAGTTTTTTTAAGGACAGCCATTGTAAATCGAACAACTATTTTGCTGTGATACTTTAAAATAGTAAATGATATATATTGACCAGTAATATATTGGTAAATTTAAGTCAAGTATAAAGGAACTAATGAGAATATTAAATTATATCTATTTTTGTGTTTATAATTGACCTTTTTAGAAGGTTACATAAATAGATATTTTATTACTTCTAATAATTTCTAAGAATATGTGGCAGGCATTTATTCTTAGAAACTATAGCAGAAAATAGTTTTAAACATAAGAATCACTGAATATTGTATTTTGCCAACAGTCAGTGGTCGATAAAATAATATAACCAATATAATACGAGATATATCCACATACAATATTAAAACAGGCAAAACTCCGTACAGTAGTGCCACTCAGTGCAAGCCAGAGTAATCAATGGATGCCAGAAAGCTTGTGCATAAAATCCCTATCTAGTGTCTTCTCATTCAATATCCCCAAATTAGTTTCTCGCTTGTGACCTTCGTTAGTGAGGAGCCTTGAATATGAGAACGCTGCACCTAGATCTTAGCAAGCATAAGAAATGGTGATCATGTGATGTTTAATGATTTAATACAATATTAACTTGTAATTATTTGCTTTTGGATCTTTGGAGAGCAAATACTTTGGGAAAAATAATTTCCTTAGAATTTTATTTTACATCTGTGGCACAAAAAGTACTGACCCTATCGCTGCATTCTTTTTTATGTTGATTTTTAATTGATCTCTGGAAGAACATTAGATTGAAAAATCCTGCTGCATGATCATATATTTACCTAATTCATTTTACATTGTCCACATCGATTTATCATTATGATTTAATTGTGCAATAAATATATGCTGAGTATGCTTTTCCTTAATTATTAATTACTAAATATGCCTCTAGGATAGATGTATCTTTTTGCCAGAGATTGAGTTATACCTAATTATGTATTAAGACATGCTGAGCATACAAAGCTTTTCAGATAAGTTGCATGTTTTCTTTGAAAAGGCCACTTGTTGCTAGAGTTACATAATGGCCAACTGCAGGTCTTTATTACTCGGCTTTAATCCTATTTTTCTAAAGGAACTTTAGTAACTTCATGCAATATTGGTAAGTAATTTTAGAGATTGTTGAAATACATTAGCATTCTCAATTTTCTCGTGAGTTGCAATTTAGTTAGTTGTCAACATCTGAATTATTCCTTTCACCAACAGCCATTAACTGCTTCAGATTGCAAATTTAGATAGTTTGATTTTATTAGTAATTTCACTAGCTACTGGTAGTAGATGGGGAGACTTGTTTTCAGATCTCTGTTCAATTGAAGACTTTGCTCTTGAATTGCTGATGTGATAAACAAAATAAAAATCCTTTCATGGGTATTTGATGATCCTTACTTAACATTTACTTAAAGTAATCATTTGATCTAAGATATAAGGAATAAGTAGATGAACTATTTTTTAATTTGTGAAGAAATTTCATAAAAACTTATGAATGCAACTCCAGTACTATTATCGATGATGGTGGTTTCGGGTAAACTAATATTTGTTAAGATTTCTCTTTTTCTAGTTAGTATCTTTTCTGAGTTTATGCTAGTGTTTAGTATTATGATTAAGCACCAAATAGGATAAAATTCTTACATCTATTAGGCTTGTGAAGCTGAGTTAGATTCATTTCCAAAATTTTGTTGATTGGGTCAAAGAATTTACTCCTTAATTAAGTAATCATATCTTTTCTAAGTCTATAATTAGCCTTCACATAGATGGTCCAGGCGGAATTTTAAGAAATAATTGCAGGAATCTTGTTCGTTCATTCATTGGGATGCCACCTACTGTAAGTTTTAGTAAATAATAGATGCCAGATGATTAGTAAATTTCCAACCAGTGCTATCCTATTCAATATCTCCAGACTTGTTTAAAACTTAAGGTTTTCATCAGTGAGCAGTATTGGATCTTGGAACAGTGCCTGGACCTTTGTGATCTAATGTACTTTCCTTCTAGCAGCCTCTGTTTTACTATCCAGATATCAGCCCAAATTGTCAAACATAAAGCTTGTTTGTATAGTCATATAGTTCAAGAAGTTCTCTATGTATATATTGGGTCCTTAGTTTTTTTAACATCTATAAGCATCCCTATCCTGAGGCTAGAATTGATGACTCCGGTTTACACATTGCTGTTTGAATAGTATATTTTTTTCTTTCACCACCACTTAATAAATCACTATCCAGGATTATCTGATCTAATATCCCCAGACTTGTTTTATGCTTATGGCTTTCATTAGTGAGGACATTTTGATCATGGCAACTGGACCTTTAGGATCTAATGCACCTTCATTTAGCAGCCATCAATTACCTTTCAGTTTACTAACAAATTAACAGCACAAATTGAAACATAAATGTTTTCAATCTAAGCCAACTCTTGTATAATCCTGTAAATCCAAAACCAGTTCAGTATCTATATATTATGGTGTTCTTACTTTTTTAACAATTATAAGTACCTCCATACTATGACTGTAATTGATATAAAACCAATAAATTATCACTTGATTTCATCTGTTTCAGCAGTATACTGTTCTCAGCTATGCCACCTATTGTAAGATTTCATAACTAATAGGTGGCAGATGATAATGCTTAATAAGTCCTTATTATTTATTGATCTATTCAATATCTCCAGACTAGTTTCAAACTTATGGTTTTCATCAATAAGATGCTTTAAATGCTGGAATAATGCACTTGGATCTTTAGAATCTCATGCCTCTTCCTTCTACCAGCAATCATTTACCTCTGTTTTATTATCGAGCTGCCAATTCTAATTGAAACTAGTTTGTGGATATTGAAGAGGACAATCCTGGTAGGGATTTATTAAGTACTATCATCTTGCATTTATTAGTTACTAAAACTTGCAGTAGAAGCTATAGTGAAATTAAAAGTGGCTTATCAAGCATTATCATCTGACATCTTAATATGGCTATGTAAAATAAACTATATTGTTCAAAAAGCAATGTGTAAACTGGAATAGTGGTAAAGTCATGATATTGGTTTTATATCAATTATGGTCATAGGATAGAGATGTCTATAATTGTTAATAAACTAAGAACAGCATAATATATAGATACTTAACTAGTTTCAATCTATATGACTACAAGCATGTTGGCTTAGAATTTGGGTTAATAGTTTGATAGTACATCGGAGAGGTAAATGACAGCTGTTGGAAGGTGTATTAGATCATAATGGTCCAGGTGCTCAGTTCCAATATCCAAAGCTTTTTACTGATCAAAGCCATACGATTGAAACTAGTCTGGGTATATTGGATGGAATAGCACTGGATAGGATTTTATTAAGCATTGTCATCTGACATTTGTTAGTTACTAAAACTTATATTAGGTGGCATAGCTGTGGTGAAAGAAAAAGGAGTACGCATGAGAGGTTTGTGAGAATTTGTACGCCAATCTTGCCTCATCTATTTTAAAAGTTGATATCTTTGTCTTTTTTAGAATAGGTTATCAAACTGGTGACAAGGGTATTCATATAATTAGCATTCACCATTTCCTGGTTGGGTTTAGGGTTTACCGTTATCAAATAGTCTCAATAATTAATTTGTTTATAATCTATCAGCTCAAAATTATTAGCTGATAATAATTTTTGCTCTCATTATGTGTGAGGATTCAAATTTTTTAAGTGATTTCATTCGAAAAATATATCCAGCAGTAGCTTCTCTGTGATGATTCACTGTTCTTCCATATAGTTATTGTTGGAATTTCTTCTTTCATATAAGATTACTACAAATTAATTGCCAAAGGTATTGTTTTTTTTCAGCACTGAACATTTTTCATGGAATATGTGCATTTGGTCTGATTCTACTATACGCTGTATAATTATTAGAATGTTGAATCCCTCATGAATGATTGTTATTTTTCAGTTATTATTGTAATGTATCCATTTTTTCACCATTGTAATGTATTAATTATTTATCGTAAGAAATCCTTGCATAAAGTTAACAATTTTTTATTGCTTTTGTGTGGACAAATTATTCTTAACTGTAATCATTTTTGTTACTACCTCTGTCTCACAAGTTTTCAATTAATACTTGATTTGATTTAATGTTAAATTCAAATGGAATAACGTTCTGATCTACGGATAAGATGAATGCACAAAGAAAGCTATTCTGGCGAGTACAAAAAAGGATTGTGGGGACTCCATAATCTTACAGCTTTCTATAAAAAGAAGAAATACTTGCATAAATGTAGATTTTTGTTCACAAAAAAATTAGACATCCCCTGAAAATAAACTTTACAGCATCTTTTGGAGCAAGAATTAATATAAGACCCGGTCTTATTTTCGAGAAAATATGGTAATACAAAAATTCTATTTAGGATCTAGAAAATGTGATGATTATGGGAAGGTTATGTTTATGTTGTGTTTTATTGCAAAAGATATAGCATAAAAATGGTTAAGAAATAGTAGGACAATAGATAAATAAATTATTTATATTTTATAAGTTAATAATATAAAATACATAATAGCGATAACTGTATATATATAATAAGACATAAAAGGTTTTTTTGTTAACTATTTTTATGCCTTCTCAGTGTAATTGTAAACTATTTTGACCTTTAATTTACATTGACTACATAGCAACAAGTATCTTTTTTTTAAATATATAAAATTAATCAGAACCACTAATAAAAGTATGATAAAGCAATCTAAATATTAAAAAATTTAACAAAAATAAAATGTATTAATTATAAAACATACTAGAATGTAATTACAAGAAATTAAGCAGTGTCCTGTTATTGAGCAAATGGAATATACATTAATTTTCTAATTTGAATAAAGTGCCTACATAATCATCTTACTGTTTAAATAGAGAAGCAGACTTGAACAATCTCCAAGAGCTATGATTCTGGTAGGCCTTATGGAAAGTGAACTTAGCCATGTCTAAGTTGCAAAATGAAATAAACCATTTTGTGTTGCAGACATGAAAATGTTTCGCAATAAAATAAGGTAACAGTTATATAATATGTATAAAATATTACTATATAAACATATACACTATGTATTATATAAATTTTCATTCATTTTTAATTAACCAGTTATTAATTTATCGATGTTTTATATATATATTTTGTAACAGAATCGTTTATCTCGCTAACACACTGCAGAATTCAAACCCCAGACACGAAACGGAACATTCTAGGAGGGGTTGCCTTCTGGATATACTAAGTTCGAATCTAAAGTCCCAATTTCACAGCGCCATCTACGTGATAACGCATCTGATGCCACTACTAGTATAACCTTTGACTGGTGCCTGGTGGTCAGGGAGAAACAAAAGATTCTATACTAAAAGAAGCTTGGGTGGCTAATTAACGTCTATGGATTTACAAAAGAAATGCAGAAAATATATATATAGACCGAGACAGTGATAGGAATCAATAAAATAAGATATCAAATTTAGTTTTAAATAATTTCACAAAATTTATTTATATAAATTATATATATAACGCCACTGTCTTCTTATATGAGACAGGGACGCGTATTAAATAATTGTTGGCATTATATTCCAATAAATGACAAAAGGTTTTAAAGCAAAGTGATATATTCTATTCCTCGGGCTAATAGCATTACGATAATGTGCTTGATGAGATAGGAACATGTGCGAGGTGCTTTGAGCAATTATACAAGTCTTAAGAAAATATTTGAAAATTAAGTGTTCTAAAATATTTATTGATTTCGAGAATAGCACGGACAAAAGCTTATTAAGCAACAAAATGGGAATGTGATCAAAGCATTTATTCGATAATAATAATAATAAAGTTACATTGGGAGGTCAGTATTGCTGATAATGAATTTATTAAAGTTGGAGGGTGTGACACGTTTAAGTCCCGGATGCTTTGTAAAATAAATATAAAATAAAACAATAATGGAATATTTGGAATGATTACGGAGGGCATCTTGCCGCTAACCCGTAGGAAAGTATTTTATGAACAGCCGAAACTTAGCGACTGGGTGACAATTGCGTTTAATTCCCAGGTGTGTCATTTATGGATACACTCTGCCTGGAAACTGCAATAAGCGAAGAGAACGGACTTGGCCGTGTAAAGAATCCTTGGAAAAGTAAAACAAAGCGGTCTCAACAACCAATTCACTTACCAACAATACGAGACTAGTGTATATAAAACATACTGAATGGGTTTTACTCGGATTAAGAGAAATGCCCAATCAAATTCCCAAAATTCATTTAAAAGGGTCCGCACATTTTCGATGTCAATGATGAACGTTTTAATTAAGGTAGAACACAGTAATTAAAAATAGGGAAATGCACGCTTGTGGGTTTGAAAAGTAAGTATAGATTTATATACGCAATCATGCATTAAGGGACACATTTAATCATTGACCTCGCACATACTCTCATATTAGATTAAAATCAATAACATGTAGATTTTAGACTATGTGATTATATTATATATTAAAGAAAAGAATCACCCTCGAATGAGTGATTTGCAAGATAATAAAATTGGAAATTATTTAGAAATTTAAAATATGCCTTCATAGCAGCATCTTATTTTCAACAAAAGGAATAATTCACTCGGTCAAAGATGATTCTGACACATTATCATAATAAAATAACAGAAAGCTTAATCAATAGAAAATATTAACCCAAGGATAGAGAGCAAAATGTTGAGTGTATTTAAACACGTTAAAGAAATACGTAATGAAGTTATGTGAAATATCAGAAAACAATTTAAAATAGCTATAGCATGTTAGTTATCACAAGAGCTCTTGGGTTAATTTAGGGTTACCTCTGGAGAAGCATTTTTAGGTAGATTGATGGTCGGCAGGTTTTTATATAATCTAACAGCAAAATCTGGAAATGTTCATATTTTTGGCAGCGGCAGCAGTTCCGGGGTTCCTTGTGTGATAACTTCCGATGGTCTACGGCAGCATATGACCATTCCGGAGAGAAATAGCCTTCTTGCGCTCTACTCTGTCATGTCAAGATTTACAAATTACTACAATACTTTTGGTTAGAAACATTAGATCTCAGAATGATTTCTCTTAGAAACATTAGAATGGAGAACCAAAGAAAACTCTTCTTTTTATATTAGACTTTAACAATAGAACTGCCCCGGGAGCGTTGCAAAAATATATCGGACTTATCAGCTGTAATTAAATCTATCCGAATGTCTAAAGGAATTCAACATTAATTAATTTCTTTTGTTAATTTCCCTGTCGACATTTGAATTACAAACTAGATTTAATTAAAAATTACTTTTACTAATTAAAGAAAACCTTAAGTGGACATCTGCTGTTTTTAGATAAACTTATATAACATTAACTAATTAAACTATTGTCCCTCATTTATTTTAACAGAAATATTTGGAATGACTTTTATTAAATTAAACGAAAATTATTTTACTTTTAAATCGCAATATTTGAATCTATTTACTAAACGAATATTTACTAAATGAATTTTATTTTAAATCAAAATATATTACGATGGTAATATATTTGTAAATAGATTCAAACAAAATAACTTTAACAATTTATAAATTTGATATGTTTTAAAATGCATATCATAGTGTGTGCGCAATTATGACCTATATAACCTACTTTTTAATAAATCAAAATTATGTGAACATATACATAATCCATAATATTTTATTTTATTTGGGAATGAGTTATATATATAATACGAGCATTGTGCTTGTGGTTTAAAATTAGGCGGGATTTTCGGTATATAAGCGTATTGCAGACACACTACGATAGATTGGGGTTCAAACTAAGGTATGAGGGTAGGAAATAGGTGAGAAAAGGTGAAACGAAGATCTGCAAAGCAGACTTTACTGTTTCAATATTTATATTTTACTAATTATCACTGCCATTAAATCCTTGTTTAACAACAGCACACACCTTTTTTTCTTTCAAAATATATATGACTTATAAAAATTGGAAAGGAATAAAAATCCTTATGCTGCTCTTCCACAAAATAACAATCAAAAAAAAAAAAATAATTCTTTACAACAGCTATATAATCAAATAATAATTTTATACATAAAAAGCTTTTTTCAGCACCTGCTTTGGTGCCCTTTTTAAATGTTACTAATCTATTTAAAGTTAATGAATCACCTGACATAAAACCATCCAGTGTCCAATAATGGAATTAAAACAAACAATATTAATATAAATAATTAAAACAAATCAAAACCCTCATATAAATTCAATAATTACAAAATGATTATATCATAACAATATGTTAAATGATATTTCATACATTTTTTTTATACAATTATATATATCAGCCTATATAATTTTCCATTCATTTTAATCAACCAATTATTAACCAAATTTGTAGAAGTTTTATAAATATTCATACAATTAGTCAAATTATTATTAATATAATATGTTTCATATATTTGTCTTCTTTTTGGATTTTTGATGAAATTTAAATATTTAATACTTTTTGTAGCATCTATTCTATGGCCATATTTCAAGTAGTAAATATGTAATGCAAACCTATCATCTCTTCTTTTTACAGCATTGTTATGTTCTTTGGCTTTACCTCTAACTGTTTTCCAGCATGCCCAAAGTAAATCATTTTAAAATTTTTGCATATAATTTTATATACAATTCCTTTTTTGAACTGTAAATCATCCCTCAACCTATAATTATCTTGATCAATTAATAGGTAACGTTAAATAGATTAAATAACGTTAAATAGATTAGAAACATTTGAAAAAGGCACTAAAGCAGATGCTGAAAAAAGTTTTTTATGTATAAAATTATTATTTGATTATATAGCTGTTGTAAAGAATTATTATTTTTTTGATTGTGACTTATAAAATATAATGTTTTTTCCCACTAAATTCAATCAAAAAATATATACACTCTTCTTTTTTCTTTCCAAAAACTTTATTTTTTCCATTACCATATATATACATTTACTTGTTTACCACATTCAACGTTTCAACAATCTTTTTTGAAGTCATTTTCAAGGATCTACAAAATACATATTTACATCTTTATAATTATCAATACAATTGAAAATAAACAAAACTTAAAAAATGCATCTATCCCTATCATAAAAACAATAACATTTTCCTTTCATTTATCAATACGTCTTTTTTTTTTTTACATATACTACATTATATATACATTACACTTATTTAAAACAGGCAAAACTCTCCATACAGTAGTGCCACTCAAAGCAAGCCAGAGTAAGAAATGGTGATCATATGATGTTTAGTGTTTTACTACACTTTCTTCTTTTCTCCCCAAACTTTTTCCCTTTTTTACCTATACATTTCTTTTTTTAAACTAACAAATATTTTTTTTTCCGTTTTTTTTTATACCTCTTAAGTAATTACTTTAAAACAATACCTTTACCTATAAATTTATTCTTTACTTAAAATATATCATTTACATAATTTATTCAGAACAGGTTTATTTTTATATGTAAACTCTCTTTTAGCAAGAAAATGTATATTTATGGTGATGGAAAAAATAAAGTTTTTGGAAAGAAAAAAGGAGAGGGTATATATATTTTTTGATTGGAATTAGTAGAAAAGAACATTATGTATATTCATACAATTATTGTTATTATATATAATATACAGTGGATATATTATGCATATATAATTGTTATTTGTTGTATAATTAGTAAATTTTACTTTTGTTCTATTTGTAAGTAAGTATTTAGATTGCTTTATCATAATTTTATTATTGTTTTTGATTAATTTTATATGAATATAAAAAGATAACTTATACTTACATTGATGATAGCATAAAAATATTTGCTGAAAAAAACTTTTACAGTTATTATAAATTTATGATTATCACTATTATATAATAAAATTTTATATTATTTACTTATAAATTATATGAAACAGTATAATGAATTATGTTTATTTCTATTTTTGATGATAAATTAGATAAAAGATATTAAAGAAATGAAATATTAAAATCTCTGAATAAAATTAAATGATCACTTACAAATGAATAAAGCTATTCTGATTCCTGGAGAAAACAAGACAAAGGAGAAAAAGATGAATAAAAATTAAAATTGAGTTTTTTTTTATGATTGTGCATACCTTTCATAGTAAATAAATATGTCCACTTGTATTGCATGTTGATAAATTTAAATAGATGTATTTGAGATCTTGTCACGTTGTTTTAAATCTTTTCTTTAACAAACCTTTTTTAAAAAAAAATCTAAATGATTGTATTCAATCCTCAATCATATACAACAAGTACTGCATCTGAATGCTATAAGATGATCATACACTGAGTAAATAGATCTATCTTTCCAAGTTCAAATCTATCTTAAAAATTTAATAAAAAGTAGTCCATTACAGTGCTGTTCAAAATTTTCCATTGTGAATCAGTGAGAAATCAGTTAGTTTTACCTGCCTAGCATTAAAAAATACATATTAATAAATTAAACATAATGTGAGTATAATATATACTATATTTATATTTTTTACATTGTTATATATTTTAATGTAATCCATATATAAATAAAAAAATGCTTAAAATTAAATGGAATCTTTGTTGATGCTCTCCCTGCAATTTTATTACAATGGATACCAAGTAGAGGTACTCCTATTACATCTTCTTAACATTGTTTCATAATCAGCATTGCAAAACTACTATTTCACAAAATAGTTTTTGTGACATAATGCATAGTTCTACCCATTATAAAAATTTTAATAAATATTTGAATAAAATTTTGTTTAAATGTTTTTTTTTTCTGTAATTGAAACTTTTCTAATCCAGTGTATTCTGATATTTTTCTTTTATTCAAAGTTTTTTATTTAAAAATTCGATTTAACTTCATGAATAATTTTAAATGTGTTTTATGGACGTGTTAAATTTCTTCAAAGCAGGACAATTGAATAGCATTAGTCTATGACTTTTTACCCATTTACGTACTCAAACTAATGATGTATTCATATACTTATAGATTCAATAATATCACATCTACTACGTTTAACAACTTAGTGATTAGTTCTTATGATTTTGTCATCATATTTTAAAAATGTTAATCATCCTTAAATACTTCCAATGCCTTTATACTCCTTCAATGTGGTTTTATGTCTCACTTCTATTCAATAAGTTGGGAGAATAATAGACCTATTGAAGTTTGCTGTTATATCTTAACAACATATCTTCCAACTGTCCAAACTAAAAGTTATTGAAAATGTGTTTATCAATGGAATATGTGATAAAAAGTTTTAAATCATATTATTCACAAATTGCATTTAAGCCATTAAGAATATTCTGTAGACCAATGGTCTTCAACCTTTGGTCCGTGGACTGGTGCCAGGCCGCAGGAAAGTTTGTAATAACAAAATAATAAAGAGTTTAAACTTTTAATTAATATAAACAATTTTTATTTATTTTTTCATCTCATTTTTATCCAATTAAAAAAAAAAAGAAACAACGAAAACAAAATCTAATCAATCATACATAAATTAATTTGTTTTTTCAGTTATCACAGATGGTTATGGGGGCGGGGGGAGAATTAAATTTTTTATTACTTTTCTAAAAAAATTCAAAATTAAAAAAAAGTTTTTTATTATACAAACTCTATATATATATATAACTCCATCATGTATATTTAACATTGTTGTTTTGATCAGTTATAACAATTATGCTCATCTAAAGCTAAGCAGTTTACATCTTTAAGAAAATTTATCTATAGACTTCTGCCGGTCCGCGAAACCTTATCCTTATTTTTACCGGTCCGCAGGTGTGAAAAGGTTGAAGACCACTGCTGTAGACCATGCTTTGAATTGACTTGTAAGTAAAATTTCCAAAAAATCAATGTTGTAAAACTTAAAAAAAAAAGTTTGAACCAGTTTAATGGCATTTTTTATTTCATATTCCTCGGATTTTGCACCATTAGTAATTAAATGGCTTCGTTGTGACTATTATATAACAGCAGTGTTATATGAATAAGTTTCTATGGACAACCAGTAAATTAATTGACTTAGCGTATTGATAAAAGTGACGCCTATATCACATATTTGTTTTTAACACTTTTTTGTCAGTTACTTGGTAATGTATCTGTAGTGCTTTGTGATTTTCTAAAATTACAATGATTTTGACAACTGTTTATTCTGGAAACAACTAGTTAGAAAATTCCTTAGAAAATATTTTTGCTATAGTAGAAAGCAGTGGTTTTTATAGATTTTGTATTATCTTCATAAATTTGAACCCTTGAAGCATTCTTTAGTCTATGTAAGTTAATTGATCTATATATAGATAGTATACCATTCATCTAGATACCTGTAATTTAGAAACTTTTATTCTCTGGACAGCTTTATGACGTCAAGCTTGTGATTTTAACTCTCAGTTTACTTAAGTAATATTTTTAATTCATTCTTTGAGTATACATATCTTAAAATAATAAGTGTATTACTTAAAAAAAAAAAAAAAAAAATCTTAAAATAATAAATACAATAATGTAAATAAAATTAATGTATACCACTTTTAAAAATAAAGAAAAAATACAACCCAGTAATTAAATTAATGAGCTCAATTGGTATGAAAGTCATGTTTTATTTTTATTTTAATCTAATAGTTTTTGAATGCTAATTGCTGCAATTAGTTATATATAATTAGTAGAGAAAAGGAAGAATCATTCAGTGCCCCCCTCCCCATCTTGTTTTTTTTTTAAAAATAGAATATTACATCAAATTGTTCAGAAGACAACTAACTTAATAAAGAATAAGAATTGTTCAAAGTTTTTTATGATCTTTTAAAATATATATATGAATTACTAAGTGGATAAGAGAGCATTGAAAAATGAGGTAGATTTATTGAAATTTTTGCTGATATAGTATGGAATAAAAAGTGTATTGTTGAAATGCAGAAATTTTACAAATCCTAAAACATTAGGAATCAAAAATTCCAAATTAATAATATTCTATCTGTATTTCCTAAAAACTTGGAATAATTTTAAAGTTAATTGATCACTACATTTTACAACTTTGCAGATATCCAATTAGGATTGAGTTTTTCATTTTAAGATTACAAAGAACAGTTTTAATTTTTAAACTGGATATGTCAATTCAAATACAGTTTCATCATTAATACCTTTATTCAAAATGTGATCAAAATACATCCATTGTATGTTCAAAATATCCTTAAAATTCTAGGATTATAATATTTCAAATTTATATTTTGCTTTCGGTATATTAGACAAGATCCAAAGTCATTATTCACAACAACTATTTCTTCTAAACCAATCATTTTTAAGTGTAAGTCTCTCTGTCAATGTTGTGTATTCCCCTGGCAACTCGACTGAGAAACACCCCCAAAAATTACAATCCTTATCGCATTTCTCTTTCAACATCTCGACTAAGTATATTATAAGTTCCCCAATATTAAACCCTGGTAGCTCTTTAGGCTTACATAACAAAAAATAAGATCAGGACAATCTTTTTAAAAAACTAGTTGGGTTTCTATACCTTCAGATCCGAGTCTCTGGGTTTTCTCCCCTTCTGGAACATGATGACTTGATTAAGACAATATCAGTTACTAGAACACAAATTTTACAAGCAAATGAAAAAAAACACTTCACTGGCGATGTTTTCCCCTTATCCGATTTGGTGCTTGTCTTATAGATAAAGACACCATTCGATGGCGCCGTTTTCACGCTAAAACTATAAAATATGACCATTCCCGGGCCATTGATTTTAATCATTTTGATGTGTTTTTTGTAATGCGGAAATAAAAACAAAACAAAATCGTCTTTTTTAAATATTATTTTTTATTAACGTATATAAATTAAATGATAATAATAAATGTAAAATAAAATAAATTACAATTTGATTTGTGTTTTTTATTTTGCTTTATTAGAAAAATCAATTTTCTATCGGATATTTTTTTACCGGGGTTACAGCTTTTTTTGTTGTTATTGTTTAAAAACTCATAATCGGAATAAAAAGTAAAATTTCTTAGTCTTCCTTTTACATTTTATTTCTACAGAGCAACAGATATTATTGTGTTACCACTATTTTTTACTTTTTTGGTCTTCGTTTTACATTTTTTTTTTTTATACAGACAAACATATTACTGCAATTTTTTACTTCAAATAGAATGACAACAAAAAGTAAAAGTTGTTACGGTTAGGTTTAGGGTTAGTGTTCTGTTGTTTGTAATGCTAAAATAAAAAATATCAAAATCGTATTTTTGTAAATATTTTTTTTTTAGTAACATCTATAAAATAAATGATAACAATAAACGTAAACTATATTCAACAAAGTATAACAGTAGTCGGAGAAAAGAAAGTAAAACTTTTTTAAACAACAACAAACACATATATATAAAATGTCTTTTTTACTTATTAACCATGTTTATAATATATGCTTTTTATGAAATTTAAAAAAACCATGCAGAATTTTTTTTTTCTTATGGCTCTTTTTTACTTCAAAAATATACACACGGTAGAATGGAGCTCTCATGGAATATTATGAACAGTACATTACTTGACGTGTTACCTAATTCCAACTCACTTTACACATATATCTTGTCAACATTTTCCCACTTAAAACTTCAATACAGTATGGTGTAAAAAGTCTGATAATTATTACTTTACAAAATCTGAACATTTCAATACTTTAAAATAAAAAAAAATCCAATGAAAACAACATTTTCATCCAATTGAAATGCACACACCCTCTCACCAAGCCATAACAATTTTATAACTGCGAATTCGGAAAATTTATTTGCTGTGATGCGACATACATGCTGTACTGCGACATGACATAGCGGCCTGCAATCTGTAGCACAACAAAAAAGTTGTATTATAGAAAACGCTGGTTCGAACGTGTCGGCCGCGGAAACTGCATTTTTATGTGTTTTAGCAGGAAAACAGCGCCATCGAGCGGCATCTTTAGCTATAAGACGAGAACCTCTGATTCTTTTTCAATACTTAAATTCCTTTGTCGAGAATTTAATTAAGGCTACTTTCCGGATCTTCTATTTTAAGTTGTTTAATTTTTTCTCTGATCAGTTCTCAAATTTGCTCAGTCTGAAAAGAAAATTTCTAATTATGCAACTATTCTACTTTTTTAATATTACTAATTCCACAAGTTTTACATTATCTCTGTTGATCAAATTTTGAAGTACTTTCCATTTTCTTTAACTTACGTATTTAATATTTATCTTTTTGTTACTTTTACTTCTATAGTATTCTTGTTAATATTTAAAATTAAATATTTATTCAGAGTACAAATACTACAGTCAATTGTTAAACTTTGTCTTTAAATTTTATATTGCTTATGAAGCTCTGCATTCATTTTATTACTTATCCAAGCAGAGAATAACATATTTTCTTTAATCAAATTATTAGAGTAATCTCATGATTTTTTTTCTTATGAACCCAAGATCGATCTTTCTTATATCCATATCATATTTCATACTCTATAATATGGTCAACTGAAATCCAAATTGACAGTTTTATTGTTTAACAATTGTTGATTAGCATGAACAACAATTGCCTCTAAAGAACAAAGATCGATTTTTTTTAAGCGATATTTATTTGCAATAGAATCTACTTTTAATACTCCTGTCATTTGTGTTTCATGTTACAAGCATACGATCACTTCAAAAATCTACACTTACAAGTGCTTATTTAATATGCATTTCTTTTACATTCTGATTTCTAATTCTGAAGTAATTTGGTTATTTACAGATTAAATGCATATAAGCAGTATTTTTCTTTAAATAAAGTATTGATGATAATTTATTCCCGAAGTTTCGATAACAGCAAACCTTTCAAATTCACAGCCAGTATTATCATGTCTTATAACTTTTATGTCCTTGATTTGAATAAAAACTGCTAACCCGGAGGCAAAATTCCATACAGTACTGCCACTCAGGGCAAGCCAGAGTAATCAATGGATGTAAGGTTTGTGCACAAAATCCCCATCTAGTACCTACTCATCCAATATCTCCAAACTAATTTCTAGTTTTCTTTAGTGAGGAGGCTTGGATTTGAGAGCATTGCACCTAGATCTTAGGATCTAATGTGACCCTCCAGCAGCCACCTTCTGCCTTTTTAGTTAACTATTGAAGCAATGGATATGAAGTCCAATCCATGCTTAGTTAGTATTGTAGGCCTGAACTAAGTTTATAGTCCAATATCAGCAGGGTTTTGCATTAAAGCTAAAATTAATTATGCTTACTGAATTTGTATTACATTTAAATATTTCGTGTTAAATAAATTCCATTCAAAGATTAAATTTCTGTTAATAACAATTGCTTGTAAAACCTATTAGTCAAACATATATATATGTCAAGCGTATATATATGAGTTAATGCAAAATTCTGCTGAAATAAAATGCTTATTTTAAAAATACTTATTTTACTATAAAAAAAAATAATATATTTTTTGTTAAAATCTTGTTAAAATATGGCGTATGATTTCATTTTGAGATAAGCCCACCAACATTTTCTAAAGGAATGTATGTTTTAATTAGTGAGCCCATTCATGTCAAATTAAAGATGGCCTTCTCTTTCTTTCTTTTTTAATTAATAAAATTCAAACTTTAAAGAAAGAAATTTAGAATAAAAAAGTAAAAGTTATTTTTAGAAAATGTTATCTTGAAACAAAGGAGCATGTGGGTGGGCTTATCAAGATCTAAGATCATACAAACAATAGAAGGTAGCTGACAAAGAGGGTATAAATAAAAGTGAGAACAAAAGACTTGGTTATTCAGGGTTTTCTTGCTGGCATTCAGATTTCTCTTTGGAGAACTCTTTCAGATTTTGCTTGTGGAGATTTTATTCCAAAAAGTTAGACAGCTGTCGTCTTCAAAATCATGGAGAAGTTTGAACATGCTCAAGCTAAATGTCATATGAATTTGATGGATTCTACTATGCTTGGCTAGGCAAATAAATAGCTTTGCCTATCGCCGAGGTTCCTAAATACCATCAAAATGCCTTAGTATCCACTCAATAGTCATCTGAACTCTGTGTCGTGTCTGTAGGACTTTTCATAAAAGCATGCTACTTATTTCCATTTTCCTTGTCCGGACAAATACCTATCAACGGTCGGATCAAGCCACGAACGCTGTAGGAAACATGACCAAGGAACCAGGACGGTAATCATATCTCTCCTCCATTGAACTATTTACTTTCTACCCTTTTATTCATACCTTTCTTAATTGAATTATATTTTGAATTGTTTTATTTAATGATATTTGTAATGTAACCATTTTTATTAGACTAGTATTAGATATATATATATATTGTGTGATCATCTATCTATATATATTTAACCCTTTTTCCTTCGCTATTCTTCATTACTAACATGTATATATATTTTGTATTCCATTGCGGTTAAGTTTAAAAGTGAATTTTTTCATAAAATTTCTTTCCAATTTTATTTTTGTTTCTAAATTCCATATCAGTAAGTTTCCTTTGCTCCTCGATAATGCCTTTTTTGTCCGCCACTGGCTTATTATCAGATTTAGCTATATACGTCTTAAATAATTTTTAAACTGTCTGTTTTTACACAAAGCAATTAGACAATGCTTTGCGAAAGATTTTTATTATTGTACTTTATCAAGGAGATTCGAGTTGACAATTTTATTAAAATTGGGAAGAAAAGACCTAGACCGCAAAAATATGATATCGTTTAATCTGTTTTTATTGTCTCATTAGTTTGTTTCATTAATTTGGGGGAATAGCGGAGGCCATTAAAAACATTCTTAATATTTTAAAGTCATTAATTAAACATATTATTTAACTATAAAAAGCTTGAGTTTCCTAATTTTATTATAATGCTTTATTTTACTTTTCCAATGATCCAGGCACGCAAAACACATTTTTCATAGTACTTTTATCCACATTTAACTATTTAGCTCTGTAGGTATTCCCGTCCATGTCTCTACCGCTGATGCTAAGCTTGGCCGGAAGAAAATTAATTTATGTATGGCTCAGATAATATTGTTGGTTCGTCATTAGCATCGAGAATAGGCGAATAGGGCAGAGGTCATAGTATTTTTGATTTAATATCTCATGTATGGGTGGCCTCAAGGTACTTTCACTTAGTATTTGAACTGGGTTAAACCAGCATACATCATCTCACTGTCACACTATAAAGCTTTGAATCCAAAATTAAAACACAATATTTTCAATTCAAGCTCATTTGCTTGTATAGTTATATAGATCTGAACTCACTTCAGCATCTATACATTTTGGTATCTGGTTCTTTAATAACCACAGTCCCCATATTCCTATTGGACAGGATTGATATTAAGCCACTAAACATCACATAATCATCATTCTTTATGCATACACAAGCAGTTGACACAGAGGCAAAACTCTCCATTCAGTAATGCCACTCAGTGCATCCAATGATTACTCTAGCTTGCAATGAGTGGCACTACTGTATGGAGAGTTTTGACTCTGTGTTAACAGCTTGTGTAAGCATAAAGAATGGTGATCATGTGATGTTTAGTGGTTGAATGGTAACTGCTTTTTGTTGGATAATGTTAATTATAGTTTCATGCAATTTAAAAGTGAATCAATAATAATAATAATCATATTAAACTTAGTTAAAGTTAAGGTATTTTTTTATTAACAAATATAAATCCCAGAAAAAGAAATGGTTAAAAAAAAAAACATTTTCAGTAGTTTACAAGAAGTAAAGAAAAAAAGCAGTGTGAAAGTCAGGCTATGATAAGCAAATGTAAATATGCTGTAAAAAATGAAAATCATAAGCTTATATATACATATAACCCAGCATCCTATGATTTAGAGCATATTTCTAACACTTGCAATAGAAACAGCAATTAATTATGGTTTATTCTACTTTAGAAATATTTATTGGACAACCAGTGAATATCAAATATCCACAATTTCTAGCTATTGTTAGCCTCCACTGACGAACAGGATTTGCATTCATGTCTTGTGACCATTACAGTGGTTTTTATACTACTCAAAGTAGTAAGTACTCTTGAGATTCAAACACATTTAAGATTTTAAACCTTTAACCAATTTCTTTGTAGAGTTATATAGGTGTGATAGTAAGTTGGTTTAACAACCGTGGTTTTCTGGTAATTGTAAGCATTTTTCACCCTTTGGCAGTGATGGTATACCAAACAAATCGCATATGTCTGTTGATTTTTAATATAAGATTATTGGTAGTATTTCATTTTATTTATTATAAGATAGAGTGACAAAAAGCAGAATAATTAAAATATGTAATTATTACATAAGATTTGGACTTATAATAATTATGCAAACAAGTTGACCTGAGTTCTAGTGATTTGAATCTCAAATTATTGAGTTGGATAATGTAAGAATAGTGCTTGGCATGTGAGTGCAAACCATGCTTCTTGCTAAAGACTGCCCCAATATCCAAAATACTAATCTAGTGATGTGGATAAAAACTTCCATCTAGTGTCCACTGATTGTTTAAGCTGACATTAGATGGCACTTGAGTAGATTTATGAATTATGGCTCTTAAAAGCATATATTAAATATAGGTTAAGAAATATATGTAATATTTTTTTGTATATACCTTTCCAACATAAAGGTGAAAGTACCTAAAATTAACATAAAACTGAAGTCATTAAAATATATAGTTAATATAATTATATATTGGCTCATTTCCATTACCATATGTTTTTAGAAAAATATAAATTTTATTTATAGCTTTCAAAATACATTCAACTATTAGTAATAACAAGAATTTCAAATGGTATTACCTCTTTAAGTGTTTCTAAGCTTTAGAATACTGGCTAGCATGAGAATTTAACCTATGATCTCTATATTTGTGAATACTGGATGTATAGTGATGCTCTAATCAATTAAACTATATGGCCAAAGGCAACAGTCAATATAAATTTTATATACTTATCTATGAGTCCTGCCTTTTCTATCCTTTTGGAATAATAGAAGTAAACTTTATAGATTCATTCAGTCCTAAGAACTTTCAAATATTTTGGAACTAATATATAGTCACGATATTTTAAAACTTTTTCAGTTATGCTATCAGAATCTAGTATTTTTCATTTTCAAGATTACAGAAAGCTATTTCAACTTCATCCATTTGGATATATTATTAAAAGATGCCATCTGATTTCTTATGTCATTCAGATGATCAAAATGCTCTATCCATATTAAAAAAGTGCCGGCCACTGATTTAATATGATTATGGTATCAATTTCAGGTTCATATATTATTTTCTGTGAATCACACATGACTTTTACGTTTACAGTTTTAATCCAATAATTGCTCCTAGATCTTAACATCATTCTTGAAATTCTGTCTTTTGCGAATGAATTGAATAGGGCAATTTTCTGGTAATCTGGTAGTATTTTAATTGCTGTGAAGATATATGGATATGGAAATGATTGAAGTCACTGCTTTTATTTTATTATTTTGAGATAATTAGTAGTAATGGTTGCGTCCAAGAAAAAAAAAAAACATATAACCATACTCAAATGGTTAATTAAATAAAAAATTTTCTTAGGTTTAGCATGCATTTGACCACATCTAAATAACTTCATTCTAGAGTTGGCTATGTAACAATAGTTAACCAGTTGCTATTAAATAGTAGCATGAAATATGTTCCAGATGTTTATTACTGCTTGCCATCATCATTAGAAAGTGCACACATGTACAAATTGTTTTTTTACTTTGCTTATAGGCATATGCCAAACAAATGTTCTACAAATGAAAGATAATCTGAAGACATTTACTTTTTAATCTATCAAGACCATACAGTCATATACGCTTGTATTCAAAATTTTAAGGATGTTTACAAATTAGCTTTTCATTTAATAAAATAGCAGAAGTAAAACATGGCTATTTGGTAGTATATGCATAAAATTACTCCTAACTGATGAAATGGATTAGTTTGATAATGCTATCTGAGTTCTCTTGATTACTTACGGAGTCTCGAGTAAAATAATGTAATATGGACTGCTGTTGTTAACTGTGATTGAAATATAACATTAAAGTGAGCTATCATCTTAAGTCTATTTCCGCCGGTGTTCCCACCTGCGATCCTTGACACACTGTGAAAAATTGTAATAGATAATTTTTTTTAAGTTTAAATTATTATTTTTTTAGTTAATAATTGATTGGTACAGTATGATCAGTACAAAACTTCCTAAATGGTTTGTTTTATAGTGGACTCGATCATGAATTTAATGGATAAGATAGACCTCATTTGCAGTAAAAGATCTCTAAGATATTCTACAGAAATACAATATTGATTGTTTTCATTGGAAAGATATTGCAAGGAATGAAATACATTGGAGACAGTTTTGGAGTACTTTAAAAAGTAGTTTATTGTAAAAGTTCGAAAACAACATCGCAAAATATTAAAAAATAGAATAATGGACCAATGTGTTCTGTATGTGGAATTATTTGTGGTTAGTAGATTGGTTTGTATAGTCATTACAAAAAACATCTCTTGTGTAGTATTTTAATGTTTTCCTTTTTTGTAGTTGAAAAATCCCTGCTTGTTTGCTACTCCTGCTAATGGCAATCTATTTTTAATATGAAGCTAACATATTATCATGTTATTTTAAAACTTCCTCAAATGTCCTACCAGGATCTGTAGGTTTTCTATTTTCAAGAAGGCAGACAGTTGCTATAACTTCTTTGAATATATTAATAAAAGACTATGGTAGATTTTATTTTAATGAGTTTTGCCTAGACAATTTTTAATAGAGTTAGGATTAAATTATACATTTTATAAGTATATTGTGGAATGAATAGTATTCCATAATTAAAACAATTTGAAAATCCTGTCTTAAACAAAGTAATTTACAAAACGAACATTTAGCATAATCTAAAACTGAAATGGTGAATGCTTGTATTGGTTTTCATTATCTTATTGGTAATTTTAAACTTGCCAGTGTAATTAATATTAGATGTAACACAGATGAGAACTATTAAAGAAATAATTTTGGCACTCAAAAACTTTAATTTTATCATTATCTATTTCAATATAAAATGAAAGCTATGGAGTTAATTGCTGTAGTTACCTGTATCAGAAATAAACTATAAAATTTGATTAATAGAAAGAATTTATAAAAAATCAAGTTTTGTAACTCTAAAAAATATCTGTCAGAGGGCACAACGATTATTCATCAAAATCTACTTATTATCATTGACAGTATTCCAGATCTTTATTAAAATTATAATGTCACATCTATATTTGTTTGTTTGTTTTTTAAAAAAAAGTTAACTGGTACTTAATCCTACTTAAAACAGGCAAAACACTATATGTATTGCCACTCAGTCAAGCCAGAGTACTCAATGGATGCCAAAAGGCTTGTGCATAAAATCCCCATCAGTGCCTACTCATTCAATATCCTCAGACTAGTTTCTGGCTTGTGGCCTTCATCACAAGGAGCCTTGGATTGGAGAGCACTGCACCTAGATCTTAGGATCTAATGCAACCCTCCAGCAGCTACCTTTTATCTCTACTTAACTACAAAACTATGAGTCTTAAATTGAAAACACTATAATATTTTCAATTCAAGCTCATTATTTTCTATAGTCATATAGGTCTGAACTCAGTGATCATGTGATGTTTAATGGTTTAAAACCAATCCTGCCTAATAGGATAGTGGTGGCTGTGATTATTAAAGAACCAAAGTCACCAAAAATGTATAGGTACTGGACTGAGTTCAGATCTATATGACTTTGAAAATATTATAGTGTTTTCAATTTAAGACTCGTAGTTTTGTAGTTAAGTAGAAATAAAAGGTGGCTGCTGGAGGGTTGCATTAGATCCTAAGATCTAGGTGCAGATCTCTCAGATCCAAGGCTCCTCACTGATGAAGGCCACAAGCCAGAAACTAGTCTGGGGATATTGGATGAGTATGCACTAGATGGGAATTTTATGCACAAACCTTCTGGCATCCATTGATTATTCCGGCTTGCACTGAGTGGCAATACATATAGAGAGTTTTGCCTCTTTTATAACAGTTATGAGCAAGCATAAGAAATGGTGATCATGTGATGTTTATTGGCTTAATCCTACTTGTTAATTGTTTTTTTTTAAAATAGCTGGAGTCTTAAATTTTGAATTTAGCTTTTTATCTCATTTAATAAATGACTTTATTAACATTCATATATTTAAGTGTTAATGTAATTATTTTAATGGGGGTTTTTTTTTAGTACCAAAATGGGAGACTATATTCGAGGTAAAAAAGCATATACTAAATGGGATGTAGATTCTGACAACGTTAACATTGACTATCAGTCTGAGCAGGATGGCATACACTCAGGATGGTTTTCAGGGCGTAAAGGTATGCTGTTGAAGGCTTTAATTATTTCCATGGCATTCTGCGTTGGTCTCATTCTTGGCTACATAGTTCGGAAAACAGTTCCTCTCATCACAAACACTTCTATCCCACATTGTGTCCACGACAGTCCTGTCTACGACTACCGGCAGAATGACAGCAACACTTTGGATGATGAAATTTATGGTCCTCATATTAAAACACATGTTAGGTGAGTGATATGATTTTAATATTAATATAAAATGATCTATACAGAACTAAATTTATTTTTTAATAGGTTCTTCTAATTTATGATGGCAGAAAGTGTACAGGTTTTTACGATGAATATTCTGAACATTTTAATGTAACTTACAAACATCACTAACAGTGCAAAGTAACCTATATAAAATTCACTGGGGTCTTAGATATACTGTACATTAAACAAAAAATATTTAATGAATATAAAGTTTTGTATGATGCAATGAAACTAAATAAAGATATAATTTTTAACTTTAACGATTAATGTGCTTAATTTAAAAAAAAATACAAACAAAGAATTAGATTTCTATTTGCTAATGTAAATATTTTACTAGAAGAAAGAAAGTGATAAACAAATTTTATTAGTAAAGGAAAAGACATATTTAATTGATAAGGCATTAATGTAAAGTTGCGTAATGCATAAGTTATTGTGAATCATTGCATCTTGGGAAATTATGTCCCTGCAGTAATTTAAATTACATTTCATAATTAATAATGACTGCATTTCTTTTCAATGCAATTTTATGAAACTATATATAAAAATACTGTTAATCACAAAATTTATTAAATATTTTATAATGATCAAATTAAAATGAATAAATATATAAAGATGCAAATACAGGAAGTTAATGTGGACTTTGGAAAACAATATGTGAAAATCCCTGGTGATTTTCTCAAGATCAGAACAAAATATACCAGATTGTTACAAGTCTTTAAAACTCTGATTTACAAATGGATAAAAATTTCTTCACAAAAATGGTTTTACACCTTTTCAGAGACTTGTAACAACCTTCATTTTGTCTTAGCAATAAAAAACGTTTTCTATCATTAAGAACTTTTACGTATTCTCCAAGTTTGTTTAGATTTTAACTTCAATTGCAAAATCTTCACTGCAATATATGCCATGTATATATATTCATACAAATATTTTTATAGTTACGGGTATAAAAAACTTTTTGGTGTTCATCCATGTAGAATACTTCGACTTGATCATACAAACCCTCAACTGAGAAATTAACACTATATTGTACCGGTCGAAATACGTCTATTGATCCAACAAGACCCAGAATACAGGTAAAGTACCTCGAGTCCGACCATGTACAAAATATATAAGGTACATCGTGGATTCTGCTCTATTTATCTATATCCTCAGGTCAAAGATTTAATCAACAACCTTTCTTGATGATAACATTGAATTCCTTCATTTTCACTGTGCTGGAGCCGAGCCTTTAAACTTGAGATTCATTTTTAATTAAATTTTAATGAGAACTTGGGTGATTGATTTATATATATACTTAAAATCAAAGATTGCTTAAGGATTTGAAAAACACTAGAAGTTTTGTTTTAGTTATATATATTTTAAACTCATTAATTATTTTACATTTACATTTAACTCGAGCTCATAAAAAAAAAAAAACCAATCTTTAAATTAATTTTATAAATATATAGTAAGTTTATCCGAGACCATGTTCCTGTATGACAGATTTTACATTAGAGGTGATCTTTTACATTATTTGGTTTACACAAATTTATTTTTGTTTACATTTATTAAAAAAAAAAGATTTTAAAATTAAATGACCATGGATTCTAAATTCTCCGTTCACATTTAGTACAAGATAATAAATACATTAGTGTGTCTAAACATTTGACCAACTGATTGTATATAAAGAATAAATATTTTATTTCTTATTTAAAAAAGATTAAAAACATTTTATATTAAAAACGGATATTAAAGAAACAATTATAATAAGACTGATTCGACGTCTTATTCCAATGACATAAGAAAAGAAAAGGATTGATTTTATTAGACCTTGCTGGAATAGCATTAAAAATAACCTCAGTGTTTAGAACTGTAAGCTATTATATAAAAAAAAATAGATCAGTTAATTATCAAGCAATCAAGTCACTTTAGTTGGACTTTCAACTAAAATCATTCCTTATAAAACTATAACGTGAATTAGCAAAATTAAAAGATTTTAACTAATCACAAATTAAAACAAAAGAATTGGTTACTCAGGTTGAAGATCCTTGAGTAGAATCATTTCCCTATGGCTTACGTATTAGATAGGCAAAAGGAAAACAAAACATTGTCGGGTTAATGAACATATGAAGGCAAACTTGCATGCCTATTCCAACGAAGAAAAAGGGAATTCGGCATGTCTGCCATGTTGTGAACAAATACCGAAAGGAGATAGGAATTACGGAGAGCCCTCATGTTCGCCTATACGGATATCATGCTGACTAACCAACTCTACCTCAACCACACTCTCCGGCCCACAAACTTATGCGTAACCGGGAGTCAACTCCTGACACAAATAAATGACCGTTTTAGGTCTGTCCACACTACTGAGCATTCTTTATTAACCCGAGATATTAGAATCACCAAATATGAAATAATTATAATTAAATCGCCTTAAATGATCTAATACTGCATAGAGATCAACCTGCGCAACCAACTAATTTATGTAAACATTTTACTAACAAAAACCAAATATATAGAATAAGGAAAATTACTTCTCGGATAAATTCCCCCTTCCCACTTTCCTAACTTTAAAAAATAAGCATGATAATTAACTGACACCTTCCAGTGGTGCTGTTAGTAGGTCAAAAATATATAGCGTTTTTATTTTGTTTTAATTTAAAGAAATCTAAAATGATAGAATCCCATCCTGGGAAATCTATAACCAAACTATTTAAAAGATTACGGTAAGTATATTTTGATATACATATATTCGACATAACTTCACTTATGAAAAAAAAATAGATCAATTAATTTTTATTTTAAATTAATTCATTCTTTGCTAAAAACTCCCTTTCCCCTTGTGAACATAATTTGCTCTTTTAGCAAACTATCTTCTTTGAACCCCCGCGAGTGAAGTTTGTCACAATAAAAAAAAATCAAAGCATGAAATTTGATATTAAAATTAATATATAAAAACAAATATTTTCATATTCAATCCACATATTAAAATTGTTGTGAGCTCGAGTTATTAAAAAAAAAACATTATAAATTTAAAAAAAAAAGGGTTAAAGAGTCAGTTAAAATATTTCCAATAAACTTAATTACATACTTTTAAATTTAAAGAAAAAATTACAATTCTAGTGGTAATGACTTTTGGTTCTAAGATCTGGATGATAGGATTGGAATTTATCGGCATTTACCTGAAGTTCCCCGAAATGAGTGCGCAGGCGAACATTGATGGCATTTTCTCAGACAGTTCATAGCAGCGGCATAATAAGGAGACTTTGGGTCCCAGGAAGGAATGGGCGTTGATTTTCCCTTAACTACTCACTCAATATTTTAACTTGCATGGAGATGTTCTGAAACTTTCTTTTTCTTTTTTTTTTTTTAAAAAAAAACCCACTATTTATACCTTAGCATTGGTACTTGAACTATCTGCTGCCTGAGGTGATTTGTCTTCAGATCTTTTATGACACAATAGGAAATAATACTTTGTTTCAATTCTTAGAAAGTTTATACCTCGATAAGGATCGTTAGAGATTTCAGTATAATTTTTATCTAACAATGTAGAATCTCTATTAATAGAAATTCCAAAGTAATGGATTTTGGTAATTTCTAAGTGTTTTAATTTAACATTTATTTTAAATTTCTTATCGAGGTACAAATCTTTCAAAAAAAGGCCATCTTGGATTCTTAAAGAAAAAATTGTTGTTAACTTTTTTTTCAAGACCATTTTTAAAGAATATCATTAGCAGTTTGTCTCCATTCTCTTTATTATAGTGATATTCTAAAAGGCAGATCATATAATATTTTTGGCTATTTCCATACTTTCACTTGTAAAAATTGGAAATTTTCATCATAAAGATCCTTATATTTTTATTAACTCTAATATTGCCTGTTTTAATTTATTTACAGGATTTTTATTCTATAATGATTGGTGTAACTCATAATGAACCTTTCTTATCGTAATCACTGATTCACAATTATAACGACATTTATTTTCTGATGCATAATCAGTGCCGTTATCTTACTCTTATTGAGGTGAATTAATGCTTTCTAATTCTTCTTTACATCAACATGCTTTCTGTTATGAATAATATTTCTGTAGTGGATTTTCACTACACCATCTAACACAAGATAGGGACTGGTTTCTATCTACTTTTAACACCTTGTGGAGGGATATAATCATAAATATATAACCTAAGACATGAAAAACTTGTGATCTCCAAGATGCACATTTCATGCTGAACATTTCATCACTTGGATCACAATATCTTACACATATCTTTATCATTGTTCAGTATATATAGATAGCCAATTACCACAATTTAATCAATAAATGTCAAAGTTACTGCCCTCACAGCTTTAACATAAACCATTTAATGGAAGTATATTAATAATTTTTATTAGCCATTCACTAGATTATAGAGATTATCCACTTAATGAATAATATTTCTGTAGTGTAATTTTCACTACACCACCTAACACAAGATAAGGACTGGTTTCTATCCACTTTTCACATCTTGTGGAGGGTTGTAATCATAAACATATGACCAGAAATGTGTAAAAGATGTATGATCCCCAAGATACACATTTCATGCTGAATCAGTACTCATCAGTTGGCCCAGATTGCAATCTCTTACATATATCTTTATCACTTCTATATTTATAGATAGCCAATTATTATATCTCAATTGATAAGTATCAGACTTACTGCTCTCACAACTTTGACACAAATCACAGTTTGACATCAATTAAACTGTAGTAATTAGTTATCTATATATGCTTATAATCATAAAGATATGTGTAAGAGATTGTGATCTGGGTCAACTGATGAGTGCTGGTTCAGCATGAAATGTGCATTATGGAGATCCATATATCTTTTTCATGTGTCTTTGGTCATATGCTTATAATTACACCTCTCCACACGGTATTAAAAGTATATAGAAATGAGTCTCTATCTTATGTATGATGATGTAGTGAAAATTACACTACAAAAATATTATTCATTAAGTGGATAATCTCTAGTTTAATGAATAACTAATAAAAATTATTAATATGCTTTCTATAAATTTCACAAAGTAAGCTGTCAATCAATTTTAGGTTATAAGAATCTGTAAACATTTCATTACTTGTAATAATCATTTTGGCATGATATCAATTTAATATACCTTGGTGATAAGTTACTTTTCCATCATTCAACACTTTTTGATATTTTATATGTGTGGGTGTGAAAGATTGTAATCGAATGAAGATTGATTAATAAAGCTATCACATTAAATTACTATCTTTATCATTGATTTCACATGATATTATAATTAAAATAATATAAACTAATGTTTATGTACCTATCTTAAGAATAAAATTTTATTTTATAATAATTATATATTCAGATCTATTATTTAGTGATATAATTTTATTGTAAGAATTAAAATCTCAAAATAGTGGTTAAAAAGTAGAGAGAGAGAGAGAGAGAAGAAAGTTTGAATATTGATTTCAGATATTCTAATATGCATAAATTTTCTTTTCTTTTTTTATTAGTTATCTGTCTTTGAGCAGTTTTAAAAATGGTCCTTGGAGGCTGGAAAAAGCTCGTTACATTAGAAGTCTGCTTGTCGAGTACGGTATCAAAACCCATTTCGAAAGTTACAATGTCTCATTAGACTTTCCAGGGAAGGCTTAGTGAGTATTATGAATATACAGAATCTTATGTAGTTAATAAGATTTTATTATTACAATTAATGCACTTTCTTATTTGTGATTCAAATCCAGATGTCTTAGAGATTTTTCAGATGTCTGGGAATGTATCTCATATTTGGTGCATAAGTTAAGCAAGCTACTTATTCACTTAATACTAGTTGGAAAATGAATATCTACCTATTCTAAGCTTGTGTGTGTGTGTGGGGGGGGGGATATCCCAAGATATTCTGAATTAATCAGAATGTTGAATTAACCATAAAGCAAAAACAAAATTACACGAAATTGCTCTCTTCACCAGCAATGAGCATAGTGTCCTAAATCTATGAGTACCAAGCCCTTGATTTGGCTTCATTTTTAGGAAATTTATAGCAAATTAATATTAACATAACATTAATTTTTCTGATATAATATTATTTAAAGTCTTGTTAAGGAGTGGAAATATTATTGTATTTCTAATTTTTAAAAAATTGTTAAAACTGTACTAATCTTTGCAATACAAACAATGCTTTGGCATTGTTTTTATGAAATCAGATTTTAATCAATTATAACTTTTTCAGTGGTGTAGTTATTAATGATAATACATTGTATGAGGACCAAATCGTTTCATAATTCTGTTATTGTAACTTAGTTGTGAGAAAAAAGTTGCCAATCAATTACAGGATTTAATTGAAAATTTGAAACTAGTTCATCAATAGTTTTTTCAAACCAATCTTGGAAATTTCAATTACATTAACTAGTTTTAATATAGGATTTGAATACAGACTTTCAGGGTCTCTTCAGCTATCCACTCCATCTCATACAACTGATACACATGACTACATTCATCAATATATTTTTTTTTTTCGGTCTGCGCTTTGCATTTAAATAGAGTTATAAATTCTGAATAATCATTACCAACATAAGTAGTCATCTCGAGTTGATACCACTGACTGGATCACACTATAATAGCCAAGCAACTTAAACCTAATTACTTTCCGATAACCAATTCCACCATACAATTACAAACACAACAATCTATCTCTGTTGTTAACGAATGGTATAAACACTATTATTAATTAACCATAAAATTGTAAGCACTAATGTCACTAAATCTACCACTTACTTCATTTTGCTGTAATATTTTGTATAAATACAATTTGTACACTACTTTAAACACTGTATAGCAAAAAAATTTTGATGTTTCAACTGATCTATGGTTTTCCTCAGAGCTACCCTGATCATTTCAGGCTCTTAAAAATTTCTAAAAAGTGAGTAATGTATACAAATTATACTTATATAAAATTGTAATCAATTATACTTTGACTTGTGCAATACGTTGGTATTTATTATTAATAAAAATTTATAATTAAATATAATTTCTCTGAATTACTCCTGAACACAGAATAAGTGATTCAGTCGTGATGGGATACAAACTTGATAATTATGGAACTGAAAATAAAATAGAAGTGACATTAAAATTATATTTGCAACTGAGATTTTAAATAGAATCTCTTTATTCCATGCATTTTTTAATATATATATATATATATTGGCTAAAATAAGATCTCTAGAAGAATTTAAGTTGCTTTAAAAATTGACTTACCTATTTAGTTAGATCAAAAAAATTTTAAAATCATGAATTAATCACAAAACTGTAATCTATTACTAACATAATTTGCTTATACCTGAGGTAATTAATGTTATTATCAAACCATAATAAAGTTATATTTACATTATTCATTTATATCTTTAGCTAAATAGCCACTTTATTGGACTTATGCACTGTTGTGTGTAATTCTTAGGAATATATCAGATTAACACATTTGAACATAAAGATTGTAGCTTTTATAAGTGTGCATATGTCAGCAGTTTGCGAAGTTTTGCTATTATGAACAGGTTCTTTATATCTATCTGAGCCAGAATTTGAACAAGTAGCAGAATTATTTCTTAATTTGTAATCATAATGGCATCTACTATGTTTTACTCCATATTTAATTATTAACATTTGTAGTAAACATTTAATATTTAAAAATTTTGACTTTATACTATTTGAATGATTAATACAATATGCTTCAACGTATAAAGGCGAAATTACTAAATTCTAAATCTTAATATTGGCTAAGCGCTTTCAGAGCCTGTATACTCCATATTCATAGCCTTAATATGTATTAAACTCATTGTATGCAAATTTATGCAAAACAAATCAGACCATTCATTTTTTTGAAATTGCGAAACACGTATCTTTTTTATTTATAGCATTTATATCACTAGCAATGAAGTAAGCCTCCTTGATTTTCCTTTTGGCATTATTTCTCTCAGTACACACTATCTCAGCCCTGGAGGGTTCACATACATGATTAACTGCCTTTTGATGATCAACAAATATAGAATTGCCTTCATTTTTATTTAGCAATCTGTTATATGCATACTTAAGCTGAGGCAATCTGTTACTGACTGTGGCTCTTGTTTCACTGTAATACATTGCACTGCATCCTGCTTTAGGGCATGCAATCTTGTATACCACCTATGGCATTGATTCTAAGTTTATTTTATCCTTGGTGTTATTAATTCTGTTAGTCTTTGGTGGAGTTGCTAAAAATTCTTTTCACGTTAGCAATATAATAAAGTAAAAATACTGACAGAGCTAATTACTAAACATTTTCGAATGGTTTTCTCCTGTGGAATCCTGATAAGATGTTACTTAAATCCAGAATAAAGCTGATTTGACAATTCAGACCATTGTATATTTCCTGTATTTTTTTTTATTGAAAACTTTAATGTTTTGATATTTTCAGCAAAATAGTATAAGCATTTGCACTGCTGGTGCCTAATTTGTTGAATAATTTTGTTAATAAAACAATTCCATTGCAATCTATCTTTTTTTTCATAGTCACCAAATTTAATTTTTGAAATTTATTCTTCAAATTTATAAGCAAATATGGTTTTAGGATCTAAAACAATTCAAACTACATCACTAGCAATATATATTACTGATATATTTAGAATTGGGCAATGAATAAAAAAAAAAAAATTATGTTCAACATAATTCAGAAATGTTTTAATGACTTTCGGATGCCATTTTCTGCATTCTCCATAAATAAATAATTTCATTCATTAAAATGAAATGTTTTATTGAGATGGTATTTTATTTTTGTTCAACTGTTATGAAAATGCACGGAATTCGATATCATATTTTGGTGTAAATGCCTTAAAATACCATAGCTGCATTAGTCACTAATATTTTGCATTAAATTTTTTTTTAAAAGCACTGAATTTAATGCAAAAAAAATTAAATTACGGATACCAGAAATAAATGGAGCAATTTATTTTCGGAAATTTAAGTAAAGTTTACTTAACTACTTGAGATAATAAGATTTTTTATGCTTCTAAATAAAATCGCAGATGTAAAAGATATATGAGAGAAATTTATTAGCTATGAAATTAGAAATAAATATTTTGAGAAATTGTAAGATTATTTTAATTGTCAACGTAATAACTCTTTTTGTAAAATTATGTAATTCTAAAGCACTTGTCTGATAAAAGGGTATAATTGACAAATGCTTTTGGCAAAACACTACTAGAATCAGTGCTTAAAGGTCATTTTAAATATATTGTATATATTTTAATTTATTTTTTATAATTAAAATTCATGAAAATTTATTTTTCAAGACATTATTTAATAATAAACAAACTAATTATAATGTGTGTGATGTTGTTTTAAATTTAAAAAAAAAACTATCCACATGGTGAAATATTACTTAGATATCTTGATTAGTCTTTGAAATTACAATTTGAGGAATATGATTTGAAGCAAAAATACATTATATGGACCTAATTCCGGATCAGAAAAAAGTAGTCAAAATACATAGGATTTATTGAGGTTTCATTGCATAAGTTTTGCTAATAAAGAAGTAAAATTAAAGAAATAATGATTGATTATTATTCTTTTTCATAAGAAAATTTCATTTAGAATGAAACTACACATTGAGAAATTATATATTTTTTATATATCTAGTTCTTTGTGCCATCATTTTTACTAGTACTATTATTTTTTTAAGTTCTCATCATAACTTGGTCTCTGTCGTCACTGACAATGAAACAATTGTATTGAATTGGTCTAACGATACTGACAACGGAAATTCTTTTGCATCTTCTTATGTGGCCTATTCTGCCATAAAATCTGCTTCTGTAAGTTTTTTTTTTTAATTTTTGTGATTTAAAGCTATTTTTATTTTATTGTTAGATATTATTTCTCAATATTTTTTTTTATCATCTTTATACTTTTTCTATTTTTACTATAGCTTGCTATTTTCACATCTTTTCCTGATTGGTTTGGTCCTTTAATTATTATATTTGGTTTTAAATGCTCTTTTTATTAAAAAAAAAAAAATCATTTTCCTACAATTCTTATTAAAGTTTCTTTAATAATATCACAAATATTAATAATATTAAATAGATTTATATCAGTCACTCATATGATATGGGAAATCATAAAAATAGTATTAGCAATATATATAGATTGCTTATATATAATAACATTTATTAATTAGTGTTACCTTGACAGCAAATGACTGGTATTTTGTTGGTTTATTTTAAGCATTGGCTGAGTTGACATTAATTATATATATATATATTTATATTCACACAACAATAATTTATATATATAACAAAAAAAAGTTAAACAAAAAAAAAGTTAAACAGCCTTTGTAGTGAACACTAAGAATATATTGTATTACCATACTAGTCACTATGCTAGTTGGTAAGGGTTTTTCTCTTTTATATTATGCACATAAAAAAGACTTAGCTGCTAGATGGCTAATAATAGGAGGTATAGCTGGGTTGACTATGAATTGGTGATCTAAAAAAAATTTCAAGTTTCATGCAGATTTGAGCCCTAAATCATGAGCAGTTTAGATGAAAGTGCTGACCTGCACAAACAAGATTCTTTATATATACATATAATTGTATAAAATAGGGAAAAAAACCCTATTAGGTTGATATATATTGAAATGATAACTTTCCAAGCCCCTATCGTTTCACCATCAAACCTAATGACACTCTCATCTGTGCTAAGTTCGAACCTATTTAAATGTTAATAAATTTAAAATTAGTTCATGTCTGTCTAAACAGCATTATATATTTACGTGCGAACCAACGCTATAATTAGATAGGATTAGTAAAATTATAGCGTACTAAAGTTATTTAATATTTCTAAAAATGGTTATTATATTATTTAAGTTAAGAGTAAATTATTAATTTTGTTGTTTAATATTGTAATTTCGTATGTGGATATATAATGTAACGAGCACAGACGTTCGTTACATTGTTTTTTTATATATAATTATTAAACAAGTTAAAATAAAAAGTTCGCATTTAAAAACTTTCTTTAAAAATTAAAAATTGAAATTAAAATATCGTCTTAAACTCTTATATATTAAGTCGCACAGATAATAAAAATTATTAAAATAAAATTTTTATTAAAGAAAAAGGTATTTTTAAAACTAAATTTTAAAAAGATTTGGAGATAAAATTATATCTCTAAATCTGTCTTTAAATATATTTTTGATTTGGAAAACAGGGTAATTAATTAGAAATGGAAATGATTGTTAATTAGTTAAAATTAAAACCAGCCTTGAGCATTTAAATGTAATAACCTCAGTCAGATAAAAAAAAAAAAAAATAGAAACTGTTAGCAAATAAGAAGAAATCCCTATGGAATCGTACCTCAACGAAAAGGATCATCTCATCGATGACGTAATGTTAAGTCAATCCTTCGAATACGTATAAAAGGAAAATTTGGAAATTATTAGTGAGTGACTGGAAATTGATTATTACGATGTGACTATATGTAGTAGTAGGGAGTTGGAGGAATTGACAGACGCACGGTCAATTCTTTCAGCTGTTAAAGAAAGGAGAAATGAACTATCGTTTCCTAAATTGAGGACCAACTAAATTAAAAAACCTCCGAATGAATAAATAAAACAACGGCTAAATGGATACCAATTTTAGGACGGCGTGGGAATTTACGTTCATGGCAAGCGGCGGATAAAGTTGGACGTTTTAAAAATCGTAAGAACTTATATATATTCACTTGAAACAATAAGAACTCTAAATTTTAAAACTTTTTAGTAAATAATGCAATAGAATCCTATCTGACCAAACTAAATTAATAATGTTATTTGATGTATTTTTTTTCTTATTTATTTTGTAAAATCATTTCCATTTATTTATTTTTTGTTCTTTAAGTTTTATTATGATTGTTGTTTTCCGTTAAATTAATTATAAAAATGTTAAACTTAAGTCGGGCGTGAATGGCTGTATAGATTTGTAAAGTTATATTAGGGGAGGGTAATCTTAGGTTATTTATGTCGTTGTTAGATTGGGTCAATGGATTGGATATATTGATGTAGTTAGTAGATGTAATCGGAGATTCGCTTCTGGCAGAATCGTTTACATATACGCCGCACTCACCCGTTTGCCTATGGAAGGAATTATAAGACGGAGAACGCAGTTCCTTTCTATGGAGTTTTTTTTTTATTGTTCTTCTCGTTAGATAGATGTAATATTCCTATCTGATTGAGAGTAGATCGGAAGAGCTTACGTCTTTTGGTGCTGCCGTATTTCGTATTACATTGAATACATCGATGTATCAGATGGATTGATGACAGTTTGACGGCGAATTTTAGCCTAAGGTTAAATAGGGATAGAATATTTTAATTTCAATGCAAATCTATGTAATATTCAGGCTCGATCCTAAATAAAACTACTAAATTTAAGTTGTTTATGGACGCTTGCATGGATTGTTTATCGGTTAACTATGTTTTGCGTTTCATATTTGATCAAAATATATAGACATTCGATAAATAATGATACCTTACGGTGAGTATCTAAAATGTATTTATTCGGATGTCTTTTAAGTTATTGGTGACGATGCAAGTATCTTACGATGAATACTAGAGGGTTTCTTATAATTCCCTATGCAATTGTCAGTAATCAATAATTTTGTATTTTGATCGTTTATGTTTACTTTGGAATGTTTTTGACCGTTGAAATCTATGTAACCGATCTATAGCAACATATTATAACAGGCTTTTATAAGCCCATCTGTGCGAACTTGATTAAAATGTAAATTTATAATGTAATAGTAACTCAATGTAAATTAAAGTAAAATCAAAGTTAAAATAATGTTAAATGTTTAAATGTAAATCACTAAAATAATTTTAAACCTTATATATATGTGCATAAATAAATCTGTTTGTATGATAATTACTGGCAGTGGCTTACTTTATTCTTTTATATACTAGTAAATGATATTATTAAATCTCTGCTATTCCACTGAGCTAGTGACAATGGGCTAACGATCTAAATATGTAAATAAAGTGGAATCCTAACAGCGCGTATCTGCCTACTCTATAAATTTTTCTAGGCTCAAATGCCTAGATGGCGCCCTTTGGTAGTGCGGTGCGGTGCGATGCGATTTACCACTTCGTTTGGATCGTTATAATAATCTGTGCTATATAGAAGGACATGATTTAAAATATGTAAAAGCCATTATCTAAAAATAATATTGAATGTTTAAAAATTGTTAAAAGATTTCTTGTTTTAAATATATTTCAGGGAAAAGTTTCTCGAAAATATATTTGAAAGCTATATCAAAATATGTTTGTAAATTATTTTTAATAAATATGTTAAAAATGTTTTTGTTTTTAAAAAATGTTAAAAGATTGTTTTTAAATAGAAACAGTTTCTATTATATGTAAGATTAAAAATAAAAGCTGGTCAAGTAATTAAAAGATTTTTGATTGTAAACAAGTGTTATTAACGACCACACCTGGAATTCGTAAAAAGTAAAACTAGGTGAAAATTTACTAATTAAAATCTCCTTAGATAAGAGTAAGTTATTTTAAAATCTAAATTGGACAATTGTTTGCAACGAAAAATCTTAATTATAATAATAGCTTATGGAATGTTTCTAACATAAGTTATCTAAGATCTGGATTATAAATTGAAAAATATTTAATTAAATTCCTGAGTTTAGTGAGTCTTGAGGCGGGAGATTCCGATAAGGAAAACAGATAAATACTCTGTATTTTTAACGAGAGAGCCATATTGTTAGAGAGAGAGAGCCATATTGTTAGAGATAGACAGCCATATTGTTAGTGAGAATTGCAGCCAGTCTTCACAATTGTTAATGTTTAACATGTCCGGCTAAAAGTGGGCATCTTGTTGCTGTTACTCCGCGGGAGAACGGGGTTTCTCTCGTCGAAATGCCTAAACCACCATCATGCCGATAGAAGAGACGAGCCTAACATAATGGGAAAGATGATGCCGCCCAGTCAAACTAAACCAAACCAACAGCCAAGAACTTGCAGATAAATCATACCGGTACCGTTTTATTTTTCAAACCGCAGAGCTCTGTGTAATTCTGTGTAATTCTTTATGTAAATATATCTATATAAGTTAGCTAACTTTCTTTTTAAAATAATGATAAAGCTAAAAAATGTAATCAAAACTTAAAATCCATTTAATATTTTAAATATGTCACTTGCTATCAAAATTTAATGTGTTAAAGTTTAAATAATCTGACTTATTTATATTTTCCTTTCATTTAAAGTACATTATAAGCGTCTAATTTAAAGTTATATCACTGCGGTTGTGTCTATATTTCTTTGCTTATTTTAAATGCTTATTATATTTTATATGCCAAAATTTCGAAACAGTGAGCACTTAATTTCATGTATGTTTTAAGAAGATATTATTTGAAAATCTTCGCGTAATTTATTTATAGCATCAACTTTCTACGCTGTTTCGAAATCCTATTTTTTTTTATTATTTAAATGATTTAATATGTGAAATGTGGCTCTTTTATAATCAACCATTTAAAAAAACTTAACTTGATAAGTTTATTTAGAATTAAATTTAGCCTTGATCATATAAGTATATTTGACATTTAAATTCTTAAGTCCATAGAAATATACTTTTCCTCCTTAAATATTTATTATCTATAAGTAACTTAATAGATCGAACATGTCAAAGTACAGATGTAATAATATTCCCTTTAGTAGCATAGACATTTATTATCAGGCTACGCAAGAGTTGGTCCCAATTTGATAGAGCTAATATGCTATTAACTCGTATTTCATAGTATGAAATATACCATTCTTTGCTTGGCGGATGTGATCTTATTTTATAAAAATATTCTCGTTTTGCTGCTATACGTAATATACGTATCTTAAGATGGAGCCACGGCGTTGCCAGCACATCTTCTCTTATAGGGTAGAGCAGTAGCGAAGCCTGAGCCAAGGCCAGGTTAGCACGTAAGACCCCCGCCATTCCTGAACACAATGTTCCTTTTCACGCAGCATTGCGATCGGTTACAGGGTACCGGCGTTTGTCGCAAGAACCCTGAAGTTATTTCATCCATCCGCAGAGCGACTTTTCCTATTATTGTTTACCTGTGCCATAGCGCATTGGTAAAATCTTATGCAGCCAACTCTCCCACCTTTATATAACGCTTTCAGCATTCTGAAATTTTCTCTCGAAAGCCATGTTCGATCGATCATTACTTGAGCTGGTTTATGCGCTCGTTATTAAATTATATATGGGTATTTTAGTAAATAAATTCATGATCAAAGTTCGATATAATTATGTATCTTCCAGCCACAAATGTAATAGGATTTGGCTTATCGAGATTTATAGACATAACGTAGTGATTAATTATGTATCAATTGTAAACAATTCCTAGGATGGGCACATGTTAAACTCATCTATGAAATTTAATGATTACTTATGTAAAGTGATTTTGAATTATCAAATGTTTGTACATTCGACGCTGAAATGTGTAAAACTGATCAATTTCATGCCAATTGTAAATAAATATATAATTAATTTAATGTATTTCGTTCTCTGTTTCGTTATTGATCTAATTCAATCCAATTCTAATTACTATTTATAGTCTATATATGTGAAAACTATGCATTAGGTTAAATTAAATTTAGTGATATTTTAGTCAATTAAGAACCTTTCTTTTATTCATCAGAGTCTTATTGCTTCTCCGTGACCTATGTCGGCCGTGTGGAAAGAGGTATACTACGTGTAATTTCAAGGTGGTCATTCGTAGGGTCTTGAGTCTTGGAATCCTGGCTTACGAGTTGAAGTGCGGTCGGACTCGGGATGTTACAGTCCTAGTCTGGTCAGCTTCGGTCTCTTTTGCTTGGATTCTGAATTCTGTTACGCGAATGTACAAACTTGACTGTTACAATATATATATTACAAAACAATACAGAGACTTCATAACACTCAATGAATTATGGAGAAATGTATATTTGGAATAACAAGAAGAAATCGAAAACAAAATACATAGATGATAGTATAAACAGCTATGACTGATGGCATTGAAAGAATTTAGAGACTTAAAATAGGACTGGTCTGTATATATAGATAGAAAGAGATAATAAAGATAGATAGTTGATGTTTCAAACTGGATCCCAAGAGTTTGTAAAAGATCTAGAAAGAGATAATAAAGATAGATAGTTGATGTTTCAAACTGGATCCCAAGAGATTGTAAAAGATCTAGAAAGAAACCATGTACCAAATGGATGGATGGAATAAGGAAGTGTGCTGGTAGATTATGGAGATGATAGACTAGGGGTTGGAAAAACTGAATTAAATTTGGGGAAACATTAATCCTGCAGTGAATCAACAATGTTTGAAAATGATGGTGATATTATAAGAAATTCCTAATGCTAAAATAATGGCATGAGATTTATTATGAATAAAAAATGGCAAAAAAAAATTTTTTTATCTGTATATCATTTTATATCATTTAGCTGTAGTTGTATTTAAATATTTGGTTAAATATAATATATAACTTATTAAAGTTTACTTTTTAACTTTCAATCTTGCAGATGAGGAAATAGAGGAATTTTATGGCAATGTTCAAAACGTTAAATATTGACGTTATTAATTATTTTAAAAGGTTGGTGGAAGATTTGTATGCAAAAATTAAAATTTGATATTAACATAAAATCCTGTATTAATATTCTAATATTTATACGGTATTTTCTGGAATATACTTAAATAAAGAATCACATGACTTTCTTTGCTATTTTTAACATTCACATGTGGAGCAGTGATTAACTCCCTTTACTTGAGAGCTGTCAGGAATATACGTACTCATTGGCACAGTGGTGCCATTTCCAAATCCCCATACCTGTTCTGAATATTGCCTATTATCCTTATTTATGAAAATCTAATAGCCAAAAATAGATCTTGGGATTGGGGTGTGGTGTCGTTGAGTAGAGCAAATCAGATCAAGGTTTTTCAATAGTAGTGATTATAGGTTTGTATTTTGACGTCTATATGTCTAAACATAAAAGAGAATTCTTCTACACATTTCATCTCTTTTTTTTTTTTTAATAATTGTTTTATCTCTTCTTATTGTTAAGACAAATTTCAATACTAAGATGTTGTTTTATGTTTTTAAAACATTCTCTTCTATAGCTTTACTTGATAATTCCCAATTATATTTTCTTATATCATTATTAACTCTTTCCCACACTATTTTGCAAAATTCTAGATATTTAATTTTTTTAAAGATCATTTTTAAAAATATTAATATTTCTTCTTTTCTTCATATGTTTTCGTGTTTCCATAAAAAATTTACTCATAAATTGCTGCTTTTTTGTACTGATAATCTTTGTTACAGTTCTTAATAGTATATCACTTATCGTCTTAATGATTTCAATCAAGACTAAACCATTTCAAAGTCTATTCTAATTTAAATTCATTGTAATGTTTCTGAACATTAGAAATATTAATTGTTAATATTGGTTTTCTTAATAGTTTTTGTCACTCTCTAATTTTGCATTATATCTTACTAATTGATGATCATTTTCTGTGTTGAATCTATTAAAAATAATATAATCTTGGCTATTAATCAAAATATAAATCCAATTCTGCGGTACTTTCATTTGAATGCTTTCATGACCATTTCAGTTTAGCATCACTTATCTTTTAATCATTTACTAATTCTAGCTTTCAAGTCTCCCGTGATTCAATTTTAAAATGTCATTTAGTGTGACCAAAAACATATATAAAAATCATCTATTTCTTTGTCACAATGAGAACTAGTTGGTGCATAAACATGAATTACCTGCATTTGCTATTTTCCATTATGTTGAATAGCTAATTTTGTCATTTTCTGATACACCATCAATTTCCCCCAATATTGCTTTTCCACTTTTTATGAGCCCCATTCCAGTTATGCTTTCAATATTTGTATCTTTGTATTAAAATATTTGTTGATTTTGTAAATTGTTTCTTCACCTTTTCTTCTAACTACATAAAATCCAACATTGTCCCTGTAATTTGTTCAATCTTTTTTTTAATTGCAATTGTAAATATCTAAACAAAATGTCATTATTGAGATAGCATCTTGGCTCCACAGTCAGGAGACTCTTAGCTTTCTAATACTTCATCCATTAAGTATTTCATTGTTTGGGACTTTAGAGTCTCTTGTGAATAAGGACTATAATTTAATTATGTTTGATATGATCGTAAATATCTGTTTAAAAAAAAAAAGATTATTCACACACACACATTCATTCTGCCTTCAAGAAAACTCAACTGACATATTAGTTAGGGATATATCAGATAAGAAAAAACAGGATGCATGTTTAAGAGCAACTGATGCATGTTCATTTACTACAATGAATAATCACATTGTAATATTAGCTGCAATGATAATATATGGAATGATGATAAGAATAATCAAAGTCTCTTCTTTCTACTAAAAGCAATTTCTTTTTTGCAGCCATAGATAGAAGTATAAATCATTTGGATAGAGTATTTCCTTAAAATTCACTATTTAAGAATCTAAAGATTCAGGTTCAATTCCCATACTAGTACTATCACTAGTCAGGCCAGCAACATCTGAAGAAGAAAGAATAATATCACTTGAAACGTTGTGTAGATATTAACCTATGTTCTATTATTAATAGTTGAATGTAATTGAAAAATTTAAAGGAAAGTTTAAATTTTTTTAAAAGATATTCATGAATTAATGTTAAATGATGGAAATAGTTCATCATATATATAAATACAACTAAAATGTCATCATTACAAAACTTCAGGCAAACAATATAATCATCAAATATTTTATTTAATTAATAGTTGAACTGCCCTCTAGCTGGTATGTTCAGGAACTTTTTTGCAGTTGAAAATTGACATTTCCTACTGTATTTTAGATGTTTTTATAAAGAATTATCCAGAACAACAAACAGAACAATCTTACATCAAGCTATATAGCTCCATTGCTATTGTTGATCTGAATAACTATATAAAAAAGATCTGAAATACAATATGAAATGGTAATTTTCCTACTCCAAAAAGTTATTGAATATAGCATCTAGAGGGCCGTTCAATTATTAATTAAATGTACTTAGTGATTATTTCCTGATTTTATATTTATCCAATATAAAAGTATTATTTATCATTATATATATATATACATCAATAAGTCATGTCATAATTTAGGTTTATGTATTGAAGTAGTCGACCTGATACTCAGATCGAGCTTCACAGCCCACTCAGAATCTTCCACCACCAAACCATATTCAAACTCCATCCTTACACACATATACTTATTTATTAATACATTTTTTTGCTTAACTATGAAAATAATAACTGACGTATATAGATATCTTAATGTAACTACTTTTAATAAATAAATATTTGATTTTATTTTAATTCGTATACGTGTGTAATGGATGTATACATATTATAGGTGAGGGGAGATTAATCTTAAAACGTATATAAAGAAAAAATATATTATATTAATGTATATTTTAAAAATTATATGTATAATTTGTTATTTTTTAGTAATAGCGGTCATAAAGTCTTATGCAATCTTGTAAGAATATTCTCGATTGTAATTAAGACAATTTACTGGAAACCCATTAGTCCATCTAAAACATATGATAATTTTATAGAGTAATGTAAAAATCCATTAGTGGAAATTTTATCCCCTTCAAATTTGTTTTAAAATCTTAGATCATATTTTAAAACAATCCGTTCAAGAAATTCTAACAGGATTGCATTGTTTTTAAAACATACTTGAACAAAAGGGTGCAGCTGGTCAGCAAATTCCATGTCTGCTAAGTGCATAAAGTGCCTCAGGTCTAGCAACTGAAGTGCATTCCAAGATAGATGGAAAATAGTATAAATACTGCTAGATGTGAATCCATAGAGGAGATTTGTAATTAAAAAACAGCAATGTTAAATATAATCCACGCTTGTCATTATAATAATCCAATGTGTCGTGAGTAGTGGAAATTTTCACCTGTCTCTCCGATCAACATGCTTTTTCCCGCACTCATCGCCCAGGATCTCATCACCCATGAACTTTAATGTACTTAAAAACTGAATAATGAAATGCTAACCTGCCTGACCGACCAAATCTAACTAGATCTAGCTCACTATTTCCAATGGACACTGAAATCATCAAGAATTGCTATTAATTAACAAGGTAAAGAACTCTAGCCACTGCCTAATGTTTAAATTCTTAAGTTCAGCCTTCTGTAAATATTTCTCTTAACCCTGTCTGTCATTTAAAATAATATTATTCTATTAGCTGGTCCTTTGACCAGAAATTAAACATTCCAGTTAAATACAGTAATTTGTAATTTACTTACCTGATATTAGCATGTATATAACTCTATATAACTTTCTTTAATTTTAATAATTGCAACATTTTCTTTCACCTTCATGCGGCAATAATATTTTATAACTTTTATTATTATGTTTTATATATATATTTAAATATGCCAATAATTCCTCAAATTCGCCAGTATGTCATTTTTCTTTTATTTTCCCCCTCTCTATTTTTATGGGGTGACTAGATTAACTTTAATTAAAACAAGTCTTGTTATTTTTATCTTAGTGGACACTTGCGAATTTGGGAAAAACAAATTAACTATCTTATAATATCATTGTTGAAAAACAGAGTAGAAATTTGTTTTTCTAAGAAATGTTTTTTTTAATTTTATTTAATTAATAAGTGCTAACCTTAAAACTTTATGAAATCAAATCTGTTTATTATGAAATAAATAACCGCCATCCCATTCATATATGTTTAAATTATGTTTAGTATAATATAAAAGCACTTATAACCGAATTCTCATATTTATTTAACGTTGTGGGAAGTTTATAGATAAATTAAAGCAATGAGGAAGGGGAATCTCTATTCCAATGATTATGTATTTTAGTTAATAAGTTTAAATAATCCATTACTGTTTAGTATTTAAATCATACTATTACATTGGACATTCCCAATATATATAGGTTATCAATCATTCGTCCTTAGTTTTTAAAATATTATATGTCTTTCATTCCAAGCATTATATGCAAACAGGCCTCCACGTTCAAATACACGTATATGTGTCTTCATGCTTCGTTCCCTGGGATTTTCAGTAATCTGGATCCCGTATATTCATTCCAAATCCAAGAACATGGCAGGCAAACCCCTCCGTCGGACTTATTCGTCGTATGAGCTATTGACATAGGGTCGCTCCGGAAAGATCTGGTCTATCGTTATTAATAGCTGACACCTTCATTCTGTGAACCGATTCTTCCAAAGTAGCAGAAAGAATTTGGTCACCATTCTTCGTCTTTAAATTTGGAAGCACATTTTTTGGATCCGAGATTGGATCATCTAATTCCGCCACTATGTATATACCACTCTCTTAAAATTTCTCACCATAAATCAAACTTATGAATGTCCATAAACTGTAATGTTATGATTCTAACAAACAGATTTCTTTATTATGTTTATTAATATTTTCATAAGCGTGTCTTTTTGCGACGCAATTATATATATGTTAAACTATCCCACACACATTTCTCACTCAGTAAAAACTGAGATCCTTTCACCTATTAATGAAAATATATTTTGTAGTAAAGTTAATATTTCAATCATAAATAATCTTTGTAAGCTAAATCAGTTAAGTGCTATATTTTGTTCTTTGGGGGTGGATTGGTATCTCACCAAGATATTTCTCATAGCGCTAAATTGTGTTCTTTAGTGTACTTATTAATTATTGGCATATGAGCTAGCCGCAATAAAATAGAATAATAATTAAAGTTGTCATTTTCCAAGTTGTAAACAAATCTCATCTGATATACCTGCGTTACCGTATAAAATATAAATCAAATTATATGTACGTTAAGAGGCCAATGACGATTAATGGAATAATAAACCAAGTATTTATGCATATTTTATATAAATTAATAAATCTTATATATATATATCATAACTTGCAGAATCATTGTTTCTTTTACTTAAAATATTAATATTTTAGTTATTAAATTATGCTTGCTCTGACTAGATGATCTCCTACTAATCCTCTCTCTATATAATTAATGTGAATTGTCACGACCTTTAAATGGGTCAAACTTATATTTTATGCTAAAATATTCCGTTATATAATTTCCAATTAGAGTCTTTTTGAGGCTTCGCTTTGTGATGCCGGAGGAGAGAGATAAATTAGATCGGTATCATCAGGATTGTTGCTCATAAGTTGGTAGATTTGGAAAATAGGCAAATAGGGCAGAGTTCATGAGTGTTCCTGACTTATGTATCTTGCACATGACTGGACTGGAGGTACTTTTGCCTAGATGCTAGATCTTGTTATATGAACAGACAAAACCGATCCGGTGCAGTATAGAAGACAATAAACACACTGGGCTATGAAAATTTTACACTATGTCATGTTAGGAGAGAATTGTTTTCTATGTATTTATATTAAAAAACTGACAAATGTGGAGAGAATATTTTATGTGAGGAATGGGAAAAGAGGATAGATAAGTTGAATAGAGGTGAGGGGGAAATAGTTACAGAAAATGATTGTGAATTACAAAAACTTACAGTTATATATGAAAAAATATGAAAAGATGTATGGAAGCGCTAGCAAGAGATTACTGGGATTTTTTGCAAGGACAGAAATTTTTGATAATAAAGTAAAGTTGTAAAAATGAGATAAAAAATTTGAATTGTTTATATGGAGATGGAGAGAAAATATGGTTTAAGGCATGTAAAATGTTAAAAATAGAATCAGTGTAAATTGTTATGGAGAGGGAGACAAAAATAAAGTTGAAGGGAATGAAAGAGGTAGAGATTTTTTGGTTATTATTATTATTTTTTCTAACACTATAAGAATGGGAAATATACAAAGACAAAACTCTCCATACAGTAGTGTGATCATGTGACGTTTAATTGGGAAATATATAGATCGGATATTGAAACTAATGAAACAACTTTAATTAAAATGATTTCTGTACTAGGAGAGAGATTTAATTATTGTAGATTGGATGGGCATAATAGGGAGAAGTAATGGGGTGGGGAGATGTTTAACTTGATTCTAGCCTCTGGATATATGACTTTTGCACAATAACGTCTGACTTCTCAAGAGAAGCCATTTTACATTATATCATGATCTGAATAATGGGCATGCTTATGCTGTTTGTACTTGAGGAATGCCCTCTGAATATCTGGCGTTTGTTGTACATCTGCCTTTAATGAAAAATATATATTTGTCAAACTATTTATAACTGAGTATAATGAGAAGGAAGCTGAAAAAGAAGTGCCTAAATGGTTGGAACAACATACTTTCATGCTGGTTTCAAGAAATTCATAAACTAATGAAGCAAGTATTATTGTAGTGGACATGAAAATGTCTTTTTCATCCTACTGGTTTATTTTTTTATAACTATTTACATTCCATTTATTGTTTATTAATTCCTTTTTTTTTAATAATGCTGGTCTGGAATTTATTAAATAATACATGATCACCAGAATGTATAGATACTGAACTGGATTGAGATCTATATGACTATACAAATGAATGGTCTTGGATTGAAAACATTATTGTATTTTCATTTTGGCCTCAAATCTTTAGCTAGCTAATAAGGTAAAAAGTGGCTGCTGGAAGGTTTCATTAGATCCTAAGATTTAGGTGCAGTGCTCTCAGATTCAAGGTTCCTCACTGATGAAAGCCACAACTAGAAACTAGTCTGCGGTTATTGGATGAGTAGGCACTAGATGGGAATTTTATTTACAAACTTTTTTGCATTTATTGATGATTAAGGTGTGCACTGGATAACACTACTGTATGGAGAGTTTGCTATTGTTTTAACAGCTTGTGTAAGCATAGGAAATGCTGATCATGTCATGTTTTTAAGAAAACACTTAATAGATACTGTATAGGAAACTACAATCTGCTAAATATTGCTTGCACTCCTGAAAATTATTTAAGTCTTTATTAAGTAATAACTAGAACAATGAAAGATTTGTTGTCATTTTTTATAGATTCTCAATATTCTTTTCAAGTTGAATATTTATTTATAATTGACTTCTAGTTCTGATGTGTTAAATCTAATCTCAATGATAAAAAGCATTTGTAGGGTTTTATGATTTATATTATTTATTAACCTGACAATTACATTTGGTTAAGAGATTCATTTGCTGATTTAATATATGATATTTACTGGTAAGATTTCCAATTTTGAACAAACTCTTGAATGATAATTAATAATTTAGTAAAAACTCTTAATAAAAAACATTGCCAGAACATACACTAATCCTTATAAGAATATTGGAAGACGTTGTGAAAGATTGAACATTGACTGAATTATCATTGCAGAAAGCAACGAAGAAAGGGATTTAATGTCTCCCATCAGAATACTTCTTATAATATTATCTGAAAGGGACTTTCAAATTCCTTTATGTATTGCTTCTGTGTAAGTTAAAAATTTATTATTGTAATTAAGATTTTAATGTTTTTTAATAATTTTCAGGGTCCTTTAGTTTATGCAAATTATGGAAGATTAAAAGATTTCAAAAATTTAGAGCAGCAGGGTGTAAACATATCTGGATCAGTAGCCCTGATAAGATTACTAAACAATTTTACTGGATTAATGGTGAGAAATTTTTTTTTTTTTTATATGTATGCATGTGTGAATGAGTGGATGGCAAGTTTTTTTCCCTAAGACTAATTGGATAAGTAGTCTATAGCCTATTGTAGACCAAAAGTTTTTTAAAGTTTTGTCTGAATTCAAATCCCTGATGATTAACAAGGTAGATAGATATGCTATGCATACACCAATTTGGATTAATTTGAATGCTGATAATTTTTCAGTTAAAATTCTTTAAAACTGTAATACAAACTTTAAAGGATTTTTTTCTTTTTTAACTTCATTTATTCCTCGATAAGTATTATATAATTCCCTAAAACTTTGCCTTTAGATTTTTATGTTAAATTTTTTTATTATTATTGATATGTTTCACCTATTTTGAAAACAAAATCCAAAAATCCATCACCAATCCATTTTTTTTTTCAACAATTTTTAAATTCATAACTACTTGATCAGCCATATTGTTTTTTTTTTTCCAAATCTTGTTTATTTTACTGAATTCATAGCAAATATTTTGCGTAAATTACCAACATTGGATTATTTTAGTATGACCATTGTCAGGATACTTAGAAATATATACAAAATGAAAATATGAACTTATTAAATTTCTACCTATATCATCAGTCAAAATTAAAAGAATAAAGATATTATTGTAACTGAAAAAAATAAAAAGAATATCTTTAAACAATTACATGTGATACAGACCATTAAATAATTACGTTGGTTCATTATTCTATTAATTTTCAAATATGTCTGTATATTAATAAGTATATATAATATATTCATATAAACATTACAAGCATAAAGCTAAACTAGTCAATAAATAACTAAAATTACCCCAAATCCAAAACTTAACCAGACTAGCCAAGAAAAAACAAAATCAAAAACATAACCAAAGGTTTCACTGCTACAAGCAGACTTCTCAAGTGTAAAGAACTATAAAACAACCATATCCATTTACTTCCCACCCACCCTTAATATGAAAAGAACTTTTAAATAAGTTAATTGATTTAGAATAATAAATTTTCAATAATAAAGATTCTTTAATTCTTCTTTTTATTTCATTTCTCTCAAAGAAGATAACCTTAGCTTCATCAAAATCAATAGTGTGGCCTGTATCTTTTTCATGGACTTACAAAGCAGAACTAAGATATTTATTTTTAACCCTACTTTTATGAACCTTTATTCTTTCATTTAAACTCAAACTACTCTGACCTATGTAAACCTTCTTACAAAAATAAAGAATAAAATACAATAATACCCCTTTTCCAAGCAATTTTCTTATTTCCAAACAAATTGCTATTCTTACCTACAATTTTATAAGAAGACAATTTAAATGGCAAAGAAATAAATTTTTTTTTTTATCGTTTACATCCTTACAAATATTACTATTAAATAGATTACTTTTAACAAATTTATCAGAGTAGCCAACACTCAAATAATCTTTATAAAATTGACCTTTCTGAAACAAACTATCCCACTAGAATTATTTAATTTCTTATTCCTGTAACAATAATTTCTTAAAGCAGCTACTTTATGAGATGCAGACTGATAGCTATCAGGTTTCATTATAGACTTTAATTCTTTACTTTTAACATAATGACTGCATACTAAACAATTAGTCTTTACATTTCTAATCACCAAAAAATCTAAAAATTTTAATTTAACAAAATTTATCCTCATTAAGTTAAAATTTTTAGATCTTTTGGTGATTAGAAATGTAGAGACTAATTGTTTTGTATGCAGTTGTTTTGTTAAAAGTAGAGAATTAAGGTCTATAATTAAACCTAATAACTATCAGTCTGTATCTCATTCAGTAGCTACTTTAAGAAATTGTTATAGGAATAAAAAATTAAATAATTATAGTGGGATAGCTTTGTTTCAGAAAGATCAACTTTATTAAGATTATTTGAGTGTTGGCTACTCTGATAAATTTGTTAAAAGTATTTTATTTAATAGTAATATTTGTAAGGATGTAAAGAATAAAGAAAAATATGATTTTATTTCTTTGCCATTTAAATTGTCTTCTTATAAAATTGTATGTAAAATTTGTTTGGAAAAGAGGTATTGCTTTGAATAATTTATTAAATAATACAAAGGAAATTTTTGATAGGAGGACTATTCCTGGTGTAGTGTATTTTATCCCTTGTTTTTGTAAGAGGGTTTACATAGGTCAGAGTAGCTACAGTAGAGCTCGTAATGAATGTGCATTAAAACCAATAAAATATCACGACTTATCATATATTTTTAGCTTATATATTGCTAACTTACCGGCATACATTTTTCTTTTACCTTTTCTGTGCTACTTGCTGTAAGATTTAGTAAATAATAGATGCCAGGTGATGGTGCTTCATAAATTCCTATCCAATATCCCAAGACTGGTTTCAAGTTTACGGTTTTCATTAGTGAAGAGCTTTGGATTTTGGAACAGTGCAAATACACTTTTAGGATCTAATAGCTCTTCCTCTGGCAGCCAGTTATATTCGAATATCAGCCCAAATTGAAAAACATAAATGTTTTTAATCCTAAACAATGCACTTGTATACTCATATAGATTTGAAACCACTTCACTTTCTATATATTAGCGTGTTCTTGGTTTTTTAACGTGTATAAGCATTTCTATCTTGTGGCCAGGATTTGATATTGTATGCTTTAGTAAATACAATGAATCGCATATATCAAATTCTGGTCATAGAATAGACATGCCCTATAGTATTTTAAAAAAATCAAAGATATCATATATAGAAACTGAACTGGTTTCAGATCTATATGATTATACAAGCAAGTTGGTTAAAATTGAAAACATGTTTCAGTTTGAGCTGATAACTTGATAATATAACAGAGGTAAATGATGGCTGCTGATCAAAGTTATAAGCTTAAGTCTAATCTGGGACTATTAGATTGGACAGTACAGGATAGGGATTTATTAAACACTATCATCTGGCATAGAAGGAATTAAAGAAAAATATGTCTACACTCCATGTAATTGTATAAATAAGTAAGGTGCTGATTATACCATATATAAATTGTTCAAGGATCGGAGAAAATAAACGATAGCTATGGTAGAATGTTATTGTCAATAGCCCGTTAAAAACTATGAATAAGAACAATTTAATGATTATTATTCAAATGCATTTAAAATAGAAACCATATTTTAAAGTTTAAAACATTCCACATCTCTTTGTTTGCAATGTTTGTGTGTGCGGGTGTGTATATATATGGCTAATATTATTTATCTATGCCTTCTGTAAATAAAAAATTGATGATTCAACAACATTTGATAAAAAAAAACAACCAACTAATTTGTCGCTAAACTCATTTTTGTCAATTTAATCTGATGTCATCCATAAGTCTGGAAATTGGTTGAGACTTCGATGAATATAGCCACCCATTCTGTATTAAATACATTTGAAAAATTCAACATGATCTTAAAGCTTGAATGCAAATTTAGTGGAAGTTTAACTAAAGCTTTTTTTGAGCCTTTAAACAAACTCATTTTAATTAACTTGCTTTTTAAATAAACATTTAAATATGTAATTAATCAAATAAATACAATATAAATATGTAATAATGTTAATATAATTTATTACACCCTCTGTAAAAAAATTTCTGATGTTTTCCAAACAGTGTTTGTGGGGGAAAAATCAACTAATTTCTTTCTAGCCATATGCTTATGTCATTGTAATCTGTCATCATCAGTAACATGAGAAATTAATTGAAACTCCAGCAAACACAGCCATTCAATCTCTCCTAAATACACTTGCAAAGTTCATCAACATGATCTTAATGCTTAAATGTAAATTTAATGCAGTTTAACTAAACCCTTCATTGTATCGTTTTATTGTTATTGAATAAAGCAGAACCATTAAACAAAACTGATTTTAATTACCTTTGCTTAACCAGGTTTAAGTTTTTTTTTTTTGGTAGCCAGCTCGAAATCAATTCAGTTAACTATGCAATATTGATCAGTGAATTTTTAACTAGAGAGTAAAACAAAATCGAAAAATAAATCTTTTCTGTCATCTTTTATATATAAATCACGTATGGCAGTCCTCATACTTAAAAAAAATCAATCAATCTATGACCAAGGCAAAACTACATTTAAGAAGTAAATAGAAAGATGTGTCCATTAACTATATAATTGTTTTGATAATAGATTGCTTATATATTACTGATTTATTTAAACATGAGAGCTATGTTAGTGATTTATATATGATAACAAGTTAACTGGTGACATTTATGGTTTATTATATATATATATATATTAAAAAAATATATATACACAGTAAAATTACAGGAATTTGAGAGAGTTTATTGGTGAAGAAATTTCGTAATAAAATGAATCATTGGTTCAAAGTTATGGGTAGTGAGCTAGGATTTGAATTAGTTACCAATCAGTCGTGAACACTAATTAATTGTATGACTTCTGATAATCCTATTGTGTCAGATATTTCTACATTGGATATGATGCCAATAATTGGTAATATTGGAATTGATATTGATCAATCATTTATACCATCTTCACATCCATTAGATTGTGCTGAAAAGTTACCATCTGTTCTTGATAGTGATGCTGGTTTAGCATTGGTTCATGGAGTTACAGATTCTTCTAAATGCACTAACAACATTTTAGTTTCTGGAAACACAAACACTAATAAATCTAATTCAGATATTTATAGCAATGATTTTTTATGTTTAGCTAATAAGGAAAACAATGTGATAAATCTAACTAACATTAATCTTTGTGAGGCAGAATGTTCGCTCTTAAATAAAGGTTTATTTTTTTGCCCTACAGGTCAGTCATTTTATCAAAAAAATGAATTTTAAAATTCATCAGGATTTAGTTAATTTTTCAAGGATACTTAGATTAAGAGAATTTTTTGGGAACCAGGGATGTGATACTATTGGGAAATTATGATCTGATTGGACACTGCCACATCAAAGGAATGTGTTATTAGATACATACATTGATAATGTATATCAGAATATTATTAATGAAATTCCACTTAAACAACATAATAAGTATAAGAGTAATTTAACATTAAAAGAGCTGAATTCATTACACAATTTAGTGAAAAGACAAGATATTATTATAAAACCAGCTGACAAAGGTGGATCGATAGGAATTATGAATAAAGATGAATATGTTAAAAAGGCTCTGGTGCTTTTAGATGATAAAACTTTTTATGAGCCTATTTCACTAACCACTGTTAATTCATTATTCAAGGGTATACTTTTTAGTTTAAAAGATATTGAAACAATAAGATATGCCTTACCAATCTTAGTTTCACCTTGCCTTCCTGTTTCCTACCCTCATGCCTTATTAAAACCCTAATTTCATCGTATTGTGTGTGTACTGGGTATATTTACCGAAATCCCGCCTAAATTTATATGTATAATGGGGTGCCCGGGGTTTAATAATAATTAAAATTGTTTTTAAACGGTTTTATTTTCAAACCGTCGAGTATATATTACGTATATATGCTTGTACAATAAAGTAGGTCACATTCTCATCTACACACATACTACAATAATATTTAAAATTTATCAAAATATTTTATTTAAGAATTGTTTTTGAATCTATTTATTTGTGATGTTATTTTGTTATAATTATTTGCCTTTAAGAAATAATATCACTGAGAAATATTTCTGGAAATTAAATTCAGAAATAGTGTTTGATAAATGTAAAGTGTTATAAAATGTTATTCAAAAACATGCCATTTTCTTGAAGTCAGTGAGGGTGGGGAAAGAATAATAGTGGCTAATTTTAGTCATATTGGCGCCAGTTTTACTAGTAGATTTGATAAGATAAAACAGTGTTTATGAACAGATTTTAATTAGAAAAGGCAGTCTGTGTTTTCAAATGTGTAATAATTAAAGAATGGATTTTATCACCGCAGGGTTAGATTTTAATCAGAGAGAGCATATAAATAGGGCTGATTGATTGTAATTAGGATTATTAGACAGAGTTATTAATTAACCTACCTGATTGTGACAGCAAAAGTTATTTTCTGAATTTTGACATTCATATTTTCCGATTGCTTTTATTCGCGTCATCGGACCGACCGGCTTGCTTTGACAGTAAATCTAGTTTTCAAATCGTTTAACCTCAGAATGTCGGGGTAACGGGGCTTTAGGTTGTCTTTCCTCGGGATCCTGTGCCTCGGTCGTCCGTCATTCAAAATCTGATGTCCTGTCAGCGTATCATCCAACCCTATTGATCCAGCCCAAAGAAATGCTGCTCCTAAAATCTACTAACTGCTGCTGCGGAACCATGAACCAAAGAAACTCATAACTTTACTTAAGAACTTTGCTACAAGTTTGGAAATGCCACGGACAGAGTTAAAAGAACAAGGTAATTAAAATCAACCCGAGATCTCGGAAAACTTCAAGCTATAGCTAACAATTTTGTATATTCTATAAATGTATTTATTTAAACGTTTTTTTTCTAATGCATGCTGAACTTGTGCTTGGATTGATTTTCTATTATATTTATAAATGTCTTATTTCAATGTGTTATGATGAAATATATAATTAATTTCTTTAGACAAATGCGAGTTACGTAGGGAAGTTAAATGATGCGTGGTTGCCATCTTAGTTTATAAACTGCAAACATGCATTTTCCCTCTCCCATCGTTTATATATTTAAAAGTATCTCATATTTTAAGTTTATTGAGAGTCTGCTGGCCATGAAATATGAAAGTCGAGAGCGAGCTATTTCTGTTCCTTAATGAATTGCCCTTTGTTTTACTAATTCATTAAGAATTAAGCTGTGTTGCTAGTAAATATGCATGGGTGCTGGAATCCTCCTGTTGGCAAAGGTCATCATCGTTCAAATCCGTTCCCCCCATATTTTACTCCGCGGTTCCCAGTCCTGTGCTAAAATGGCACATGGGAATTATTTCGCTATGTCTCCACAGTTACGAAGCTCCTGGTATGAGCTGTGAGTGGGCTAGAGACGTCCCAAATAAAAGGCGAAATGCCTATCCAGTGCCTCGACCTTTCGCCATCTTTTAAAGTTGCATACTCATAAACTGTACCCCTCCTTGGCATATACTCGTTAGCAGTACCGTATATTTCCCTTGTTAATTATTAAAAGAATTCTATTCAAATGAATTTCAAATCCGTTCAGTATAGCTCGATCTTATAATCTATTCGCGAGCGACTCTCGATCTCCATTTAAATCTCCAATTATAAATGTTTTAGAATATTTCAAACTCTATTAGATCTTACGTGACTCGCATATGCCTACCGTGTCACTATATTTTAGACACATTATCTAAACGAACCCAAATACGAGGTATCAGCCATCTTGTTTGTTTATTATATAACTATCTAATTTATATCGCTAAATTATTTTATTATCAAATTATTAAAATCTTATTTATAAATTTATTTCTTTTTTCTCTATTTATTCGGGGTGCAATATAAATTACATAGTACATTAAACTTATCTTTGGCACATCTATAAGTTATTGTTAAATTAACCTAGGGCTATTTTAGATTTAGAGTCTTTTGTTTTCTCCCTGATCACTGGCACCGGCATGAAATTATACTATTAGTAGCATCAAATGTGTTATCATGTAGAGGGCGTTGTGGAGTTTGGACTTTGGATTCGAACTTGGGATTTCTGGGAGGTAACTCTCCTAGTGTTGAGTTCTATGTCCCAGGTTTAAATTCTGCAGTGTGTTAGCGAGATAGACATGTTTTGACTGTTACAATATGAGTAGGGGTCTTATAGATAATAATGTATAAAAAATTTTAGTACCAACCAAAATTCATCTCAATAATTTTTATATTTTGCCAAAGATTCATAAACCAGGTTGTCCAAGCAGACGTTTGTAGCTAGTATTGATAGTCCTACAGAAAATATTTCAGTGTATGTTGATAATTTTATTAAATTTATTCCACCATCATTTAATTCTTATGTTAAAGATACTAATCATTTTCTTTGTGTGTTAGAGAATATTAAATCTGAATTACCAGATGATTGTTTTTTGGTTACTTTGGATATTGTATTACTGTACACTAATATACCTCATGATGATGGAGTTGAGGCTATTAGATGTGCTTTACAAGATAGAAAGTATGATCATGGTTTTATTATTACTATGGTTGAATTAATATATTTGGTTTTAAGAAATAATTTTTTTACTTTTGATTCTAGATACTATTTACAGAAACAAAGTATTGCAGTGGGTACAAAGATGGCACCAAGTTATGCGAATATTTTTATGTCAAAACTAGAATCTTCTATACTTGATAATGCTAGGCTGAAACCTCATGCTTGGCTTAGATATTTAGACAATATTTTTATGATATGGCCACATAATGAAGTTGAACTTCATAATTTTTTAGGTTATTTAAATAATTTTGATAAAAATATTAATTTTACAATAACTTTTCAGAATGAATTGCTCATTTTCTTGATGTTGAAGTTATTTACACTAATAGAGTTTTTACTACTGTTGTGTATAGGAAGCCCACTGATAATAACCGCTATCTACATTTTTATAGTAACCATCCTAAACATTTAAAGGCTAATATTCCCTATAGTCAATTTTTAAGAGTGAGGAGAATTTGTAATAATGAGAAATTTCTTCAACAAAATAATAGTATTTTATATAATAGATTGGTCAATATGAGGTATCCTAAGACATTGTTAGATAATGCAGTAAGGAGATCTTTACTTGATAGAAAGTTCTTTTATCTAAAAAGAGTAAAAAACAGTTAGATGTTCCACCATTGGTTCTTACTTTCAATAGAGATTTACTTAATATTAACCGGATATTGGTGAAACATTTCAATATATTACACAGGCAGGGTAGCTTTCAGTTGTATCAGTTTTACTTAATTTTTGGCTATAACTATAATTAATAAGTACATCATTTGTATGTAATCTTGTCAAATTTGATGGATAGTGCATTGTAACTTCTGCTTTAGCAGAGAGAAAAAGAGAGCAAATATTTAAAATCTATTTTTTCCGATCCACCTAAGATTGTATATCGAAAATATAGGTCACTTAGAGATATATTTGTCAAAAATTTTATTAGAAATTCTGTACAGGAAAAAGGATGTTGATCCATGTGAGGATAAAAGATGTTTTACATGTAAACATATTGTTGTGACAAAAGTAGTCCTAAGTACTAGGAATCGTAATTTTAAATGGTATATACCTAAATTATATTACATGTAAAAGTGTAAATTTGATAATCTGATAGAGTGTAGTAGATGTTTAAACCAGTATATTATAGGTGAGTCAACAAATAGTTTACATGTTAGAATGACTAATCGTAGATTTGTCATTTTGCATAAGAATGAAGATAAACCGGTTTCAAGTACTTTAATTTACCAAATCATTCAATTGATGATTTAAGAGTAGTAATTCTACAGGAGGGTTTTTCTTCTACAAGAGAGAGGAAATAAAAGGAGAGTTTTTTTATTTTTAAATTCAAGACGTTACACCCACGTGGATTGAATTTAAACATGGGGATTATTACATCTTTAGGTTACCTCATCTCCTAAAAGATTTTTATATGTGAAAAATTTTCTTATATGAGTTTTTTTATGTAAAGATTGGTTATATGGATGTTTAATATTTGTGTTTAATTGGTATATAGATAAATAATTAATTATTATAAATACTTATTGTACTTTGCACTAACTATAATTTTTAATTAATATATTGTATCCTCACTATCCAGAAATATAATAATAGGAAAATACAACTAGCTCAGATAAAATAATTATGCTTGGCTAAAATACATATAATTTTAGTATAATCAATAATAAAGATATTTTGTGATAATATCTATTATTTAACTAAACTCTAATTGATTAATAATAATAAATGGTTCGGTTTATAAAAAATTGAATAAATAAAATATTAATAAGTCATGAGACAATAAAGTGAAGTACAAGCAGTAAAGAATTACATTGAGCCAATATCCCACAAGATACAATCTCAATGGCATAAGAATACTATCCCCCCCCCCCCATTATTTCAAATAATAATAAATTCATGGCATTCTTATGACTTTTAAAATAATAATCAATTTAATATAATGTTACTAAATAAATTCTAATCTCTTTATTAAAACAATACAATTATAATAATCTCAGGTTCTTTAAAATAATTCAAATCAATTTATAATCTCCCGTAGTCAAGTATGATAAGGGATTTTGTATTATCCTCAACTACACCTACTAATAACAATAAATAAATAATAACAATAATAATCTTCAATAAATAATTATCAATCTTATCCACTATTCAATATTATGATGACTACCAATAATAATAACAATAGTAATATAATATAATCTTTTAGTTCTCATATCACATCTTAAGTAGAATATGTGGTATAATCTGAAAAATATGTGGCAACTAACAATGTTAAAATTCTATGCAATAAATTGTGCAATTAATTATGACCATAATAATAGTATTAATGCAAAAGAAATTTCTCAAATATATTATATTTTGAATCATTGTAATTTCCTTAAATTAATAATTATATCTGTACTGTGCAAATATTAAGTTTATTTTGGTATCTGTCAATCATGTATCTGTGATGGTGAATAAATCAACATAACACAAAGTTTTATAAAAAACAAGTTTAACAAATTTTATTCTATACTTTTAACAAACTATATACATTATTTACAATTGTGTTTGATAAAACCTAACAAATACCAAACTTACATACTTCCACATTTTTAAAAATTAATAAATCAACAAGTAATAAGCCTTTACTCCTACTTATATATTTTTTGGCACATTTATTTAAAAATAATAATTATTATAGTTTAATAAAAATATCCATTAATTAACATAGCTAAAACATATGGTTTTCTTAAGTGTACATGAAAATATAAAATACTCAAATAATATACATCTTTAAAATATGTTTAAACATTTTTATAATAAATCCATTAAACTTATCTAATATGATAGTGCTAGTGTTATTTTAAATACTTTTATTTGGTCCATTCGATAACTAAAATTGATTTTAATAAAATAATCTTACTGGTATTCTTTTACATCTTTTGCTTGATACTACTCTAAATAAAAATCCTTATATGTGTGTTTATGTATGTATAAACTATAAAACAATATTCACAAAAATATAAGCATTCATTCTATTCTGTGTTGTTCATTTTGGATGTTTCTATTTCTTTAAAAAATATGCATTAACAGGTAAAATCTAAATATCAAGATTATTCAAAAAATCTCTTGAATAATTATCATCTCTTTTATAACTGAAATACACAGACTTATTATATATCTGTGTTTATATATGTAATATATAAGGTATATGAGCACAGACTTTCACATGACCCACCACTCTCCACACTATATCATAACACTGACACACTTGAACACATATATGTTGAAAAGATAAATAATCACCAATATACGTATTTCATGCTAAACCAGCAATCATCAGTTGGTCCAGATTACCATTTCTACACATATATGCTATAAGTGCTCAGATATATATTAAGATAGTCAATCCTCATATCTTAATGGACAGGCTCAATCCACTCCACACTCCAACTCTTCAACCATCCATCCAATTGAAAATCTGATAATGGAATGCTCAAAGACCACCCTGAGACCTAGATTCTTGTCACACCCATGTTAACTTAAGGTCAGTCTGACCCCTCCTGTACAGGACATAATCCATTTTAATCCATATACAAGGGATAGGCAGATATCTCTACTATCTAGGCCTCAGGGTGGCCTTTGAGCATTCCATGTGGAGTGGATTGAAGCCTGTCCATTAAAGTATGAGGATGGACTATCTTATATATCTGAGCACTTATAGCATATATGTGTAGAAATGATAATCTGGACCAACTGATGATTGCTGGTTTAGCATAAAATACGTATATTGATGATTATTTATCTTTTCAACATATATGTGTTCAAGTGTATCAGTGTTATGAGATAGTATGAAGAGTGGTGGGTCATGTGAAAGTCTGTGCTCATATACCCTATATATTACATCTCTTTTATGTTTTTTTTTTTTAAAAAAAAAATAGTTTAATAATTATGAAAAATATCTATGATTCTTTATTATTCACTATTAGCATTTACATACAATCTCATTTGTATTTGACTTTAACCTAAACCAAAACAAAAAAAACCTATCTCATTTTCTTTCAAAATAACAATACTACAATTCAAAATTATTCATTATTTTCTTTCATAAATGCAATAAAATATAATGCAATAACTGTTGAAATTAAGATAGTGATACAATGCGTAGGCATGAAGAACTAACTAGAGTAAAGACTCAATAGTATAAAATATATCGGATAATCTACATGGATAACTGTATAAACGAAGAGGTATGACTTCTCTGTCCAGTAACCTCAAATATAATAATATCCAGGCTATTTATTCAGCTCTCATTCGAACATTTTAAAATACAAAAAATATCAAGAAAGACACTGCCCATGGAAAATATATACAAGTCACGGGGCTACGTTATCTGTACTTGCATAAACTACTAAGATAATAATATAGGTTACTTTCCTACTTCCTCCATAGATCCTTCATATAAGCATCCACTGGTTTCTTTACTATACTCTCAATGTCACTATCGATTAAAACTTCATAATAGATTTAACAACCTATGTTGCAAAAATTACTAGCACTATTCCAAATAATAAACAAAATTCGCATATGTCTTTAACAATCCAAAACTACTACAAGAAAAGGTTTATTCCCTTTTATAATTCAGCAATAAAAATACAAATGATTTTGTTTTGAGATATTAAAATCAATATCTAAAAGTAGGGTTCATCCATTAAAGAATCATATAAAATTATGAGTATCAATAAATTATATTACATTAGTAATATAAAAGAAAAATGTATGCATATCCTTCTAAAAACAAATCATGGCTTATATCTTTAGAATAATAACAAAGTTTTATGAGTAATTAACGCACACACACATGTTCATACTTTCATGTGACAAAGTAATATCAAAAATATTCCAAGCAATGATAATAAAATATACATCATATAAAATTAATATATTTTATAAGATTTACCTAGTGACACTACTCTTGCCAGTCACTTGTAGATGTTTTCTGGTCCAATATTTTATATAAGAAAACATATTAAATAATAATAACATCCATTCAGCATCACTATCATACCTTAAAATGTTTATGAAAACTTTACAAAATGCTAAAATATTTTTTTATTATTAATTATGTTAGATTAAATAAAATTATTTAAGTGTAATTTTCCTACTCTAACACTAATAAACTTAATACTACAATTAGTATGTCAAATGATAATGAAAACTCCAACTCTCCATAAAGTTCAAATTAAAAAGTTTTCTTTTTCTAATATTTTCATAGAAGTTTTCTCCCCGACGCTTGTTGCTTAGCGATGATACTGTCCAAAAGCTTTAAACACAAAAAACTTTCCTCCCTGCAGTGCGTAAACTCGTAAATGATAAAAGAAAAATGAAATCGACTTTTGTATCCAAAATTATTTTGAAGAATAATTATTAATCCCATGATGAAAGTCTATAAAAATACAGTCTATTATCTGTAGCTTTCAGGATAATAATTATTGAAGTGATCACTTGAAAAGATTTTATAAAGTCTCCAAAGTTTTTCCCATTCACTTGGATCCTATATGGGCTTTTAGCTGCTTCAATGTGACTATATAAATCCATACGTATTTGTATGGAAAATACACATTTTATATTTCATTCAAATATTTTATGGTAATTCAAATAAAATCATTTATAAAGTTATATTTTTTAGGATAATATTTTTTAATTATCCATTTATTTCTTTTCTAACAAATAATTTTTTTTAAAAAAAAAAACAAACTAGTTTTATATTATACTAATAATTTACGATATTAAATAATTTACGGCATTTTTTAACACGGACTTGTCATAAAAAATATACGTAATAATATCGGTTTTTATCATTATAATCATTTTTCAAGAGAGGTTTATAATAAACTTCTTTTTTTTTAAAATCAATATTTGTAAAAATATTCACTGCACCTTTTTTTTCTTTTTTAAAGAAAAGATATACATAGTTACTAATGTAAGCATAAATGATATCTTTTTATTCTAGGTTCAATATTAAATTCGTTTTTTTAACTTTTCAAAAATATTAAAATTTAAGTTTTTTCCATATAACTTTTTGTTCTCCAAATAACATTATTTATCTTTAAAATATAATGTATAAGCATGTCAGTTCCTTGAATAATAATATTTCTGCTCAACACTTTTGCCAATGTCCAAAGTATTAAAAATAAATAATGATATATATTTTTCCATAATATATTTAAAATTATACCTTCCTTAATTAGCTGCATTTCTGTCTTTAATTCTTTGAATACACCATCTTTGCTATTAAATCCATATTTTTTACCATGAAGTTGGCTTAAGCTTCAATAAAAATAATTGGTAGAGAATTGATTAATTTAGCAACACATAACTACTTTAACTTAGTAAATTTATAATCCTTCAAAACTTTTCTTTTAAAATAATAATTTTAAATAGTAAACTAAGCAATACTTCAATGTTAATATATGATAATAATATTGATAATAATTTAACAAGTTATTAAGAGAGTTATTAAGTTATTAAGCAAGCCAGAAAAATGAGAGCATCTACTTTTATACCAAATTGAATTGACAATTTGATTGGCTATTATATCTTCAATTACATATTAGTCAAGCTTATGTAATTAAAATTTAGAAATAAAATGTATGACTCATATTACAGTATTAAATATTACATTATTTAATTCTAAATTAATTTTATACTTTCATTTAAACAAACTAAACACTTTAAAATAACTTTTTTAAAATAATACTTTAGTAATTTATCCAATATTTAATTTCAATGTATCTATTTTTAAAATTTTAACCTTACTAACTACATTTATTTTAAAGCTATTCAATTATATAAATTTTTTAACTTTTACTTTTTATAATACACAAATGTTTCAATTTTTAAAAACAATTCTAAAGCAATTTTGAAACTTTCTTTAGAAACCTTGTAAGCACAAAAGTATGTGTATTTGGTGGTCACATGACTTAAAACCAGACATTATGTAGCAATTTTTTTATAATTACTGTCTGAAAACTGCATTATCTTAAACAATTTTATTACAAAATATATAAAATAAAATAAAATACAATAATACAATTTGGAGTAATAAATTTTGAATTATTTAAACTGTAATAAATTAAATACATTTGTCTACCATAAAATATTATACTTTTAATAAATAATTTATAACATAAATATTAAATCTAATTTTTATTTAAAATACATTAGCTTATTTAATTTTAAATCATTATTTTAAAAATCAGCTTTTGGCACTTTGTTTAATAGAACTTTTACTATATTATTTCACTATGGCCAGCTTTCCCAACCATACAAAAATCATCATATTTAGCTTTACTTTATAATTTTAGCATATTAACATAGTTTTGTTACATATCTACAACTCTCAACTTTATTTTAACAAAGTTTTAAAAAAATGTTATTAATATTATACAGCAGTTATACTATTTAAGTTTACCCTTAATTTAAAATTTTTCAAAAATTGTCTTCGTGAACCTATTTGGACCTAGTCAAAAGGGTACAATATATAAATATTTTAGTTTTTAACTAATATTAATATGAGCACAATCTATTTTTTGTATGTATACACATATATTTTTTAATTTTTAATTTATTTTTTATTTATTATTTCAATTTAAATTGAATTTAAACTTGATTAGGAGAAAATGTTAGTTTTTTTTGTTTGTTTTAAGTATGCATTGGAATAATTTTGTCATTGGTTGGTTAGATATTCTGTGTTAGATTTTGTGACCAATCGGGGTTTTTTTCATTAAATTTGTAGTCTTTTATCAGATCTGTAATTTTTGAATATCACCATTTTACTGTGTATCTCTCTCTATATATTTTTCTTTCTGGTGAAAACCAGTCCTCTGGTTGAAATATTATATTATTTCTTAGATTTATAAGTCTTTTTTTTTTGGTTTTTTATATGTATTTCTTTTGGTTAGTTTTTTTATATTTTTATATGAATATATATATATATATATATATATAGGGGGGGGGGGGGCTGCAGAAAGGAGTTTGCTATTAACTGAAAGGAGATTCTTGATTTCTCTTGGAGGCCTTAAAGGAACCGAGTAGGGCAAATTCCTAATGTCCACTCCATATGTTCTTGTCGTTGCAGCTGTTATTACTATGTGATTATTCATATAGTATACAAACATGGATGGTCTGCTCACCAACACACATTAGCCAGCATGGTCAGTTTATTTGCTTTTTACCTCTGAATTTAAGATCAAGAAATAGCATGATCTTTGTTCTCAGTTGCCTGATTAGGCAGAATGAATGTTTGTGTAAATGATAAATATTTTTCCAATAGATAATTACAATTATGACAGACAAAAATAAATCATGGCCCTTATTCCCAGGAGGCTGTAAAGTCACCAACCAAGGCAGCGGTTAGTGGCCGAATGCGGAGGATGCTAAGAATCCCCTGACTGTGAATCTAGGCTGCCATTTGTTGACGACTTTTTATTTAGATACTTACAACTGCAGATCACTTTCAAGTGAAGGAAAGTGGAGAGACAATTGATTTAAAAAGTGGACATGTATTCTACTATAAAGGCACAAATATTGGAAATACAAGTGGAGTAGGATTCATTATAAATAAAAAGTGGAAGAACAACATTGTGGAGATTGATGGTGTATCAGACAGAGTGGCAAGATTAGTTATACAACTTAATAGCAGATACCAAATGCAGATAATTCAGGTTTATGCCCCAACAAGTTCTCATAGTGATGAAGTAGTAGAAGATTTTTATATGGATGTACAAAAGGCTTTTGATTAGAGCAAACAACATTTTAAAATTGTTATGGGAGACTTTAATGCTAGAATTGGTAAACAAATGAAAGATGAAAATGCTGTAGGTAATTTTGGTTATGGTAATAGAAATGAGAGAGGACATAGACTTGTGGAGTTTGCAGAAAAAGAAAAACTTTATATTATGAATTTTCTTTTTTTTGAGAAAAATGTTAAAAGGAAATGGACATGGAAGCATCCAAATGAAGGTACAGCAGAATTGGATTATATTTTGACTAACAGAAAATACAGATATATCAAGATTGTAATGTTCTTAATAAATTTAACACAGGAAGTGATCATCGATTAGTAAGTGTAAGATACGTGTTAATGTAAAACTAGAGAGACAAAAATTATTAAGAAAAACAATATTTACAGTTGATATTCCTAATCTTCAGAAACATTCTAATGAATTTAAATTAGAACTTACAAATCGGTTTCAAGTATTAGTAGATTTTGAACATGATTCAGATTTGAATGAAATTAATATGAAAATAACTGATACACTTTTAAAAACTGCAACAAAGATAGCTGGTAGAAAAAAACAGCAATTGACCAATAAAATTTCTACTGAGACTAGAGAATTTATGAAGAAAAGAAGGAATATGAAGATATACAAAAATGATGCATTAAAAAGGATTGAATATCTCGAATTTTGTAAAATGGTGCGGAAAAGAGTTGAAAATGATATAAGAAAGTATAACTGTGAACTAGCAAGGAAAGCTGTAGAAGAGAATAAAAGTCTCAAGAGTGTAAAACAACATTTTGGTATTGGTAGGAAATTTATATCTGCAATAAGAAAAAAAGATGGAATTATTACTAAAAAGAGAGATGACATCATGAAATGGGTAGAAGACTTTTATCAAGAATTATATAGTAATAAAGAACAAGTACCTTCTATATCTATTATATCTTCTGAATTGCCCAGAATTTTAAATGAGAAGTGAGACATGCAATTAAATGTATGAAGAAAGGAAAGGCTCCAGGTAATGATGGAATTATAATTGATATATTAAAAGAAGCAGGTGAAGAAATATAATTTTTTTAGCAAAGTTATATACCAAATGTCTAAATGATAAAGATGTACCAGATGATTGGAAGAATGCAGTAATGATATTAATATTTAAAAAAGGTGATAAAGAAGATATTAGAAATTACAGACCTATCAGCCTTTTATCAGTTTTATACAAAATTTTTACCAAGATAATTACAACTCGTCTACAGAGAACATTGGATTTCCACCAACCAAGAGAACAAGCTGGATTTAAAAGTGGTTTTAGTACAGTAGATCATATCCAGGTATTGAGAGAAGTTATAGAAAGGACAAATGAATATGAGTTGCCATTATGCTTTGGATTTGTAGATTATGAAAAGGCATTTGATTCTATAAACATTTCTTCAGTGATTAAAGCATTGGATCATCAAGGTATAGATCCAGGATATTGTCATATTTTAAAGAATATTTATAAAAATGCAACAGCAACAATTAGATTACATAATGATACTGGGAAAGTCAACATTGAGAAGGGTGTAAGACAGGGTGACTCCATATCTCCAAAACTTTTTACAGCAGTGCTGCAAGAAGTATTTTGTGGATTAAAATGGGAAGCTAAAGGAGTGAAAGTAAATGGAGATTATTTAAGTCATTTAGATTTTGCAGATGATGTAGTTGTTTTTGCAAATAATGCTTTAGAGCTGCAGGAAATGTTGCAGGAGTTATCAGATGAAAGTAGGAAAGTAGGACTAAAGATAAATGTTAAAAAGACTAAAGTAATGTTTAATGGATTTTCTCAAAATATGAAAATAAAGATTGATTATGATGAGTTAGAAGAAGTTAACAGTTACAAATACCTTGGTCAGATTATTAATACAGATGGAAACATAATGGATGAAATTAATCATAGAATTAAACTTGGTTGGAGTGCTTTTGGTAGAAATAACTTGATACTAAAAGGAAATATGCCTATGTGTTTGAAAAGGAAGGTTTTTAATAAATGTGTTTTACCAGTTCTTACTTATGGATCTGAGACTTGGACATTTAGTAGAAGAGCAATACAGAGACTTCAGACCACTCAAAGAAGTATGGAGATATGTATGTTGGAAGTAACAAGAGGAGATCCAAACACAATATATGGGTAAGAGAACAAACAGGTGTTACTGACCTCATCAAAAAAATTAAAATACTGAAGTGGAGTTGGGCTGGACATATTGCTACAAGAGATGATAATAGATGGACACTTGAAATATTAAATGGGATTCCAAGAGATTGTAAAAGATCTAGATAGAGACCACATGTGAGATGGATCGATGAAACAAGAAATTGTGCAGGGATGATGTGGAGAAGAGAAGCTAAAGATTGGAGAAGATGGATTGAACTTGAAGAGACCTTCATCCTGCTGTGGATTGATAATGGTTGATGATGGTGATTATAAGGGACTTGAACTCAGACTTTCAAACTCGTACAGCTATCTAATCCATCTTATACATCCAATACATGTGGTCACATACATGTGAAAAAGATAAATGAGCTTCAATATATGTATTTTGTGTTGAACTAGCACTCATCAGTTTATTCCAGATCATCTCCCTCACATATATACAATCAGCGCTCAGTTTATATTACGATAGCAAATCTTTAAACTTTAATAGACAAGCTCCAATCTTCTCCATTCGCCAATTTTTCAACTATCCATATCACTGCAAATCTGAAGTCCCTTATAATTACATTAAGTATAATATAGAAATTATCCTTGTATTTAAATAATATATATAGAGAGCATCTAACTGATTGTCTTGGCTTTTCTAAACCATGTTTTTATTCAAGAATGTTAAACATCATTTTTTTTTAAAGTTTGTTGACGTTGCTCATTGTTTAAGACGAAACTATAATTTGGATTTATGTAAATGAAAAAAAAATTATAAAATATTTCTTTAAATTTATTGAATTACTGAGTTATGTTTGAATCATTTAAAGGTAAAATTTGATCATTAAAAAAAATTTTAATTTTCTTTATTCCAGGTTGCAAATGCTGAACACTATGGTGCTGCTGGAGTTCTTTTATACCAGGATCCTGATGATTACAAAAGTGAACATCTAAAATATCCCCAAAATTTTAATTTTAATGATAGTTTGACACCTTCTGCTCAAGCTCGAGTCACATTTGGTGATCCTGCAACCCCATATATGCCATCTATTGGTAAGTATTCTATTTCATTATGTGCCGTCAATATTTTATTTATTAATTGCCTTACTACTAATTTTGGATATCATTGAAGTTTGATGTGGATTTTTCATTGCAATTGTATAGATCCCATTGTTTGGTTGAAATCTTAACTATGTACTTGTAGTTAATGTACAAGTTAATAACCACAATGTAAGAAGTAGGCTGAGGAAAGTATTGTGTATATATATGTAAACTTATAAATAAATATTAGAAAATAAAAATAAGATTAATAATGATGTTAATTCTTGTGATAAAAAAATTTGGATATCAATACCATATATTTAGAATCAACAGGGAAGTTTCATAAGGAAAATTTATAAAGGTATATGTGACATTGCATTTTATGCACCACCTACATTAAATAAATTAATAAATAATTCTAAAGATAAAACCTTATTTACAAATAAAAATTGTATCATATATAAATGGATGTGTAGATGTGGTAGCGGATATATAGGTGAGTCGAGACACACATTGGAGAAAAGAGCAAAATACGAAGAAAAATTCTAAAAATAATGATAATTTATCAGCTTCCATTTTTTCTGACGATAATAAATCATGCATATATGGTTTTGATTTAAATTATAATAATGTAAAAATATTGCAAACTGAAAGAAATAATAATAAAAAAAAAATCAAGGAAGCTATGTTAATATATAAATACAAGCAAGATTTAATCAATAGGCAGGCAGCAAATGTTAAGATCACAGAATTATGGGAAAGTTGATCTTTCAAAGTATTAGTTGACAAAGACTACGAGGATAGTCAAAAGCACTCTTAAATGATATTGATATTTTTTGTTCTTTTTTAAAAAAGTTTTAATTACTGTATTGAGAAATTTGCACTCTCTCAATTTAATTTCAATATTTATTTATAAGTTTACATATATTATTTTAAAGAAATTGCAGAAATCAATTTGTAGTATTATATATATATATATATATGGAAGATGTCATTGTGTTGTGATTGGTGCATTTATCTCAATACATATGACTTGGGGTTTGAAATCAAGTGGACCATTGCTAGTGTATGATTTTTTTTAGGTAGCCATTCATAACTGAGTCAAATTTTCTATCTGATTATTGGTTGCTAAATAGGTATTTCGCTAGAGAAAAAGGTTAGTGCCCTATCAACTAATAAGGGACTATTAATATGTTAAATAATATTTTTTATTGCCTGTAAGAGTGGCCATTGCTCAGCAGTAATCTTTTTTTTTTTGGTATTATTATTTAAATGTAAGTGAATGATTAATTCAGAAACAATTTGTTTATCTATAATATATATATAATCATTATTTTCGACCATTATCGATCCACTGCAGGATGAAGGTCTCTCCAAGATAATCCATCTTCTCCAATCTCTAGTCTTTCTTCCCCACATCACTTCTGCCCACTTCCTTATTTCATTCAACCATCTCATGTGATCTTTTTCTACATATACAATGTATATATATACACACAATATATATATAATTAAAAATGTATTTTGAGAAATAATAATAGTAGTCCTAAATGAATAAAATATATCTTAGTTTTTAATTTAAAAAATTTCCTTACATTTGGTATAGCAGTAGGATAGTAAACTCTGAAAACTCAAAATACATGGATTCCATCCATTCCCTGATACTTTGTTCTTCAACCACTTATGAACTTCTGAGCACAAAATAAGTTGATTACTTTTATTAAAAGAAGACTCTGAGTAAGTTAAATGTCAGATTTAATTTTCCGGTCATTTAAAACGAAATATATCAGATTATTGAACTCTTTAAAATATTGTTTAATGACACATTTAAAAAAAAATGTATTTATTAAGGTGGTAATTTAAAGCACACTCGTTTTTTTTATATATATATTATTTGTTTCTGCTCTTTAGATATCTGAAAAGGAACACTTGTTTCTTTTCAAGACTCAGTTAATCAAATGATTACAATAACTACTTTCTGGGACACCACATGCTATGATCCAAAATCTATCTTTAATTCATTTTTTAAACCATATTTTTACACGATAAACATATATATGTTAAGAGAACATTGAGAACATACTTTTTATAAATTGGAATCTGTTGATGAATTTTAAATTAATCTTTTGATAAAAGAAAAATCATTATCTCTTATTTGAATATTATATTCTCAAGCTTATTTGATAAGAAGCAGTTAGAACCAATTTTTAAATGCTGTATCTTTGTCAATCTCTGAATATGTGATCTAATTTTAGGCGACGGATTGAAAAAGCAAAGTGCTTTTATTTTTTCCAGTGATTAATCTAAGAGTTTTCTCTATCTTTAAATTTATTTGTTATATATATTGAAAATGTTTTTAATCAGTTGGAAGGTAAGATTGAAGATTTTTATCTGTTAAGGAGATACAAGAGTTTGAATGATTATGATAATAAATCCATTGTCTAGCAATTATGGATCAGATGAAATTTTTATCCTCTTTTTTTTTAAGCAGGTTTGCAAACATATTTATGTGCAAGTATGTCCAGATGTATTAATGTATCATAACTCTCTCTTTCTTATTGCATTACCAAATCCGTATAATATTAATATCATCTATGTTCTTTATTATTTTTTACCATGTTCTATTGGACAGTTTCGATTTCCCCAAATTGTCTTCAGAACTTCTACTTATATTTCCTAATCTTAATGGCTAAATTTAGATGGTCTGAAGAAAGTTGCTGGGGCAATTGAAACTGTCTAATAGAGCATTGTAAAAAGTAATAAAGAACATAGATGATATTAATATTACAAGTATTAATGTATCATCATCATCGTTGTCAATCAGTATCAATCCACTGCAGAATGAAGGTCTCTCCAAATTCAATCCATCTCACATGTGGTCTCTTTATGGGTCTTTTACAATTCCTTAATAATATATAAGATTTTAATGTATAGGATATAGGAAATAATTGTATTTTGTTCTGATCTTTACATTCCAATCTTATTATTGCATGTGCTCATAAATATACTTATACTTCTTCAGTAAAGTTGAACTGCTATAAATGCATCTTTAATTAGATTTTTTTTTTGTAGAGATGTCAACTCCAATCAGCGTGTTTAATACATATTTTTGTAAACACTGCCGTAGTACATGAAAATAGTTGAGTTAAATATTTGTATATTTGTAACAGTGATTTATTTGCATCTGATTTTTTTTTGGCTGATCATTGAATTGGGATGTATCTCAGACTTTTATATTTGGATTTCAGTTTCTAATAAAGGAAGTTGTATCTGGAAGAGATAATTTCTTATCTTGAATTGTGATTAGGTGCTTTTAGCGATGATCTAAATAGTGTGCATTACAATGGTATCGCACAATTTAAAATATTTTTTTAATTCACTTTTATAAATATGAAATTGATATTTCTTATTCTTGTTTCACATCATGATGGATTGTTCACAATGAATGTCATGATATATTAATTTAAAATTACAAGTTTATATTTTTATCATTTTTAACACTTTTTTGTTTATTGTTTCTCTGTCTCATGATTTGACTTGCTTTAATGACTATGTAAACTACATGTCAGAACAGTAGTGATGAGAATGTGATATGGCTACTGGAAGTCAGGAATCTCTCAGCTAATATGCCCAAGAAAAACCTGTTAGCCCCTGTACCTTTCCCTTCTCATCTCCAGCCTAAGTTTCCTCCATATTCTTCTCTATCCTGCTCTATTTCATTTCCACAACATCATCTTTGTCTCTATATTCCCCTTATTTTTTCCAATCCCAGCATTAAGACCCAAGAATCTCCACATGCTTTTTTCCTCTCTTTTACGTTATTACTAATTCTCACTTTCTATTACTTTTGTTTTTCTGAATCCTCTCACCTAAAACCCTATTTGCCACTTTTTTTACTTCACCACACCAGTCCTTATACGCACCCCCAACCAACTCCTCCATGGTTTCTTCTACTTTTATTTTATATTTTTTTAACTTATTTTTATCATTCACTCTCCATCCATATCTTTAACTTTCCTGTCTACTTTTATTATTATTTTTCATCACATTACTACCCTTTTCTATTATAAAGAGATTATGATCACTATTACATTCTCTTCATTATCAAAAACTTGAATTTTCTGTACTTTATTCATTCCCTAATATATAATCTATTGTGTGAAATATATTATTCCTAGACCATGTGTATTGCCCCTCATAAATATTTGCTAAATTTCCAATGCTCAAATTTACTCTATTACAAAAAGTTTTCAGAAGCTGCCCATTTTTGTTATCCAAGTCATCAATTTCTTCAAGATGTCCATTCATATCCCCTATTTTTTGAAACTCTACATTTATATATGTTGTTGTGCCACTCCATTATAGTTTCACTATCTCCAGATCCATATACCCTATAGCCACCATCCATTCTTGTCTTCCTAACTTTATCTCAAGTAGCAAACTCTCCATACAGTAATGCCACTCAGTGGAAGCCTTAGTAATCAATGGTTGCAAGAAGGAAATGGTGATCATGTGATTTTTTTAGTGGTTTAAACTGTATGTCATGAAATAAACTAATATATTTGCATTAAAACTTAAAAAAAAAACTGCTAGGCACTAAATGTATTAGGAAATTGTAATAAGGTGTTAAATTGTAATTTTGCAACAGTATAATATTAAACAAGAATACTAATAATTTTAACGAGCCCATAATAATTTACATCTTATTAAATACATACTACTGATAATGTAAACCTATTTATGGAACAATTGAGTCCAAAATCATTGCTCTGATAATTCACAGTTATAGATTCCCAAGAATTCTTTAAATAAACTTGCAAATAACACTCACTTTCTTGTATCAATGCCAATCTATTCATCAAATAAAAATTGGCCACTTTTATCAGCCTGCACATTATATAATAATAAATCAAGCATTGATGGACTTCTATATAATAGCTTTTTCTGATGTCAATTCTTGATTTATAATTACACCTTTACCCCCCTTAGCGATGGCAATTGGTTCTCCAAAACTCATCATTAAGCAAGAATATCGTATACAGGATACATATGGGAAAAAAATTGGTCGCTTCCTAAAACTTAAAAATTACACTAACTTAGGAATAAAGTACATATTTAAAAAAATATTCATTAACACTTATTTTAAATGCAATCTGTTTTTCTTTTTAATTTTTTTTTAATTCAACATTGGCATTTTAAAATGTTTTTCTTTTGATTTTAAACCACTTAGGTATAAACAACATTTTTAACGAAGTTACAAAATCAATAACTATTTTTATATAATACTCTACTGTATTTATATATTGGACTATTTCATCATCTAATATAAGTGTTGAATGTCTTTAGAAAAATTAAACTTTATTTAAATAATCCAAATACTGTATATTATATTTAAATAAAGTCTAATTTTTCTAAAGACATTCAATACTTATATGTACAATATATAGTATTATAGATTCATTAATTTTATATATTTTAAGTTTATACGTTCTAAATTTAAAAAAAAAAAATTTCCTGATCGTTATAGTGAATAATCGATTGTAAATCGAAGTAGTGGCTACAAATTGATGAATATTGCTATTGTGAAATATCACTAAATAGCCAATCACTAAGTGAGGTTTAGGTGTATATAACAACATGGGGGGGGGGGCAGATGAAAGCAATCATTTTTCACCTGAAAAACAGAGTTATGTTGATAATAAAAAAAAAAGAGCATTAATTGCAAGTTAATTAAAATGATTCTTTGGTAATCTGATTTGGAAAGTGTCATATGGATATACCTGTTCCATAGATAGATGAATACTTTTTATTAAGTCCTTTTATATAAAATTTCTAACTTGTGATCTTATCAATATATTTTATTATTTTTTAATATTACCTGCTTACTGAATGCAAATAAGGAGACTAGTCCTCCATGTATATTTTTGGAAAATAATTTTTTGATTAGCAGAAAAATATTAATCGTAATGATGCAAGAATGAAGTAATCATTAGTTTGATGGATTTGCTATGGGTTACATATGCATCGTTTATGATAAGATTTATCTAGTTTTATTATTTAACAAGACCTTGACGGATACAATATTAATAAGATTAATTGTTTTGGTGTGTCAAAGAGAAGTACTTTTTTAAAATAATTTTCAATGAATTGATATCTGTTGGTAAGAATGTGAAATGAATGAGCACATAGCCTTGAGCAATTAACTGTTTGACAAACTACAGTCGGCGTGTGGTAATAGTATTATACATAATGTTCAATTGCATTCTTATTTATGATTTTAGATTGTATGTTTCGGTATCCTAGAAGCAAAATGGAACTTCCCAAAATTCCTGTTCAAACAATCAGTTTTAAAGTTGCTGAAAAACTGATAAGGTGAGTGCTTAAACTCTTACTTTTTTAAAAGTCAGTATTATTATTATTAATTATATTGGCAAAAATTTAAAAAAACAACCAAAAGCTACCTTGTGTTGACATTCTTTAAAGGTTAGAAATTCGATTGTGAATGAAACTTTGAAAAAAACTTTTTAAGGTAGGTTACCCATTAATAGATTGTAATATGTCATAGAATCTGGATCATAATGATATTAAGTACTTTCTGTTAGAATTCTATAACACTGTAATTTAACATAACCTTTTAACCATTGGCATTTTTTGTAACTAAAGAGTAATCCTTTAAGTAAAATAATGATGGAATCATATAGGCCTTGTATTTGTTTCAGTTAATCTAAGAATCACATAATCTGTAACAGTAGTATGATCAAGAATGTAAAATAAACTCTTAATATTAATGTATATAGGTATCATTATTAATATTTTCCAATGTTTGTAATGCTTTAAGAACTGTATACTTGATTGGAGCTATTTATAATGCATTCAACATTATTATGTTTTTTTTAAATTATCAATAGACATATATATATTGTAATACAATATTTTTAATGGATATATATTATACCGGACACTGTTTGTTTTTAACACCGAGGGTACCATTAGGCTACTGTCGATCTAGAAAATTTAATTTATGGTGATCAAGCTAGACTCAGGGAGAGGAAGAGATCTTAAACCTTGTTCAGACAATTGAGAACAGAACACAGAAACAAAAGTCAGCCCAAAACATATATAATTATTAATAAGGTTTAAGTTTTATTAAATTCAAAAAATATTAGTCAAACAAAAATATAAAAGTTTGACCTACATTCCCCAACTTTCTTTGTCTGAGAGTGCACGTGGATATTATGGTGTTAAACACTTTGGCAGATAATTTTGCTTTCTCACCTAACTTATAAGGTTTTTAACGATTTTTCTGCTATCAACTTATCTACTCTTCAATTTCTATCTTTCCTTTATTTACAGATTTTAATAAAAAGATTTTGTACAGAAAGTCAACAAACAGTGCAGAGCGAGCTTTCCTTAACCCTGTAAAAACAATGGAACAAATCAAGGATGTCATATGCTCGAACACACTCATAAGAAATTGCATTACCATATGATCCTTAAAGTTATCTCCATACAAGCAAAAAGGAAAAGATTATAATTTCTTAATCTTTAATAAAAAGGAAATCTCAAAATCTCTCTGGCATGCAAGACAAACAGAACTATATAACCGATAAATCCCTAGCCAAAAGGTATACAATCTGCAGGCAATGCAAACACACATTAACTATATTAATTTCATGTAGGGACTAGGTGAGATAAAAAGAAAATACGATTATCTGCCAAAGCTTTTAACAGCAAATAATAATAATAAAAAAATCAATCATGAAATATTAACTCATAATACACTCTCCGATAAAGTGACAAAATAAAATATTAATTATCTACAATTTATATGTTTTAAACAAATACATCGAATAAAAGAAATAGGTCTATCATATTTTCGTCTTCTTTCTTTGAATCTAATGTTTAGACATTTAAGCCCTGGTTAAAATAAAAAAACCTTCAGTTACCTTCCTGAGTTCAATTTTACTGTCCGATTGATTCCAGCAGTGTGTGCAGTTTTAGTTCCATCAAGAGTTCACTATTGTAGTTTTCGGTCTCCATTAATTGAGTCATGGTGTATGAAGGCAATCTTCAGGATTGGTCTCAAACTAGGCAATTAGGACATGTTCATGATGGCACAATTTCGAGCTTCAGGATTCATCTTGAAATGTTTTTAGCACTGCATACTTTTAATAGGGTTCTTTAAGGTCGGTATTTTCTGCATTGTGAACGAATGGTTTCCTTTAGCAATTGTCAATCAGCAAATATAAAAATCTATATCTCAGCAGTCCGCAAATCACCAATATAAAATATCTCTGCCATCAAAGATTAGCAAATATAAAAGTATGGGTCTTCCAAGATTAGCAAAAATAAAATTATATCACATCAGCAATTAGCAAAAATATAATTTCTATAAGTCCCATCAGCAGTCTGCAATTAGCGAATATAAAATATATAGGTCAGCAGTCCTCTATTAGTGAATATAAAAATTTATATATCACAATCAAAAACACAGAACTTTTATATGCAATTGTTGTCTTTCACCAGATTTTAAAATCTAACCGGGCCTAGTCTTTATCTCCCACCAGATCTTAATTAAAAGTTTTAACCAGGGTTACTCTTATCTTTAACTAGATCTTAATTAAGAAGTTTTAACCAGGATTCTTTTTTCATTATCCAATTTTAATAAATTAAAAAATGAGTTTCTGCTTGTAAAATAGATTAAAACAAACAAAACAAAAATAAAACGTATCTCAATCAAAACTTTTTTAAATTACAATACTTTTATGATTTCCATTTATAATTGAGTATATGTGTTATGGCACGTACTCTTAATAAAAAAAAAAAAAAAAAATACAAAAATCTTTATAAATATATATTATAGTTTTGATTTCACCATGGTTGCTTTTGAAGCAGATAACATATCCGGTTCAATATATAGGAATTCCACCTTTATTGTTATAAGGAGGTTGCCTTGACAACAGTTTGAAATTGTTGATTGTTACTTGGTATTGATATTGGGGTTGTCTAAGTGTTGATTGGTTTTTGATATATATATTCTGTTCTACTGGGAATATATTTACTAAATCTTTTTTACACTTGGATAAGTCATGTATGAAATAATATGGAATTTGTGAGCTATACATGATAAGAATTAAAATTCTTAAATCTTCATGATAAAAGAAGGGAATTTATTTGGGATTTGACCCACCTTTATTTTTCATTTTTAAATTCACACATAGTAATCAACCTCAGACAAGCACAAACTGTCGGAAATGTGTGGTACACATACTTAAAAATTAATGGGAACAAAAACAAACAAAAATAATACTCGATTTCAAAGAATTCCCTTTTATTTTAGATTTTACCCTCTTTAATAAAGTTAGTATGAAATGACTGTATTTTTCTTGTTACATTAATATTAAATGTATACAGTGAAGTCCCTATCCATCAATTCTTTAGAACATAGATAAGAACAATTTATAATTTGTTTAAATAAGTATGAAATACAACTCATATTTTATAATTCAAAGCATTTCATATTATATACAAATTGTGTGTGTCCATTTATACAATGCATATAATTCTATAAGTAAAATAAAAATTTAATTCAGTTCTTATGGGGGGGAGGGGAGCTATTTATTGATGTTTGACTATTACAGGCTTTGTATCTTAATTCAACACAATATCTTTTTTTTTGTCCTAGAAGTCTTAAAATCGTTAGCATGCATAAAAAGTTTTTATTTTCGTCAGAGCTTAGACCATTTAAGCAAATATTTTCGGTAGTTTTCTATTCTATTGTGTCAGCCTCTTGATGGCATTGATGCTAAGCAAAAACACCTATATATAACGTTATTGGGCCCATCCCGTTCTTTGTGAAAGCATATAGAAATCGTATGGGTTAACATAATTCATTAATTTTCTTAATAACATTTACTGGAACAATTTTACATAAATATACATTATCACCCCAACCTTTCCACCCCTCGCAAACTTTGCAACTACATCGTGGTGGCCAAAAAATGATGCTGAGAATGCTTTAATTACTGAATTGTCTTTTACTATTTCGGGTCATTTTTGAAAAAGTTAAAAAAAATAGTTATTTATTAATTTTGTTTATTGATTGATTTCTTACAATAGCTATCTTTGAAAGATAATGTGTATATGGATCTTAATGGCACACCTATTAAGAACTGACATGATAGAATAGAAAACTACCATATTTTCTTTCCTGTGCCTCTGGATATTATCAGAGTTTTACCTAGCTCCTATATTGTTTGTATGCCATTGGTTACCATGTGGCCATTTATATAGACACAGTCTTAACAATTTTTTTTATATTTTTATGTTGCTTAAATTTTCCAAGTTTGACCAAAGATATTATTAAGAAATTATATGAAAATAATTATTATATATATCAATTAGGGACTATAGAATCAGTTAAAGTTAAAAATTGAGTGGGATGCCCTATGTCACCTATTTTGTTTGTGTTGTATTTGAGCGAAATGGAAAGAGCAATAGAAAGATTAGGAAGAGAGATAGAGATACTGTTAATAGGTAATAAGGGAGTATATTTTTTGTCAGGTCTTTTTTTTGCGGATGATATATTTTTGTGTGCAAAAAGAAGAGAAGATATGGAAGTTATGCTGAGGACATGTGCAAGGGTGGGTAAAGAGATGGAGATTAAATTTAGTGAAGAAAAATCAAATATAATGATGGTTAATACTGGGGAAAGAGAGGAAGTAGAATTTTTATTGGGAGATATTAAATGTGGTGAATAGATATAGTTATTTGGGAATTATTTTAAGTAATCAGAAAAATTATTTGGATGAATGGGAGAAAAAATTGATAAATGAAGCAAAGAAAAGAAAGGGATTGATAAAGAAATTAACAGTGTTTTCATATAATAAATATGATATAGCTAGAATTATATGGGAGTTGCAGTAGCAGGGTTAACATATGGTAATGATGCATTATGTGTTAGTAAAGGGGTATTAAATTACTTAGAAAAAGTTCAAAGGGAAGTAGGAAGACATGCATTGGATGCAGATGTATGGACAGCAAGGGAGGCAATTCAAGGAGAAATGGGATGGTCAAGTTTTCATATGAGAGATGCAAAAAGTAAAATGAAAATGTTTGGTAGATTGCAGTTTATGGATAATAAAAGAATAGCCAAAATAGTATTTAATTGGGTTATGAGTAAAGGGCAGGCAACAAGATGGGTGAGAAAGGTAATGCAGTATGCAAAAGATTTGGATAAAGAATTTATATCAGTATATTTGTACAAAAGATGGGATGATTGTGTTAGGAGGATTGTTGAGTGTTATAGTGGTAAGGAATGGGATAAAAGAATAGATTTATTAATAAAGAATAGGGAGTTAGAGAGATGGAGAACTAGTATGGAGAGTAAAAAGAGTTTAAATATATATAGAAATAAACAGAATATTAGGTGCGAGTTAATATATGATAATAGTAAGGAAAGTAGTTTATTGTTTAAGGCTCGAATGGGATCTTTAGCAACAAGAGAATATACATGTAAATGGAAAAATATGGGTGATTTAGTCTGTAAATTATGTAAGGAAGGAATAGAAAATATTAGGCATCTGTTAATTGAATGTAAATGCTTGAAAACAGAAAGGGCACATATAATGAAGTTATGGAAGAATAAATATGAAAAAAGTGATTATACAGAAAGTGAATTATTGGTTTTTATGCTGGATTTGGGAAAAGATAAGGGGGATTTAGATATAAAGGTCATAGAGTTGACAAAGATTATGTTGGGGAAATGGGATGGAACAGAATATGGAAAAACTTAGACTGGGGAATGTAAAATAAAGTAGCTAACAGGTTTCTCTGGGCATAATTACTGAGAGATTCTTGACTTTGTTTAAGAAGAAGCTACAGTACATCACATCACTTTGGTCTTATGATTAATTCTAAGCATAGCCATTTTTCCTAAAACAATTTTGATCATTGGCTGGATTATATAGTGCGTCACTTCTGATGTATTTTTTCTTCCATATTTTTGCCTCAATCCTTTAAAGAGACACTGATGCCCAAGTTCTTTTCTATAAAACTTTTTATAACGTTTTTAAATGCCTAAATTAAAGGAATGGAATTCACTCGTAAAATTTTCTGGAAGCTGACTTGCTTTTAAATTTTTCAGTTATGCTGCAGTATTTTTCCATTAAAAAAAATGTGTTTCTCTTGCACTATCATATATGCATCTAATGAATGCAGAAATAACTAAAAAATGTCTGAGCTTTATTGTTCATATAATATTTGGTTGGAAATTTTTGGTTTTTAAAACATCTTGATTTTAACGATTTCTTGAAAATGATACATGTTTGTCATTACCATTGCTGTTAACATAAAGTAAAATTCTAATTCCAGTCTTCTGAACTTTTGCTACCATTATAACATGTTCCTTTGAAAATTAACATTCTATTCTAAAGCATATTGTGCAGAGACTGATCTCATCTACACTGTAAAGATATCTTGACTTATAATCTTTCATTTAAAAAAAAAAATGCAGTTTTTAACTGCCATGTTTTTGCTTTTTATAAATCTACTACAACATTTTCTCTCACTAATTTCTTTTGTACTCAGCCGTACAAGTGTTTAAACCTTATTACCCAGCTACTGAATGCATTGAAAGTTTGCTTGCCCAACTAATTTGCAATCATCACCATCATTTTAAAGTGAATAGTTCCATCAACTGGAATAGTTAACATATTTTCATTTTGATACCAAGTGAAAAGTGTGCTTTCAATTAATTTTTAACTTTCTGTCTGATTTAATTTTTTTAGAGATATATCTATTGTTGTACTTTGCTGTCTGCTCATGAATTTCATTTCTTTTTGCAAACTTGGAATTTAATTAAAATTCTTGGAACCAGAATGTTTAGTGATATTTATACATTTCTTTGCAAAATTACTTTCTATCTCCTTTTATTTTAAATCATCGAATGAGAGGTCTCGCTTGCTTTTTAGATTGGGACATCATCAAACATAATAAAACATCTTATATATGAAGAAACATTGAAATCATGGAGCATATAAATATTAACAGAATGGTTTGCAATAAATTTGACATGCCCTTTTGATGAAACATGACTTATCACTTTTAATAACTACTTTGCTGAGTCATTATTTACATTAATCCAAAATACTTATGTAAGGCTAAAACTGCACCTTGAGTGCTTAATTTTAACAAGAGAGACCTCTACAAATCATAACGCAAGATTCGACCTTATCTCTGAACCTATTTTCTTAATTATATAGGCAAATCTAAAACATATTGATTCGGGAGCATGAAGCTAATAAATTCTTTACCGATTAAGTCCACTATTTCTGTTAAACATTAACTTTCGCGAAATCTTTCGATTTACGAATCAATATTCAGATATTAAATTTAGAAATATTTTGAATCAATTTAAAATTGTAAATATTAATTCTTATTAAGCGCGATGTATTACGTGCTGACATCACGCTTAATAAGATTTAATATTAATCCCAAATAAAAGCTGAAGAATAAAAAATTTTGAATATCATTTAATTTTTTTTAAAAAAAAAACTAGACACAGAAAAAAATATTTTGTCAGGTTATTCATTTGTAAATGGTAGATGTCACCAAAAATAATGGTTTAAAAAACAATTTATGCTTATTTTTATAGTTCTGCATTTGTGATCACAAAATAATAGTTTATGAATGCTGAAAAATAATATATATGCAACTGATGGAATGATAATACACTGTTCATGTGAATGGATGGCTATAGGGAGCTTGAAAGTCTGGGTTCACATTTCCTTTAATCACAACCACATACATAAGTATGTGCACTATTATCTATATCTGAAAAATATATAATACTAATCAATTCAAGAATTGTACTAGCCTGATTTTTTGAAATTTATTACTATAAGTTAAATTGTTAGTTTTATAGATTACATTTTGAATTACAAGTGTCAAACTAACTCAACTCACATCTTTGACACCACCCACTTTATATAAATATAATAATGACTATTATTAATCATTTACTAAACTAGAGATTGTCTCTAGCACAGATATAAACTTTAAAACTCAATTAAAGATTAATATATCTGATTTTTTAAAATTAAATGCACAAACACATGGAGTTATTCACTTTTTTTTCCCCATGTGTAATATCTTTATAAATATATTAAATAACCTCAATATTACCATACATTCTTTTAAATTCATATAAATAAAGATACAATAAAAGACAAATGACCCCAAAGATGCATTTCATGCTGAGTCAGCACTTATCAGTTGGTCCAGGTCACTATCTCTCATATACATCTGTATTATATGAAAAATATTTATCTATATTAAATAATTACCTTTTGAGTTACAAGGGTCTTAGCTCAATCCACATCTTTTATTGTATCTTTATTTATATGAATTTAAAAGAATATGTGGTAATATTGAGGTTATTTAATATATTTATAAAGATATTACATGTAGGAAAAAGAAATGTGAATAACTCCATGTGTTTGTGCGTTTAATTTTTAAAAAAAATCAGATATATTAATCTTTAATTGAGTTTTAAAGTTAAATCTGTGCTAGAAACAATCTCTAGTTCAGTAAATGATTAATAAATATAGTCATTACTATATTTATCTAAAGTCGATGGTTGTAAAGATGTGGGTTGAGTTTGTTTGACACTTGTAATTCAAAATGTAATTATTTAATATAGATAAATATTTTTCATATAATAAAGATGTACATGAGAGATAGTGGCCTGGACCAACTGATGAGTGCTGGTTCAGCACGAAATGCATCTTGGGGGCCATTTGTCTTTTATTGTATCTTTATTTAGATGAATTTAAAAGAATATGTGGTAATATTGAGGTTATTTAAAATATATTTATAGATTAATATATAAAGTATTTCTATGTCTAATTAAATACATTTCTTTGATGGTATTTTTTGTTAAATTAGCTAGTTTATTTCTTTAGAATAATAATGAGAATTCTTACCTTACACAAGATCAAAGTGATTTCCTTGCAGCAAAAAAGTAATATATATGAATATATGAAGGAATGCAAAAAAAGTAAAGGAGAAAATATAAGAATAATACAAATTAATTTCAGAAAATAATTTATTTGCGTATATAGAGGGAAATGTTATATAAAGAGCTCACAAATAAACTCTTAACAAGTTTTGTAGAATATCCCTAATCCCAGACCAGTTTCTTCTACTGGCTTCTTCAGTGAGGTACTAGGATATTCAAGCATTAGATTAAAAATACTAGAACAAAGCCCAGCACTTCATCTAATGGATAACTATTAAGTAGAAAATCTGAAATTTTCAGACATCCATATGTCTTCCAATCTAGCTATCTAACTTAAATAACCATATGGGACCGAACTAAGTTCAGATACACCATATATTAATAGCTTTAGCAATATAAAATTACCAAAGCCTTAATAGCAAAAAATAAAATTACAAAGAAATCAAGTCAGATATCACATGATCTAATTTAAACAAGCTTGTATTACAAATGTTATAGAAAGAGCTCATACATAAGCTTTTAACAAGCTTCGCAGAATATCCCTAACCCCAGACTGGTTTCTGCTACTGGCTTGATTTTTTTGTAATAGAGGGAGAAAATGATAATATAGCTTTTACTAGGGTTTTTAAAACTCTTGGGTCAATTTATCATTATTTAGTTTATCATGAGATTTTTCTATTGGCAAATATGTTTTTTGTATTTGGAAAATATTTATAAGTATGTGAAATATGATGATTAAAAATTTCTAATTTACTTTGAATGGTTTGATTGAATCAAACATAACAATGATTGTTTTATTAACACTTTGCAGTTTAATATTTAATTCATTTTAGTGAAAATGTAGTAAAAACATTAATTTCCATAGCCATTTGACATCCATTAATTGACTGTATTTTTCATTGATATTCTCATTATGTAAAAAAAGTAATTCCGTTAAACACTCAATAAATCTTCAAAGAACTTTTCCATGAGTGAACCTTCAGATGTTATTGTACATAAATAAACAATTGTATGATGAGTTACTTTATTTAACAATCCCAGGAATTTTTATTTATTTGAAGCATGTGCAGATATAAAATTGACTAATTTTGTTACAAAGCTCATAATATCTTCCAATATCTTGAATCTAGTGTTAGCTTGTAATAGCCGTTTATGTATAATGCAGTGAAAACTCAGAACTGCATATCCAGTAAGTTTGGTACAAACGAATTGATAAAACTGTCCCCCTGTCCAATCATATTGAAAGCATCATCAATTATTACTGATATATTTTTGGAGAGTTTTTTCCTTAGCATATGCATCTACAATTGCGTTGCAAATATCTATTACTTAGTTGTTGCTAATGATGACAAATTGATTAATTCTTGCTTGATATTGTACCCAATACAATATTGAATAAAATAATTAAATGAGCTGATCCAGTTATATCAGTAATTTTATCAAGTCAAAGAAAAATGAAACTGGAAGATATATCTTTTTTTCTTTTTTTTTTGCTGATGGGTTATGTTTTTAGTTATTTCCAAGATTCTTTTACCACATTTTCTCTTATTCTTTGAATATATATATTTATATTTCAAAATTTTCAAAAAGAACAGTGCACATTTTTTAAAATTAATATTCACCATTAAAACAGGTAAACAGAACAAGCCAGAGTAATCAATGGTTGCCTTCTGGCATCTATTGATTACTCTGGCTTGCACTGAGTGGCACTACTGTATGGAGAGTTTTGCCTGTTTTAACAACAGTTATGAGCGTGCTTAAGAAATGGTGATCATGTGATATTCACCATTACGAAAATGTGTCTTGTGTTTGGCAATTATGTTTGAAGCAATATTACTAGCAGCAATTATATTTGGCTAATTGCTGATATATTTAATTAGGAATATTGACTCAATCTTTTTATTTTTGATATCATGTAATAAATTCTTTTTATTCTTCTTTACTTTTATCAGGAAGAGATTTAAGTGTTTAGTCATAATGACATTTTATGAACAAGATACTGCATACTACTGATTCGGAATATAAAATGCAAACCATTTTATTGCTCTTATTAATCATGCCATATTATTGAGTGAATCTATCAACTTTGGAATTCTCTGCAACTTGATTTTGATAATTTTTGTTTTGTACTTACTCTACCATGTTAAATAGAACAAGAAAAAAATTCCCAAAAATTTTTTGTGAGAAAATCTGTTTGTAAAACGTAATTTTTAGAATTCTTTATACATAAATATACAGCTATTTAAATTAGATAGCTGGATTGGAAGACATATGAATGTCTGAAAATTTCAGATTTTCTACTTAATAGTTATCCATTAATTAAAGTGCTGGGATTGTCCTGGTATTTTTAATCTAATGCTTGAATATTCTAGCATCTCACTGAGGAAGCCAGTAGTAGAAACTGGTCTGGGGTTGGGGACATTCTGCAAAGTTTATTTGCGAGCACATATAACATAATAATTAACTATATCCACACCGTAATCTCTATTTCTGTACTATGTTTGATATATTTTTGCACAAATAATGCACTTACCACTTTCTATGCACACTGCTTGTACACTGTGCAGTGTATGCTGATTACTGACACACGTATAAACACATGCATGATTAGAGATTGAAGAAAAGATATGTATCTATTACAAAACATTGCACAATGGGAGGAAAATCAGTTTTTGTTAATTTCTCTCACACAAAATAAAATTTTATAATAATTATTAGCAAATAATTTTAATAAAATATAGGCTAATAATATAATTTACATATGCCACCAAAATTTTTTTAAGGAACATCTCTGACATGTGTGCTTGTAGATTCATTGTAATGAAATTGGGATAATTTAATTGATGTCAACGACTAAGAAACATTCTTGCTAAAAATATAAAACACATTCTTTGAGATGGGATAATGAATTAAGAATATTTTGTGGATCATGATGATAAAGTCCAGCATGTAAAATACCATTGTAAGAAGTATTGGAGATGCTTCTGCTTATCATGGACTGTATGATTTATGATGTTTTCTCATACCATGTGCTTTAAAATATTAATAAATTATCATATCTTTTAAACACTGTGCTGATTGCTAAGAAAAATATATTCTCTAAAGAATATCTGAAATCATTCCAGATATATTCATAGAATATAAAAATTAGCTGAAAATGAATTATTTCAAGAATAATCTCTTTTTTTAATCAGATAGTGAACTATTAACAAACATAATGAAGGGACTTGTAGAAATTTCAACCAGAAGACAGATTTCTAGTTATTTTATTAAGGTCTTCTATTCAACATTTTTTTTGCCATAAACTGGACAGTCAATGACTATAGGATGCCATATTTACATAAATTGGATGCTATCTGAACCTATTGGTGAGACATCTAGGAAGATCAAATCCAGATGATGTTATTGTTGGATTTGAAAATAGAATTGATTTGGTGATTCACAAGCAACTCATTTCTTGTGCCTTAATTTCTCTCATGTTTTTCAAGATTTTTTGCATGTAAGAAATGATTGGAGATGATTATACTTATGCATGATGTCCAAGATTAATTGCTAATATTTCAATAACAAGTTATTTTCTTGTAGAGGAAATATTAAAACCCATTCATATTGAAAAAAATAACTTTGACATTATTGAAATGTGGGGGAGCAATCTTGAATATTATATGTAGTCCCAATAGTGAGCAAAATCTTTTTTATTTTTGAGGCTCTTCACTTATCGATCTTTCTCCATATGAATTGTTCTCAGGTTGTCCTATATTTGGAGAAGAAAAACTGAAAAATATTTGGTCTCTTTTATGTGGGAAAATATTTTAATCAACATTATACATTTTACAAAGAGGGAATGTTCAATTTTTTTAACCCTGAAAAAAATTAATGTTACTGAAATGTCAGCAATGCATAAACCATTTTCTTACTGATCTCTCTACATAATCTTCTGTCTAATCTCTCCTCCTCAAATATCTTAGACAATAACTGAAAATATTTATTCCCATATACACATGTTCATGCATATAAATAATATTAAATTCATGTGTAAGTGCAAAGAAATAAACCAATGAACTGAAACAAAAATGTAAAATAAATGTTTTAAACATCTTCTAGATGATAAAAATATCAGCTTGAACTACAGTGGCTTAATCTTGCAACCAGACTTTTCTGAAGCTTTACAAAGCAACGTTCTGGCCAGTATTTCTGAATAGAGGAATTGTGAAAGAGAAATCTGTTCATAATGCTAGCTGATTGCTAATTGGTGATGATTTCTCATGTTCTACCCTCCTCTAAGAATAGTATGACCATTTACTGAACAGTAATGGTAGGCTTGCTATGTTGAATATTAGTCATTAACCGCCAAAAAAATAACTGAAATTCTCATCTGTACGAAAAACATTTCAATTAATTGAGATTGCGCTTTACGCATTCCAAGTTTATTTAGTTTTCTATCCCAGAATATCTGGATATGGCAATATTATTTACTGCTACAACGTCATATGATTCTTCTGGCATATATATATAAAAGACATATTTTGCTGGTTCATCCATGTTAAAAAATATAAATATTGATATACCGACATTCTGATTTGATCACACAAGTCATCGCGAGTTCATCCGTGTTAAAAATATAAATATTGATATACCGACATTCCGATTTGATCACACAAGTCATCCAATGGATGATAAAAGGTAGAAAGACGGTTGTTGAGGCGCTACAATCACTGATTTGAAAAAAATATTAAAGTTCCACCAATAGCAAAAATATTAAATTAAGAATATTTTTTAAAAAAATCTTTCCAAATAGGAGGAAGTTTGCATGTATCAACTCGCTTATTGATACAATCTGGTCATTTAAGTATCTCATTGGCTTCTCAAATTTTGCACTGATAGAGATTATCACATCTGAATATGATCCTGGTATTAGAAAAATCAATTTTATGACCTGAATCTATAGTATGGAGTGAGTGCTGATGATGATGAGTGTTGTTTAACTGCATTAGCATGCTCATTTGTCCTAACACTGATGCGATGATTATTCATACCTATGTAAGAAGCTTTACAATTTTCACATGAGATTTGATAAACACCATAAGATTCAAGAGGGATTGAATCCTTAGGCTTGGTTATTATATTGCTAATCTTTTGATGATATATATATATAATAAAAATAATAAATTTAACAGTAATAAACTATGTTAAACAATCCTTAAATTCGCAAAGTACTTTCGGTTAATTTCTTAAACCTGCCTCACCTGCCATTAAATTAAAAAAAAAAACAAAGTACTTTTGCAGATTTAAGGATTGTTTATAATACTTTATTACCATTAAATTTATTATTTTTATTACAATTACAATTTTGTTTTAAGTAACAGCATTTTATTTATATTATATCTATATTGTGCCTTCGCTAAAGGAAAATCTAATCTAAAGACTCCAGCTAATTATCAATAAATATGATAAACTAGAATCAAGTTATGTGAAAGACAAATACTCTTATGACTAACTCAAACTACACTTCTAATATATAATATCTACCAAAATCAATATTTTATTATAATTAATTATAATAAACTAACCAAATTAGAATATAATAATAACTATAACAATAATAAGTAATCAGGGTTCAAAGTAAATATTCATCTATTATACTAATAATTTAAATTACAACTAGCTCATAAACTATCATTAACAAATGGTTCGACTAAAATCCTAATAAAATTATGGAAAACTTTTCACATGAGACATTCAGCAAGGTATAATGGCATAACATTAAGGATGTATTCCTAGAGATACATTACCAATGGCATAAGAATATTACCACCTACTAAATTCATACTACCTTGTAATATTTTCATGTTTTAAAAACACGCATAGACTAATCCTAACTTAACAACTTATCAAATTTATTATTGAAAAACAAATTAATTACTACTCCTTTATAAAATAATATTAAAATCTAACATTAATTAATAATTCTTATCAATCATTTTATACATCTCTATGATTCTTTAAAATCTCATGTTCAATTTTAATAATAATAATAGACAAAGTAATACCATGTAGTTAAATATATAATGAGGTATTTTACATATATTTAACTACCCTCACAAAACAACTACAAAACAATTAAAATATTTTAACGACTCTTAAAAATCATATACCTATTTGATTATTAAATTCACTCAAATAAAACCTAAGTAAAATCATTATAAAATATTGTATAATCTTTTATTTATTTTATGTGACATTCATAGAATATATTATGTTTTCGATATAATTACAATTTTGTCTTAAGCATAAAATAGCTTTGCATTCAGATGCAATAGCGCCTATATTATTTTACAAGTATATTTTTTTCACGCAAAGTTTTGAATTATATTTAAATTACAATATTTTATTATTTAAAATTGATATTGGACAGTTCTCATGATCACCAATAATTATGTCTTCTATAATAAGAATGATTATGATAATATACTTTTATTAATCAATCATGTGCAATAATAATATTCTGAATAATCTTTACAAAATCATGTGAAAACAAGTAATGTTTCAAACCATTAATCTTTATAGATCATTGTGGATATGAAAAATCAAAGAAAACTCAAAACAATATAAATTTTAAAACATTAACAATTTTATTATAATTTAATAACATTATGCATATAACACAATAAATTTATAAAACTTGAAAATATTTACAAACTTAAGATAATAAAAATTATTTAAAAATTAAAATATTTGCACAATAAAATATAAAAAACAAACATAAGATAGCCCACATTCCAACTACCTTATATGGAAAATAAAATCATACAGTATATTCTAACAGTAATTTATTTTTATTAACAGGACAACAACATTCTATTGTTACTATGATGATAAGACAATGACAATAAATAATACGATTGATTAAATCAATACCATGTTTCATAGTATTTGAAATTTTTTTTTTTATAATTATGTAATACTTATTTCTAAAGGTTAAAATTAAAACACACACTTATCTAAACTTAGTATGAAATGTAATATTTAAAATTATTAAGCACTTCTTTTGAATTTCACTAAAGCCTTATCTTGACCTTTTAATATGCTCTAGTATTTCAGTGCAAAAAACTTTTAAATAAAGAAAAATATAGTTATGGCTTTGTTTCATAAAATTAATTACTTATAAAATATTTAAAATATAATCTCATAACTTTTCTCTATCTTTATAAGTCCATATTTATAGCAAATTTAAGCTATATTAATAAATTATTTTGCTTGATATATTTTATATTTATTCATTTTCATACTTTACATCCATTGTAGTATTCAAATACCACACTTTCATTACTCTCTTACATTCCAACCAAAATATACATTCATAGTTGAGTTTAATAATCTCTAACATTTTAAAAAATATTTACAGGAATATCAAATCATTCCTGTCCTATTTTTATTAAAACAAACAGTAAATAATTCAGCATCATTTGTGATAGAATTTTTTTATCCCATCTTCCCTTGCCAAAAATTTCCAACTTGCAACAGTTTAGATATTATTCCAACTATCTTTAAAAAACTATTATTCACAATGTAGTGATTATGGTGAGGAATATGAATATAATAACAGTAACTCAAATGTGTAAGAAAAAGCATCCTCATGGATACAATGTTTAAGGTCCATTTTAATCAGGCACCTTAAATTCTGGCCATGGCTTCTATTTTAGCTCTTACTGACTAAAAAGAATGCAACTGTACATGGAAAAATTACTATACAGTCCTTTGTTTTCTGTATATTAAAATTCTCAAATTATGACAATATAACTCATGTATAACATCCTTTTAAAATATCCCTAACACCTAGGATTTCATTTAGTAATTACTTTTCTCGACCACTATCGTCTATCTTCCACATGTTGAATAATTCTGCTAACATTCCAAAGGAATACAAGTCATGCTACAAAAATAATCTCCAAACTACTTTTCTAAAAGAAACCCAAAGATCTAATATTCACTTCAAGTACAAATGATTTTGATAAAATATTTATTAGTATCATACATCTATTCATTTATATTATAACATTATATAATGTGGGGATCAATGCTTCCATATCACTGTATCTCAACAGATACCATCCATAACAATAATATATTATCAACTCAGTCATGTTTTGAAATATATGCATATTTAAGCATATATGAGAAAAATGCTTAAAATACCTTTAGATATTTTATAAGGCATTATCTTACATTTACTTTTCCTTTATAAAATAAATAATCCTCTAATAATCATATTAATGATTTATCTAATAAATATTCAAGCAATATGGCAAACAAAATATTAATTAAAAAATATTTTAAAATATCAAAATGCAATGTAAACAAACAATTTTACCTATAATTCTAACAATTATTAGAATTATAAATGGCCATCCACTTCTTTTCTCAATTGTCTAACATCAAATAAGCTATAAGCATTTATTTGTCAGAAAAATTAATTTTTGAAACATATTTTTTTTTATTTATTAAGAACTAAACTAACTTAATATTAAATGAACATATTTATAATAAACATATTAATTAAACATTATTTTAAATATTACACTAAATTAATATAATAAAAAAAATCAAAGTTACTAAGATACCAGAATAAGTTTTGAACAAAACTTCTCTCTCCTCCCGTTGACATTCAATAAATGCATAAATGACAAAGGTAAAATATTGCTCATCCACATTGGATAAATATATTATTCAGTCCATTTTTTGAATATTTATCCAGATAACTAATATTTCCATATGAAAACATGGTTATGAATCCATTTTTATATTTAATAATACATCCTTCACATACATATATTTTTCATATTAATTCCAACTTTTTATAGCAAAATATAATATTTCCATCGGTAAGCATTTGTAAAATATTTTGCAACACAAGACTTATTCACTTGTTAAATTTCTTTTAGCAGACATATATATTTGCATTCATTAAAGATAGGTACTTTTAAAGAATTCAAGACTTCTTTTCTCTTCTAAAATGTGCACACCTGAATCAGTCATTTTATGTAAAAATTACAGCTTTTCCATCCATTCACTAATAATATAATATAATGCTAATCTTCAAAAAGAAACACTTTATATATACTCCACTTTATTTTAAATAAAAAAAGTGATTTAAAATATGGTTCATTCATTGGTTTTTATAATAACTAAATCTTTTTCTAACATATAAATTCAAAAGTTATTTTCTTTCAATTTTTGCAGCATATCACTTGCAGATATATAATTCATTCAAACTGCTCTTTTAAGATAAAATAGAAATAAAGCATTTCATTCGCATTAATATAATGATAAATTATACTCATACTTCAAAAATATTATCTCATCCAGGTTTTAATTCAGGTGCATAATATTAATTTATCCTTTTCCTTCTTTCGAAATTTGTAAAACTGTTTGATTAACTTTTAACATATATCCTCACATTTATTAGCTTAAACCTTCTTGAAAAATTATATTTATTAGAGTTAAATAAAGTTACTAGAGATAAATGTTCATTCATTCTAAATATATTAAACATATTAAATTCAATGTCCTTACACATCTGATCTATAATTTACTTTCCCTCGGCATTTGCAGCTTCCATAAAATTATCGCAGTTCCTAATTAAGTTTCAAAGTAAAATTTTGCTGATAGAAAATAATTTGTTATTCAGATATTATTTAAAACACTTAAATTATACTTTAAAAAACTTTTAAATAGAAATAATAATTTTTATAAAAAATTACAACTTTAAACAATTACACAAATGAAACAAAAAAATATTAATAACCAATTTCTTTATTCTCATTTGCACTAATACTACACTGTTTAAACTGATTGAACAGCTCTTTTTATACTGATCTTATCTAGTAATCTCATAGGTTAATCCTGCTTCTAAACACATAATAATTTACATAATTAAATTTCATCTTTAAAAAATGTTTTAAAACTATGACTCATCATTTGTAAATATATCAAAATTTCTAAATATTAAATATCTTTATTAAAACAATTTAAAATATTGTAATAACTTGAAATATTAATTTTTAAAGTAAAATATTATCATCCAAACAATACAATAACTTTAATTATTATTTTTTAAATAAAATTCACAAATATTAATTTGTAACATCTAAATGTTTCTAATTTTATTAACAAGACTAGAAATCAAGATTTTTATCTACAAACTCGAAAGCTCACAGACTAACACAAACACCTTTGAAACATGACACTTTCAGAACATTCTAGACTAATATTTAATTATTTATTATTTAAATAATAACTTAACTCAATATTTATTTTAAAAGACATTATATACATTATATAATATTTATTACTGACATTAGACTATTATTATGGTACCAGTTAAATATAATAAATATTACTTAATTTTTATCTTTTAAATGATATATTGCTTTCATTATTTAAACTATACTAAAATAACTTCAAAATATTTAAAATATCTTATAAATTTACTATTTAGTGAGTTTAAACCTCTACTATTCATAAAACCACTATACCATATTATAAACCATCGTAAATTTAAAATTTTTTTAGAACTGGCTATATTTTAAGATCTACTTATAATAACTATCTACTTAAAATAACTACTAAATACATGAGCACAATATATATATATATAATATAGAGAGCATGCCAATAGCTCAAACAAGATCTTATTGATAAGTGCGATAAGAGCAAGATATTTAAAATCGCTAGAATATTCCTACCCCCAGACCAACTGTTTTTGAGCATTTGGCTCACCTCAGTTGAGGAGCTAGAACATTCAGACACTAGATCTAAAATATCAATTCAAAAACCAGCACTTTAAGTAGAAAATCTGAAAATGTCTTTAACTCCAACTATCTAATTTAAATAGCTATATGGAACTGAATCAAATTCAGGTATACCATATATTAATAGCCTTAGCATTGCCAAAGCCTCAAAGGCAAAATTATAATAATAAAGCAAGTCATATATTGTGTGACATTGCTTTTATAAGCTTGTATTTAAGAATATGTATATAATAGCTATTTAAGTTAGATAGCTGGAGTTTAAGACATTTTCATGTCTGAAAATTTTAGATTTTCTACCTAAATGGTACATATTAAATAAGTGCTGGGTTTTGAGTTAGATATTTATGTGAATGTTCTAGCGCCTTACTGAGTGAGCCAAAAGCTCAAAACCAATTGGTCTGGGGATAGGAATATTCTAGATAGAGATTTTAAATATCTTTCTCTTACCGCACTTATCAATAAGAGCTTGTTTAAGCTATTGGTACACTCCCTATATTATATAAGTTTATAAAAGCATTGTCATTCAATATATGATTTGCTTTATTGATTATATATATACACACACACTGTGTCCCTGTGAAAAGATAACTGCTCTCCAAACTACTTGCTATTTTTGAATTAATACATGTTGTCTAGAGACGTAGTTCACCACAAAAATTTTAAGATGCTATATCGATCATGAGCTATGACATGAAATGTGTCGATGCATTTTGTATCATGATGGGATAACATGCTAACACTACATTTCATTTTATGTTGTGGGGAAAAACTGTCATTGAAATGTTCGAAATGATCAAAACTATATAGAGGTGAATCCATGAGCAGTGTTTTCAGGTGGTTTGCAAGATTTCATGATGGCAGGAAGAGTATTAGAGATGGTTCATGAAGGTATGAAACACACCGTCACATTTTATGTTTGTAACTCGTGATATGCTTGTGCAATGAAAGTATTGGAGATGGTTCCGAAAGTATGAAACACATCATCACATTTCATATTATAACTCAATACCCAGATATGCTAGTGCCATAAACTTTTTGTAGTGAATAGCTAAATTTTGTAACACATGCAGAGATAGCATTGCAGGTAGCTTGGAGAGTCTTTTCACTGTGACACCATGTTTATGTATTAAAATGTTTAATCCTAATATCAAAGAAATATTGGTTATTTTGTATTAGTCCTATATAATAGAAAATAATATTTGTAAAAATTGCATTAATAATCAGCTGCAACAAATTATTATTAATTTTGTACTAAAATTGTCTATCATAATTACAAATTGTTGATTAATTAAATATATTTTGAGAACTAAAGTATATAACTTCAAAGAATCTTTCCACAAGAAAACTCGATTATTTTTAGGAAGTAGTTCCCTGTTGCTTTTTACAACTTTTAATAGAAAAAACGTACTATTTTGTATTGGAGATTTACTACAAGCTGGTGATTTCACCAAAAGCAAGTCTATTTTCTTTGTTTATTTCTTCATATACTTAATTATTATTTATCGGTTATAATAATTTTTAATATACACAATGGATCCCAACAAAAATGTGACCGAAGACTGGTTCTACGTTCAAGCTGTCTGCAGCATGATCTCTGAGTCAGTGCCTAAGTAGTGATATGGTTTAGCTCTTCACAAAAATGTTAAGGCAGTCATATATCTGGTCTATGAGTTTTGAAATGAAATGTGACAATGGTGCTTTACATCTTTATCAGTCATCTTTTTTGCTCTCTGCCTTCGCAAAAACTTGCAAACCACTTGAAAAGTTCTTGCGATCCTTGACTTAACTGCCAGACCCAGTTTGAATCATTTCAAACTTTTCATTAGCAGTTCCATTCAATTAAAAAGTATTTAATATTAGCACTTATTCCATTCATAACTCGTGATCCCGTTATGCTACCTAACGTATCTCACTACATAACATAGATATTGATCCAGAGATTTCAGGAAGCTTGAAGATAGAACTCACTAGTCACCTCACTGGAACAAACCCAGAAAACAAACTAGTTGATGTGATGTGATGCACTGTGGTGTCTCCTTTGTCACAAATCTCTTTCTCTCTCTAAGCCCAGAGAAACCTGTTAACCACTTTACCTTCCTTTTTCATTCTCCACCCTGTTTTTCCCATATTTTTTTCTATTATGTTTCACATCCCATTTCGCCAACATAATCTTTATCAACTCCGTAGCTTTATATCTAAATCTCCCTTATCTTTTCCCAAACCCAGCATAAAAACCAAGAACCCACTTTCTGTATAATCACTTTGTTTTTATTTATTCTCCCACAACTTCATTACTTGCACTCTTTCTGCTTGTAGGCATTATTTTCTATTCCTTACATAATATGGAGACTAAATTCACCCATATTTTTCCATTTATGTGTATATTCCCTTGTTGCTAAGTATCCTGTTTGAGCCTTAAACAGTAAACTATTCTCCTTACTATTATCATAAATTAATTCATACCCAATAATTGATATGATGTGATGTACTGTGACTTCTTAAACGGAGTCAGGAATCTCTCAGTAACTATGCCCAAAGAAACCTGTTAGCCACTTTACCTTCTCTTTCCATTCCTCACCCGAAGCTTTCCCATAATCTTCTCCATCCCATTTCCACAACATAATTTTTGTCAACTCTATGGCCTTTATATCTAAATCCCCCTTATCTTTTCCCAAACCCAGCATAAAAACCAATAACCCACTTTCTGTATAACCATTTTATTCATATTTATTCTCCCATAACTTCATTATTTGTACTCTTTCTGCTTTTAAGCATTTACATTCAATCAATAGATGCCTAATATTTTCTATATCTTCCTTACACAATTTGCAGACTAAATCACCCATATTTTTCCATTTACATGTATATTCTCTTGTTGCTAAAGATCCCATTCGAGCCCTAAACAATAAACTACTTTCTTTACTATTATCATAAATTAACTCACACCCAATGTTCCATTTACTTCTCTATATATTTAAACTCTTTTTACTCTCCATACTAGTTCTCCATCTCTCCAACTTCCTATTCTTTACTAATGCATCTATTTTTTTATTCCATTCCTTACCACTATAACACTCTACAATCCTCCTTAACACAATCATCCCACCTTTTATACAAGTATACTGATATAAATTCTTTATCCAAATCTTTTGCATACCACATTACCTTTCTCACCCATCTTGTTGCCCACCCTTTATTCATAATCCAATTAAATACTATTTTGGCTATTTTATTATCCATAAACTACAACCTACCAAACATTTTCATTTTACTTTTTGCATCTCTCATATAAAAACTTGACCATTTCATTTCTCCTTGAATTGCCTTCTTTGCTGTCCACACCTCTGCATCTAATGCATGTCTTCCTACTTCCCTTTGTACTTTCTCTTAAGTTATCTAATACCCCATTACTAACACAATACATCATTATCATATGTTAACCCTGCTACTGCAACTCCCTTCCATACAATTCTAACTACATCATATTTATTATATGAAAACACTTAATTTCTTTACCAAACCCTTTCTTTTCTTTACTTCATTTACCAATTTTTTCTCTGGATTCATCCAAGCAATTTTCCTGATTACTTAAGATGATTCCCAAATAACTATATCTATCCACCACACTTAACTTTATATCCCCCAATAAAAATTCTACATGTTCTCTTTCCCCAGTATTAACCATCATTATATTTGATTTTTCTTCACTAAATTTAATCCCCATCTCTTTACTCACCCTTGCACATGTCCTTAGTATATCTTCCATATCTTCTTTCTGCACAGAAAAAGATATCTGCAAAAAAAAAAAGACCCAACAAAGTATATACTCCCTTGCCACCTATTAACGGTATCTCTATCCCTGCAAACTCTCCATACAGTAGTGCCATCTAGTGCAAGTTTTAACAGCTTATATAAGCATTGGAAATGGTGATCATGTGATGTTTATTAATTTAAAACAAACCAGTTCTTTTGTGTTATAATAAAGTAATTTTTTTTATGCTTTATAATCTAAATGTGATGGCATCTGGGATTTTTACACCAATATTTTAATTTAATAAAACACTTCAAATAATTACTAAAAGCTTATGTTTGCAATTAATTTTTGATAGCACTGATACTAATAGAACAAGTGAAAAAATATGTATATGACATTATAAATTTAATATCTCTAATAAAACTTATTGCATTTTTTTTTAGTATGGCAGGAGGCTGCAGTTCTTCTCAATCTGATTGGACAGGTGCACTGGTAGATTTTTGCAATAAAATTTCTGCGGATCACATGGAGAAAGGGTAAATATTGCTGTAGATTTTAAAGAAATGGGATCACCATTTGTATGCATGAGTGTGTTCATTATTAAATAAATCAAATTTATATTTTGGATTTTATCGCTGCTAAAACATCTCAAGCCAAATTGATTTCTTATAAAGATCAATTTAAATACGATATTCTTCACTACTTGATCTATAAAAATAATTTATAATGTATTGTTTGTTGATTTTTTTCCACACTGATTTTAAAATTTAGGACTGAAACTTACATGTTTGAATTGGTTTTTATATATTTAGTCCAGTGCTTGAACAATGAAGACTATTTGGATAAAAAAAGGGATTTTTTTTTGCGCTTCTTAAAGGAACTTTAGGACTAATATTCTTCATGTTCTAACATCATATTCAGTAATTATAAACTGAAGAATTTTTGTTAATAATGATGATCATGAGTTATTTAGTCAGTAATTACAAGCTACCAATTAATGGTAGTTTTATTTTGAGTTAGAAGTTTATCATACTACCAGAATTGTTAAGTTTTAGCAGAGAATTGTGTTAGTGTAATTAAACACCACAGCTGTAGTTCTTTAAGATATAATGTAATTATTTGGTTTACATTTGAGTTCTGTGTAATGATGTACTGTAATTGCTATCAAGTGTATGACGTGTCAAACTTTTTGAATAAAGGATCCTGGTTACTTAATACAGTAATTTGTTATCTTTTATAGGGTTGATGAAATATCTCTGCTGATAATATTAAATCATTCATATTTTCTCTGCTTGTCATTTATCTTTTAGTCAAACTACTACTTTCCAGAATATTGGTAAATCGATTTTCTCTGAAATTGGAGATAGTTATGTACAGGTCTTCTGGTTTTAAAAACTGAAAAGACTGTCAAAATTTTGTAATGCATAGCATCGTCTAATTTTTTGTGAATATATTTATGAGGGAGTACCCAAAAGTAACAAATTTTATAATAAAGAATTGTTTATTTATTTTTAAGTGTTATAAATTTAATCTCTTTTAAATTACTGTCCATTTGATCCAACACACCGGTCTAAACATGTTTTTCATTTTTCAAAGTAGTTATGGCATTTTTTTTTCACCACTTCTAAGTCTTCAGGAAAAAAAATTGATATTTTTTTCATTCGAGATATTTAAAAAAAAATCACACAAAGTGAGATCGAGTGACTATGGCTGATAGATAAGCTGGTTTGTGCTGAATTTAATTAAAAAGTGTTTCACATTCAAGGCTTTGAGAGATGAACACTTTGTCAGTGTGAAGCTTGCACTCCTTTTTTTGCCATAAAATGGACATTTATGTTTTACCGCAGCATGTCAATGGTTAGAATGTGCATATAAAATGCTTGACCATTACGAACTAAATCTGAGAGAAAAATGCCGTTTGCATAAAAAAAATCAGTGCTCTTTTGACTTTGGACTTCACTCTTTAAGAATGTGATGAATTTAACATTTCAACTAAACAACTCATAAACTTTTTTTTTTTTTTTCTGAGATCTGTTTCAAGCATTACAACTGTTTTCCTTGCTATTTTCTGTAAACAAAAACAGAATTTCACATTGTTTGAACTTTTCAGTCAATATAAAAATTGCCAAATACATGAAATACTCTTTTAAAAAAATGTGCTATGTGGCACCATGATTTCACACAGTGACATCATTTGGCTATTGATGCAGAAGGGTTCCTATGAGAAGTTTACAACAGCAGAAACATATATTACAACAGGTGAGCAAACCAGAGAATGACTTCAGTTATTTTTGTGTACCCCCTTGTATACGAAATAAAATTATTCACATTTTAAAGTAGGATGATTTATCTTTATTAGTCGTGTTTTTTTATCATATGATCAATTAATTAAGGATGAGGTATTAGGTTAAAATAACAAGCCAAGAACAATATATCTATTAATAATTAACTAGATTATATATATATATATTCAGCAGTGGCCTAAACTTTTCACAATTTCATTATTTAAATAAGTTGAAAATACAGAATATTCAACAAATGTATGCTCACTTTGATTTTTAATAGCTTTTACTTGTACTTTTATTAAATTATGCTCTGCTAATATTCCAATTGCTTCCATTCTTATCCAAGAACTGCGGAAAACCAATGTGGATGATCTACCTAAGGTATCGGTTTGTTATATTTCACTGATATTCGATGGTTTTTGTAATAAATTTTATTTTTTAATTGTTTGATTGAAATTTCATAATGATGGTTCTTTATCCAATTTGTAATTATATGTTGTACTATTTTCATAAATGTCTTTAGAAAAAAATCATACTTTATTTTTTTCAAATACTTTTATCTGTTAGTAACAGCATACCAATTAGTAAATAATGGAATGTTTAAAATGATATTATTCTCATCCCTACTTCAGTATTACTTAGTTTGATCAGTGCTAATATTAGTGTAGGAATTAAACCTGGAATCTTTAGATTTATGAATTTAGAGTAATGCTATAACCAATTAGTCCATTTTAACACTATTCGGTTTGGATGTTGCCTCATTACTCTGAATAATTTTATTGGCAAACTGATCATCCTGTTCAGATTTATTTAAATATTCGCAGGATTCAATTCCATGATCAAGATCATCTTCATTCAGGGTCTGTACCACTTCTGGAATGCTGGTTTTTTATTTTGCATATTTTAAAATTTCTCGCACAAAGTAGTTATTAAAAATCAAAATGAATATACTTTTGTTTAAATTCTTATTTATATAAAATATTAAAAATTCTGTGTATTTTCTACAAGTCAGTAATCTCTTCTTCGTGTAGTGTCAGTTATGAAAACAATGCTATTTCGTTTATTTATACAATAATTTAAGAATCATCTAATATTGGACTCATAAGGCTATGATTAACATTCTTCAATCTTCTCATTAAATTATTCTGTGCAAAGAGTGTTTTCTACTAAGTTATATCTTATATTACAGATTGCTTTCTTTCTTAAATACATAACTGATACTTAAGTTTGTCTAACGTTATTTGTCAGCTTTCATCACGAAGGCTAAACAGATAGTCTCATTCACTTTGAATTTACTCTTAATTCCACTTCTTTTTTGACAATTTGCTGCATCATTTTTACATTATTGATACTAAATATTTACTTTCCAAAGTTTTTTAAACAATAATTCAAATGAGATTTTTATAAGCTGTGTCAGTTACTATAATAATAGATTGTTGAGTTTAAATGTCACCATTTGGTCATTTTATAATCTTGCCTCAAATAATTTTCCTTGAGCCATTTGCATAATTATTTATTTATTTATCAATCAAACAATAGTGTTTTGTCCTGTAGACAAATCCAGAAAACAATTACACAGCCAAGGCATCCATTTCTTTATTCTGTTCTATTCGTTGCTTAGTTCTTTGATTTCACATATCTTTTTCTATCTCTTTTATCATTCAGTAAGACCAATATTTTCCATTCTTTTTTCATAATACCATTCACTTTTCACTCCAAAACATCATTCATTAAACAATTTATATATATATCCAATTTAGTTTTTCATTCTTTTTCTCTAATTTCCTTAATGAATCCTCTTTTTGCATTTACTCAAAACTTCCTCTTTTGTCATTTATTTGTCCAATTAATTTTCTCCATTTTTCTTCATGTCCACATCTCAAAGGGAAACAATCTATTCATAATTATTTTTCTCATTGTCCTCATTTCACCATTGTACAATAATATGCTCCATACATAGCACTTAATAAATCTTTTAATTCTCACTTCAGAAGTCCACGAAATATTTTCTTTCTCTTAATAAATGTCTTCTTTGCTGTTGATATCTGTCTTTTAACTTTGTCTTCACTTCTTTTGTTGTCATACAACCAATTACCCAAGTATTAAATCCATTCACTTGTTGAACTATTTTATGAAAATAACTTTTTTTTTTTTTTTGTATTCTTTTCTATTTACAATCATTTGGTCTTCTCAACATTAATCTTCATTCCATATTCCTAATACCCTTTGTCCAATTTATTCAACATATTCTGAGGATTCTTTTTATCATCAGCTATGAGAGTTGTATCATCTGTAAATCTTGTACTTTTTATTATTCTATCTCCAATATTAGCTCTCCCACAATCTAAATACTGATTTATCACATCTTTTAAAAAACACTGAAAATCATAGGTGATAGATCGCATCCTTGTCTAGCTCCTCTCTCTATATTCATTTCTTCAGTCTCATCATTTTCCAAATCTGATTGCCATTCTTTGCCTGGTATACATATTTCAGATCAATCTTCTTTCCTTCCAAGAATGATCCTCAGTTATTCACTTATATTTATAAATAATATATACAATGTAGTTATTTAATTTGCGTAATTGCACTCATTTATTTTTTATTGTATTCCTAAAATTGAGTGGCTTCTTATCATAATGATGAATTAACATTTATATATGAATATGCTAATTTAGTTTAACCTTTCTACTTATTATTTAAGTATGTGAATATTTTTTTTTATTCTTAGCATTGCTGTATGATCACTTATGTGTATTATCTCATTTAGTTTATATTGATTATGCATATCTTTGGATATAATGTGGTAATTATTTTATTAATTTTACTGTATATTCCCACCCCCATTGGCTCTTTCTATGTGTTTATCTTTGCTTCGTAATTTATATTTTGATAAAAAAAAAGTACATTTAAAAAAATTAAAACATTTGCTGTAATGGTCAATAACATGTAATGATCTCCGAAACATATATAATCTTATTAATATTGTTATATCAAATACTATCAGCTAATGTGCTAATATGCATACTTATATAACATTACATATCCGGATAATTATTAAAAACATCGAGTAACTGTTTTAACTATTCAGTAGTATATATTTTCATAAATATTCGTTTTATTGGATGGAGTATTTATTTCATTTCTTCAGCAGTCTAGTCAAATAAGTCATTAACATCAATTTCTTATTATGAAATCAGTATTTTTTTGTTATGCCTTGCATAGGTTAAGTGAAGCCGTAGAGTGAAGGAGTCTAGAGTTCAAGGTTTATGGATCGCAACCCAACTATATCACTTTTGATGCTTGAATTTCAAGTGAACCCTCAAGCAACCAACCATTTGATTATTATTAATGTTTTTGTTATGGTGGGTGATAATGATGATATCTTATTACATATTTAACAAATAATATTACACTTTAGTGTTGATGAAAGAAAACGACATATGCCGAACATATCATCTCATATAGACTAATATAGATATTATTTGAAATGAGAGCATGATTAATAATAAAATTGTTCATAGTTTAATAGAGAAATTCGAATGATCTTAACGAGTAATTTACAGCTTGTCAAATATTATGTAATGCTAAAACTATAAATTTATTCATAGAACAAACAAGTCTGAATATATTGCAGTGATGATGACAAGCTAGATTCCTGAAGAAATATTTAAATGAAAATGCCCACCTTTCATTATAGCAATGGCAATCTGTTTGGTCAAATAAAAAAATATATTTTATCTAATTAATAGATTGGCATTGATATAACGATTTACAAGTTCATTCAAATGATTGTTTAGAAATCTAGCTTGTGAATTATCTTATTCAAAGTATTCGGATTTGTTTGTTCCATGAATAAGTTTATATTCTTAGCATTATATATTTGATAATTCATATTTGATAAGGATGTATTTGGAGTTATTTGTTCCATGAATAAGTTTAATAGAGGAAATACAAAAATTATGTACCAACACACATTCTCGAATAATGTCAATCTGTTAATACTTTCCTAATAATTATCCCAGACTGTAATTTCACTTTTTATGCATAAGGTAAATTAAATACTTTTTTTTTGGGGGGGTTGTCAAATAATATTGATATCCATTTGATCAGTATCAAGTGGTATATTTACTCTCTCCATCCAATCATTGTAAATTTTATCACAAATAACAATTTTGGCATTGTAATTATAAATTCTGTAGATTTTTTACCATTAACTTGTTTACTTCTTGTAGTTTATGTCACATTTTCATGAGTAGGGTATTATGGTTTCATTAATCATGATATTGTTATATTAATAAAATGTTATTATTTTATTGCATAAATTAGATTTTTAAAACAAAAAATATAAATTATATATATGTATATATGTAAATTTATAAATAAATATTAGAAAATACAGTATTTAAAAGTTTATAAAAATATATCTATAACCATTACTTAGAAGCGCTTTCAACTATCTTTGTAATTTTTGTTAACTAATACTTTTAAAAGGGACAGCTGACATTTTAAAAGTATTAGTTGACAAAAACTACAAAGTTAGTTGAAAGCACTTCTAAGTGACGGTTATAGATATATTTTTATAAACTTTTAAATACTGTATTTTCTAATATTTATTTATAAATTTACATATTATTTTGAAGAAATACAGACATTGATTTATAATATTATTATTATATATGTATATATCTATATATTGAAGGTCTGTAAATATATCAATTCATAATATTAATAAAACAACAACCATTCACAATGTCATTGGAGTGATTCCAGGAAAATATGAAGCAGGTAGGAATCTTAATACCATTTGTCATTTAAAAGAATTATATATATATATTTGTTATGTTCAGTTTGTTATAGTTTTATTATTTCACTTGCCAATACAAGGCATTTATTATATGTGTGCATATAATTAAAGCCAAAGGTTTTTTTTTTTTTACATATTACGAATTTCAAATAAGCTGTTTTGAGATAATATAAGCATATCTCCTAATAGTCTAGAGAGAAAATTGTTTACTTTGTTGATTTCTAAGTTGCCATTTTATTTTCAATTTTAACATAAAATTACAAACACTACTTTTTAACAAAATTACAAAAATTAAAAAACAGGATCAAACCCTAGCTTTACCTGATATTTATTCAGCGAATGGGACCATCTAAATAATACCAACATCGTGCAATTATATAAATGTGTGTAAAATTTGAAATTTGTTTGAACATGGTAAAATTTGGCATGTTTTTTTATAAGTGTAACATTGATCGTGTACTCCCCCCCCCCTCTATTCTAGCATGTAAACTACATTACTTTAAAAGTAAATTATTTAGATAAAACAAACTTGTATTAAAATAAAATATTGTGAAAATATTTTCATCTTTTGAAATTAACTATGAATGTAAATTCTCATCTTAATTTCTTTCTTTTTCATTTTTTGTCTTTTTCATATATAAATACATGGAAACAGTCAACACTTAAACAACAACAATAATAATAACAATATCAATATGTTGCCATGGCAACCTTTAAACAATAATGGTCGAAATCTACTTTTATATATGGTCGAATATGTTTAGACAGTAAAGATATAACTTGTCTAATTCAAGAAGTTTAAATAAATCTCAATTAAAGATGGGTCCCATGCCATCCAGAACATGCCCAGGTTGTGATTAGGGGAATGGCCTTTAGATATGAAGGTTAGCTGTGAATAAGCAAAGTACTATAAATAAGCAATCACAGACAAGACAACATTCAATATCAGGGAGTGGTGAAGGAGACAGTGGCATGTTTATTTCTATAAAATGCCACAGTTCATATGATTATGGATATATAATGGTGAGTGTTAAATAAGTCAATACCCCATTAGGTGCTGGGTCAGCAACAGCATTTCTTTGAAATCAACAGAAGGTCTCTATAAGTGACAATGGTGAGATAAGCAATAGATGGATGGTCATTTTTTAGTATTCAGCTAGTGCATTAAATCTGTTATGGAGGTTATTTTTAGGCAAAGAAGGCAATGGAAAATCACTTTGCCTTATAATTCCATTGTTTTATTATGAGTAGTTCTAAAAGAATCTTTACGTTTGATGTTGAGACCTTAGCCTAAGGATGGCTTTAGTGTCTTGCCTGGCAGGAGTAGACATGAGGCTACTTAGATCATAAATCTTTAAAATCCTCACAAACTTCATTCATTGAGAGAAGATACATTTAGAATTGGCAAATGGAATGTTTGATCATTGAGAAGACCTGTGAAATTTGAAAAGAGAGTTGTGTATAAATAATATTGATTGTATATGATTATGCAAAATGAGATGGGAGGGATGTGGGGAAGTATGTAATGGAGATGTTAAATTATTTTTATTTGGATGATGATAGGTCAATTAATGGAATTGGTATTGCTATTGGAAAGAGAATTTGGAATGATATTGCAAAGCTGATAATGATGAGAATAAATGCAAGTCCTAGGGATCTGGTAATCATACAAGTTTATATGCTGACTACTAGTCACAATGATATTGAAATTGATGGTAAATATGAGATAGAGGAAATTATTCAATATGAAAGACAAAATGCATGTATATTGCTATTGGGTGATTGAAATGCTGTTGTAGGGAAAGATAAGGAAGGGAACATTGAAATTATGGGCTTGGAAAAAGAAATGAAAGAGGTATCCAGCTTGTACAATTTTGTAAGAATGAGTTTGTAATTGTAAACACTTGTTTTAAAAATCATATAAGAAGACTATACATGGCTCCAGGTTATAGAGAACATTATGAAGGGTGCCATTAAGGGTTTGTGTGCTTTGCCTGGTGCTGAGATAAACTCAGATCATAATTTGTTTATGACTAAATTAGAGTTGAGTTTAAAAAGAATAAAAAGAAGGAAAAGATATGTAAGATAGATAAATTGAAAGAAATGAAAATTTGGTTTACTATGTGAAGATGAAATAAAAAGGATTGTTAAAGATGAGGAATATATGAATAGTCCTGATAAGTGTTGGTGAAGAATTAAAGTATACTTAAAATTAGCAAAAAATGAAATAGGTATTATTGTTTAAAGAAATCCTAAACAGTCGTGGGTAATTGAAGATATGTTGGAAAAGATGGGAAAAAAGGGAAAGTGTTTATAAAAAAATTAATAATGAGCTAAGAAGAGAAACAGGTTTAGCAAAAGGAAAGTGATTGGAGCAAGAAATAAAAGTGCTTCAACAGGTTTTAAGATAGATCTGATATTTGATAGAATAAGAAATATTACTTGGGAGAAAAAGACATGAGTAGCAAGAGAGATTGCAGACAAGTATGGAGATTAATTGTTAGCCATGATATATTAAAAAGTTGGAAAGAATATCTTCAGTATTTATTTAGAAGATAATTTAATTAATTATGAACTTGAAAATGAAGAAGATATTGAAATTGGTTTGGACATATTGCCAGATGAAGTAATATAAAGTCAATTAATTGCACAAATGAAGAATGGTAAGGCTATTTGGATTTGATGCAATATCTATAGAATTTTTGAAAGGAATTGGAGAATTTACTATGAAGGAAATAATTGGACTGAGTTTGGCCTGAAGATTTTTTAAGAATTATAATTTTCAAATCGTTAAATAGAAGAAAACTGTTAAATGTGAAGAGTACAGAACAATAAGTTTGTTATCTCATGCTTTTAAAGTTTTATTAAGGATTTAACTTGAAGAATTTATGGGAAGGTAGAGTATGATATTGGAGAACAGTTTGGTTTACAGAGATGGAAAAGTGCAAGAAATATTATATTATTGGTGTTATTAGAACAATTGCAGAGAAATATATTGAAAAAGATAATGGAATTGGTATGTTTTGTGGATTTAGATAAAGCATTTGATAGAGTATTCTGGAATAAATTTATAACCATCTTAAAAAATAAAGGGAATATTTTGGAAAGAGAGAACATTGATTTGGAATATGTATACTGGACAAAGGATAAGAATTAAATTGGGGAGTAATGAGTTTGATGAAGAGAATATAGAAAGTGAAGTTTGGCAAAAATGTAGTATGTCACCTGTTCTTTTTAATATTTATTTAGAAGACTGTAGAGGAGCAAATGTTGGAGGTAGACTAATAAAATGTATAAGATTTGTAGTTGATATGGCTTTCATACCTCAGGATGTCTTCAGAATATGTTGAATAAATTGGAGGAAGGTTGTATAGAATGAAAATTAATGTGGAGAAGATTAAGTGATTATGGATAGGGGAAAATGCAAAAAGACTGTAAATTGAAATCCATGTTAACATAATTCAGTAAGTAAAGGGATTTAGATATTTGGGTAATTGGTTGAGTCAAATGGAAGAAGGGAAAATGAAATTGAAAGAAGAATAGCATTGATAAAGGCGACATTTATTAAGAGAAATAAAATATTTTGTATACCTTTGAAGGGCAAATTCAGAAAAAAGATTAATTAAATGCTATGTGTAGAGTGTACTATTGTAAGGTCATGAAATGTGGACAGTGAGTAATAAAATTAGGAACAGATTGGAAGCCTTTGAGATGTGGGCATGGAAAAGAATGGAAACAATCAATTGGATGAATAAAATAAGGAAATGAAGAAGTTTTGAAAAGTGTAAATGAAAAAAGAAGATTGACTGAGGAAATCAGAAAAAGTGAAACTGGATTGGACATATATTAAGAAAAAATTAGTTTAATGAAAGGTGCTTTCGAGAAAATGGTGAGTGGAAGTAAGAAGAGAAGATGGAAAATATTGGCATTGTTGGATGATATAAGAGATGGGAAGAGTTATGTGGAATGAAGAACTGGGCAGTGAAGATAATGAAATAGAAAAGTGGATGAATTGATGATGTGTCTACTCTCTGAACCTGTCTATGGAACAGAATACTGTTGAATGATGAAACAGGAAAATATAACCTATGTCTGAAAGCAGACTAACAAATAGTCAATTATAACTTTCAAGCTGCACCCCAACTATGTATTACTTTGATAATAAAACTAATAATGCCCAAAGTTAGATAAGTAAATAATATAAATACAAGGAAGTAGTCAACATTAAATCATACCAATATTAATAATAATCTTAATCTGTTGTCAGGTCAATTTTCTTTAAACAATAAAGATGGAAATCAATTTTCATATATGGTCTCATATATTTATATAGACACTAAAGATTGCTACTTGATTACAAAGAGTGAAATTAATTCAAAGAAGTTTAAATAAACTTTATTAAACAGGTAAATATAGCCTGTTCTGAAAGCAAACTAACAAATAGTCAATTATAATTTTCAAACTGCAATTATATGTGCAGTTGAGGTTGTGTGTGTGTGTGTGTGTGTGTGTGTGTGTGTGTGTATAAGCACTATTGTTTTTTCTTTTTTTAAAAATACTTTTAGTGTTTGCAATAACTAAAATTCTATAACTATTTTAGTAAGAGTTTTGTAGTTCATTTTCCAGGATTATTAAAAATAATTTCCACATATACAGGATGTGTTCAGTGAAAAGGTGACTGGTACGTGTTTCTTTTTCCAAGCCACTTTTAGCGCCTTCTCTGAATCAAAACGTGTTGTTACATAGTGATATAGTTCAGCTCACCATGAATGTATTTTGTATTTTAACTCGTGAAGTAACAATGCGCTAACAACCATTTGAAATGATTAACTGTGGATGGCAGTAAAGTCAAGGAGCATAAGAATGTTTTCAATTTGTTAGCAAGATTTTGTGTCAGCAGAGAGAGCATTGAAGATGTTCCACACATTTCATGTCATAACTTTTGGCATGCTATCATTTTAAAATCTTTGTGGCAAATAGCTGAACTACGTCACTACATAATACATGTATTGATTCAGAGGTGGCGCCGGTGGCAAAACTTGGAGAAAGGACAAGTCATTTTTCAGTGGGACACCCTAGTTTGTTCTAAACCATATTAGGATATATTTTGATGATATATTTAATTCAACAGTCATTTTTTTCATAGTATGTTTATTCTATGGATGTTCATGTATGATAGTATTCCTTTCACAATCTATAGGATTTTTTAAAATTAATTTACAAATAACTACAAAATAGGATGAACAATACCTTTAATTATTTGCATCGATGATAGTATCTGCAATCACGAATCTTTCCGATTCAAATTATTTTCAATTTACAATTTTAATGGTAAACTGTGTGGCAGTAATAGTAAAGAAACGTTCTTAAATTATTAAGCGGAGATGTTCACTTATAGCTCAATATACAAACTAATGTTAATAATGGCAATAGAGTATTTATTTATCAATAACAATTGTAATTAATGTGTAATATATTTATTTGTGAAATCAATGTATCATATACTTTTATTATAATTTTTATTATACCTGATTGATGTATACATTGACTGCAGCTAAGATGTCTGCCATTATATTGACACATACTATATGTGGGGTTTTTAAAATATAATAATATCTTAACATGAAATATGTGAAAATGTTATAATGAGTGAGAAATGAATGAAATTTCATTCTATTTGTTTATTTTTTGTTTTTTTATATGATAATAAAAATTATTTTTAGATCGATACATTATACTTGGAAGTGAAAGTGATTCTTGGACTTACGATGCAGTAGATTCAGCTATGGGGGCTGCGATTTTAATAGAAGTTGCGAGAGGGTTTTCAATTTTGTTGAAGCACGGTAAGCACCGCTTCATATTAATATACGCTATTGGTCTTATTATTGTTTTGAGTGTACATTTCATTTGCATTTTTCTTTCTGTCTCTTGTAGTGTAGTCCTACTTCTATTCTCAGACATGAAACCATTTCTTATCATCTTTTCTTCCATCTTTTTCTTGAGGGTTTTGATTAGACTCAGTAATGAGAGGTGGGTAATTGTGAATTCATTAATAAACAGACTGACTGTATTAATTTGTGATACATGTGTATATGTATATATAAATAATTAGTACTAAAAATTATTTTTTAAGATGAACAATAATAATTACTACTAATTTTAATACTAGCAGAATGAAATTTCAAATCTACAGTTGGAAAATAATGGATTAATTTTGTGATCAGAGCTATTGATAAAAATTATTTTTTTTTACTCTACCCCAGGGGTGGGGAACCTTTTTCTGCCAAGGGTCATTTGGATATTTATAATCTCTTTCATAGGTCACATAAAATTATCAATTTAAAAATTAGCCTACTATATTTGATCAAAAATTTGATGCATTTATCTCTGATCATTAAAGGTGAGTAACCTTTTTAACTGACAGGCTAATTTCATCTTGCCACTTTTAAACAAGGGCCATACTTTTTTTGTAAATCAAAAATAAAATAACATCATTATTATTAATGACTGTTCTACATTTGAGTAATGATCATTTTTCTGATTCACCTTGAATCTATCTTCACGACATATATTTTCAAATGTTTTTTTTTATTTGTTCTGGACAGGTTCCTTCAGGAAATGATTTAGAATTTTCTGCTTTTTTTTTTTTTTTGAAATAGCTTGCTCTCATAGAATGCTTTGATCCATTTTGTTTCAAAGGTGCTATTTTCTATGTCAATTTTAGTCCATGAAGCTATCCTAATAAAAAAAAAAAAAATGCAAATAGCAATAAAATGAAGTAAAATTCCAAGTTTTATTTTTGCTAGTTAAAAATTTGTCTGCAAAAGTCTTTTTAAAAATAAACAAAATGCTGTCAGTGCCCTAGATTAAATCCATAGTCAGATAGCCTAAATAATATAAATAGAGTATAGAACTATTATAAAAGTTGAAGAGAGAAAATGATGTAGTTGAAAAAATAATATTTTACTTTTAATTCATATTTTCCCTTATAAATCACAGTACTACATGAGTGTTTAAATAAAAGTTTTACACAAGTCTATTTTATATATGTTTATGAAAATGTCTGGGAGCCATATTGAGAGCTTTTGAGGGCCAGACTTGGCTTGCGGCCATTTCTGCATCACACTGTGTACAATGGTAGTGTTTAAACCTTTATCGATGTGCAAGATACTTTTTTTGATATCGATCGATTCCACGAAATCTTCTCTCCACAAAAATTTATTCTAGTAAAACAATAAAATATCCACAAGCAGTGAAATTTAAAGATTTATTTGTAAGATGAAATCACAAAATTAAATGTAAATACATATATTTTTAATATTAACTTGAAAATAACAATGCATTTAACCAGTTAATTATAATTGCTGGCTTTGGCACAGCTTAAATGCTTATAATGTATTCTTATTATGATTTAACTAAACAGGCTTTCTTATAATATATATTTAATCGGGTCCATTTAAAAGTTATTCTTTAATTGGGTTTAAACCTTTTAACATAATTTTTAATTTATATTTTTAATATTACATCAACGAACCGGCCCTTCAAGCAGAGGAGAGAATACCATCAATAGCTGAGCCATAAATGATACCCAAGGTCAGATTGAGCTATACAAAGCATAACATGATCACATTTTCAGACCATGGCCCACCTTGACTGCTAGATTTAAACCCTTGCCATCCAAAGCATTTTATTTATTTTGAGGATCAACCTCAGGCACCAGCCAATCATAAGTTATATAATCAGCATGCTTTGGATGATAGGCACACAATTCAGTGCTTGAAATATCCCATGACTAGCTCACATTCTGTTTCAGGGTACAGCACATTTATTTTACTCATAAAATAATTCCACACTGGTGACACAGTGACAAGAGAGAAAGAGAAAATAGACAAAATAACAATTAGAGCAAACATTAATATTTAATTATTTATGCACACATATATTTAATATAGTATAACAATTAAAGATTTGACATAAGAAAAATATAAATGACTTTAGGCTATAGTTATAATCATCTGTTAATTAAAGTTCATTTCATTTAAAATTTAAGCCTGTACACAGCTATTTAAAAGTATATTTACCCAGGTTTTTATTTTATGCGTATAGTCCAATGATTTTGTTTTCCAATCGTTTGGCCTTTTGTTTTTCCATCGATGGCTTCATGGCTTTCCTTCCAGGTTTATGTCAAATAATGTGTGTGAGAGAGAGGGTTTGCGGCAGTTTCTATTTTACAGTCTCGGCATTGATTTCAAGTACTGATTTAGGTTGAATAGTTGATGGCTAAGGGCTTGGGACATGAAGTCTTGTTGGACACTTTTATAGTGGATGTGGCCTGTCCATTAAAGTTGACTGCAGCAATAATGATTGACTTACTACTGCGTTTACAATTTTCGAATATTCTGCATTCTTTAGAAAGAACGCGAACTCCGGACTAATAGCAATGTTAACTGTATATCACAAACTTGAATGATGAACAATAACCAAGATGTTACTTTTATATCTTAACTCTCTCATTGTTTTATTTTATCTTGACTTGAATCTGTCTTTTAATTAATTTTACATTTCTTTAATTAATTGATTTTTACATTTGCCTACGATCTCGATGAGATAGTTTATAGTTTTTTAATTAATACAATTTAATCAGCAATCTTATAAACTAATTAATTACATTTTTGAAAGTTTTACAAACATTTTAGTTTTACAATCTAATTTTTAGTTTGATTTCACATTTGTTTATTTTATACATTATAAAAGTTTTTTTTACACACAGAGAGAAAGAAAAAAGTTTTAAATCTATTTTCTAATTCTATTTTAGATTTTCCCCTTACTTGCTTTTTAACAAATAGTTTTATTATATTTTAAAATCAAAATATAAGTAATCTTTTTATTTTATTTTTTAAACTGCATTTACTTCTTAATTATTACTTTTTAAATAAATTTGATCATTTATTTTTAAATAAAAAAATATGTAATGAGAGCTACCCACTAGTGGTACAATATATATATATATATTTAAAGTGCTGATGCAGTAATCATATTTTAGAAATAAGGTTATGCTTTTATCCTGATAATTTTTAAAGATTTTTTTTTTAAAGGAATAGTGCATGTAATTTCTCTTAATAATAATAAAAAATAATAGAGTGCAAAGTAACATTTGATTTTAAACCACTAAACATCCCATAAAGATCTAGGTGTAGTGCTCTCAGATCCAAGGCTCCTCGCTGATGAAAGCTACAAGCTAGAAGCTAGTCTGGGGATATTGGATGAATAGGCACTAGATAGGGATTTTATGCACAAACTTTCTTGCATACATTGATTACTTTGGCTTGCACTGAGTGACACTACTGTATGGAAAGGTTTGTCTGTTTTATCATTTTGATTTTATTTTGAAGGATAATTTTAAAAATATTTTATGATAAAATTTAAATTAATAAAATCATTTAAATTTAAAATTTTTCAAGAATGTTGGTCAGAAGATTTGTGTAGAGATATATGCAATTAGCCTTTATTATAAAGTACTAATAAAGAGATTGTTTCATCTATTGTTGCTGATATTTCTTATAATAGTAGTGAAGAATAAATATTTTATCCTAAAAACAGACTAACAAGATATATTTACTTAAAAGTAGGAAGTAAAGTTATATTTTGTATAAAAAATAATAATTATAATTTTTAATGTTACTATTTTAAGTAGATATTACTTACTGAAACTAAAATTTTTAATTTTTTGCATATGTGATAAAATGCTAATAGCCAATTGTGTCATTTTTTTTTTTATTAGTGATAGGTATTGAAATTTAATGGTGCCAAAACTAATTCCCACTTTCATTTGTACCACTTTATAGCATGTTAAAGAATGAATTAAACCATTATTTTAAAAGTTGAAATGTATTATCTGTCCTTAATGAAATCTTTTTAATATCATTTTATTATTTTATATCATTTTAAAATCCCGACTGGATCAAGATAATTTTGCATCCAAGCAGACTCTGTATATTATGCTCCTAATTTTTTTTTTAGACTTTAGGGCTTTCTAATTATATATATAATTTTTCAAATTATTAATAATTGGCTTTTGACATAAAAAAGAAGATAAATAATTTAGATAATTGAAATGGGTTTTGTACTTGATTGTTTTTATTTTATCTATTTATGTTTTTTTACAAGCAGAAAATAGTTAAATTGATGATAGTTTTTATTTTTTACTTTTTCCATAATTATTTATACTTTTATGGATTAATGTACAGTGTTTGATTTTTACACTTTATTTTTTTTATTATTATTGTGAATACACTCACAAAACAGTTTATTCTAATGCTTGTATGAAGATTAGAAGTATATAGAAAACATTCGTAAATATTGTACCAGACAGAATTGTATGTTCATCTAACAAGAATTAGCATTTAAGCAAAAGTACCTAGAGTTCAATCATATACGAAATACACAGGTCAGGGATACTCATGAACTCCGCCCTATTGCCCACTTTCCAAGTCTATTTCATTACAAACAACATTTCTGACGATAGCAGCCTACCTGTCAATTATCTCCGGCCCAGAGGGTCAGCAGAGACACGAGAGACTTAATGCTTAACTAAATGATAACGTAACATAATAACAGATGTGGACGCATGAACCAATAAAATCTCCAAAAGATAGATTATTAAATATGAATTTATTTAGCATGATATTAATAATAAGAATCGATTAATATGTGAATAGCTGGATATAGAGATTTACAATAAGTTAGAACCTTTACTATACAAAGAATACTCGATCTAGGTTTCACTTACGGTCCCTTATGTATTTCATGGATATGCATTACTAAACATACATGGTAAGAAATTAATTATTTGAACCGATGCGGCTTAATATGCTAATACAATTTAACGGGTTTCTATTATTCACGCTATGACATTTTTAAATCATTAAAACTATGACAGACTGCAATAGCCATACATGGGCTTTTAGAATGAAAATTTATAAGATTTCAAGTTACATAGAATATAACAAAATTCAATAATTGTAAGTGGGCTTTTATCATACTTATTACATTTTAAATAATAAATGAACTAGCGAGCTTGGATTACACCTGGATTTCATTCGAGCTACATTGACAATAGATTAATTATTGTGAGATCTTATGAGATGATTCACCACTTATGATTTGCGAAAAGAGTAAGGAAAAGCATAACTATTTCGACATTGTCACATGACTCGACCTTTATAGTTTTTATTAATAGTTAATTATTAATGTATTTAATAGCGATTAAACGAAGGGTAGACAGCGCTAATAAGCGATAATATATAATAAGGCAAATTAAATTTATATTATAACGAGAACTTGGGATAGCTTAGGAAAATAATATCATCACGGCTCACAGGCATCTAAAATATATGAGGAAGGATGAACGAGTGTGCGGACCGGATGACAATGTTTGAGAGGACGAGAAGCTTCATCAACTTGGGGACGAAGAATATAGGCTTATCTGCACTTGTGACAGATAGCATCCGAGGAGGTGGTCAGCAAGATACCATGGTTCCGATTTGTCGAATGTTAACCCATAGCAGTGCTTACACAACCAGCACAATCTGTGGGAATTGGGGCCTCCACACTCCGCCGAGAAATGTGCTTTATGGATTCCAATAACGGGAGAAAGTATGATAAAGCAACTTTTGATTTATGAACGCTATCATCGGAACACGTTGCGAAGGCTTTCAGGTTTGTCTTAACCCTGATTTATCTGGCCAAAAATAGTAATTAAGCCTAGCATAATGAAATAATTATGTGCAAGCAATCCCAAAAAGGGGGCATACAATTTATTTAAAGAACTTATCTGACACATTACTAATAGAATATAAAAATTAAGAATCCCTTCACTAAACACATATTAACACGCCCTGGAAATTAATTACTTAAATTATCGTTAGGTGGCGGGCTATTTATATAATGAATCATCACTTAAAATGAGGATCTGAATTTAATTTATTTAATACGGAACTTCTATAATATTGATCAATAGCGTGAAATAATAGTAAATAATTTAGTTTAAATAGCATTGTATGGCATAATATTAATTAATAAAACATAGTTTAGGAGTACTTGGCGAATTTTATAGTGTAGTAAGAAAACTTACGTTTACGGTTAAATATTCCCTAATGGCGGAATAGCAAAAATAAAATAAGATTGATTCGCCAGATTGAGTTATCAGCATATTAAAATTGGTATGATTTGCATAATATTAAATAAAAAAATTTGCCGCATTTAAAATAAAAATACAATAAGAGTGAAAAACTAGCATTCGAGTTTAGAAAGTAAAATACAATTTAAATTTAAAAGCAAAAAGAAATCAAAAAGGTCTTGTTTAAGCAATTAATCGGTTTAGCATTACCGATGGAAAAATAAGCAATTACATTTTGAAATTATAAGGATTACAAAACTAGAGATATTTAAAAAGACATACATTAGGTGATTGGCATTAACATTATCGAAGGTTGAAGTTTACTTTTTATGATTGAGAGGATTATTAAGATGAAAGCATTAAAGTTTATTTTGCAGCAGGGAATTACCTTTCTTTCAGATGACTTCATGGCTGTCTGCACACGTGTTGGTTCCATGTTTTATGAAATATAGTTAATTTAGCAGTATTTTGACAAAATTGGAGTTTCAGTTCGTTCCTTATGTAATATACAGTTCATTTTGGCAGTAGTTTGGACACAATGGCTTACGAGTACTTTGGCATTGGTTAGATCTTGGAAAGATCGGGGAAGCAAATCTAAATTCTACTCACTCACCATTTTACGTTTCTGGGTGACGTAACTTCCCCCAGCAACAGCGTTAGAAAATAACATGTAGGGCTCTTTTAGTTAGGAAATGCGGTGGTATTTATACTCATTCTTGACTGCCTTTGGGTAATCCCCGGATGTATGTTAATGGTTACAATGATACAGCAAATTTTGAAGGATGAGCGAGATCAAGTTCGAGAGAGATGGTCTTAATCTATTTTAGGCTGAAAATAGACCTGCGGAATAAATGTTAAGTAACGTGAAATTTAAATAAACCTGTATTAGAATAAAACAGATTCTTTCTGAATTTAGAATACGGTAAGTCTTTTGTTTAATACATTTGCAGTACACTCTCGAACTTTCTCCCTATTAAAATAGATATGAATAAAAGTATACATAATACAACGCTCTTAATTATTAAGTTTTATCTGTTACACACACATATGCATGATTGTCTACGGTAATAGAAATATATAATTTATATGTATATTAATTTTAGACAAATGTAAAGTTCACAAAGCCATAAACAATCACGTGCATCGGTATACCTTCACTCCCTAGTGGTTTATGATTAAATGATTGGGTTTGAACCCATGTTTGGAGGTTTCAAACATCACCAGAAAGTGAAGCCAAATGTGTGCAACAGATTTGAGTGCTTCAATATGTAGGACTATTTGGTACTTGCTAAGTAAACATTTCTAACAATATAAAAAAAACTGGAATATTTTAAGGCTTTTTAATATTCGCATCTTTTCAGAGAGATTAAATATAGTAATGCTTCCATTTCCAGGCTAATTATTTTTGGAAGGAGCACAGGCTCTGAGATTCTAGTGCCAATATTAGTTTTGGAATTCTGGTCAGGTCCTCTATCAACCTGTTATTTAATCTGGCACTGATTTGTATAACTATTTATATATGTGACAGATGTTTTTTTGGCATTTTCTCCATGAATAAAAGCAATAGGAAACCATTCTATGCAAAAAAATTTCAGTTTGTCGATGGTTTTTGAAATAATTTTGCTTGCGAACATTGCAGTTATTATTATTTTTTTTTTAGAAGTAACTGAATTCCAAAGTAGAGATCTGGGTGTACTTATATAATATTAATAGAATTTCTTGAATTTTAAATTAATCAACAAAGGGATTCCATTTATATTGGTGTTGATTACATCATGCTTTCTCCAGTGCATTGTAATTTAGCCTTAATTAGTTAATTTGGAATTCAATGGAATTTATTAATACTATATAGTCATATAAAGACTTCTTCATTGGAATGCAGTCATTGTTGCTGTGAAGAAAATAAATTCGTATTATTGAAATGTCATTTAAGAAATCTTGGACACTACAGATGTCCACCATAGCAATCAGGTTTTTATCAGGAATGGTTTCCTGATCCTTAAGTATGGGAACCCTCAAAAAGAAAGAAAACATTTGATATCTTTTACATAGAAGTAGACTGACTTTATGAAATGGACTGATGCAACTACGTGATTGTCAGATCATCTGCTAACCACTTCTAAGAGAATATGCCTGAAAGTATTTAAAGACTTGGAATATTGACCAATGATCATTCTAATCATGATCATATTCTGAAAGATGTTAAAGGTTATGAATTGGCTTATGCTATGTACTGATGATTTAATGACAAAGATGATATATTTGATTGCCCTGGTATACTTGCATTTAGTATTCAACATTGAGCAAAATTTATTTGTTAATCCAGAGATGTAACTAATCCTAATCTATTAAAGTTAAAAATATTTACACATATCCTACATTTGACCCACTTAAATTGTCAGATGCATGTGTTTGATGTTGAATGATTGAAATTTATGGCTAATGTAATTAAAAGTTATAACGAAGGAAATGATCAATTAAATGCAATGAGAGTTTTTTTCATCATCAAAAACTGGACTAATCAAACTATTACCATTGATGTAATTACAAAGACTAACTAGAGGCTTGATAATATAATAGTTTTTTGTATATTTATTAAATGAAGTAGAAGAGGAAAATATAAATAATTATTTTGGTGCACAAAAAACCAATAAAGATGTCGATTGATTTTTCAAAGTTAAAAAATAAAGAATTAATTGACTAATTACAGAATAATTTGCTATGCAGTCAAGATTAGTTTATCTGGTCTTTAAATTAAAATGAATATCTAACTTACTTAGCATCAGAACCATTTCAGAAGATATGATAGTTAAATTTATCACTAGAAAAAAAAAAACCTAACTCTTTTGTAAATGTTTCTAACATTTGCATTTAGCTCTTATATTTAGTTTTGAATTTTACTTGTTCTGTATGTAAAATGTCTTGATTGGGATTGGAAAATTCAAGGCAATGGATTTGGAATAAGAATTCGTCACCATTAATTAATAGTTTGCAGAAACCAATTCAAATAATTGGGTTCTTAATTTGAGATATTTTTTATCAGAATATATTTCATTAAAAACAATTTTTTTTTTGTCTCGACTTTGAAAAGAAGAAAAGGGTAATCATGGATTAAGAAATTAGTAATTTTGCCAAAACTATTCATTAAAGATAATATTCATTTGGCATAAAATAGAAAACGTTGGTATTTAATTCCTAAATAGTAATCAGACCATGGCCTCACTTTTTGATCCCTGTGTTTATTAAACCATATATCATTAATATATCGATAATATTTTTAAAAAAATATACAGTAATTGGGAAACCATACATATTTGCAACACATATTAGAAGTTATTGAGTATAGTCATTTAAATGGTTTGTATTATTGTTCCTTTCTTATATCACGATTGTTAGATTAATTGTTTAAACATGAAGAGAATATTATTGTGAGAATGGTTGGTTTTATGCTTTGAAAATAAAATATATTGCCACTATTCATAAATAAGGCTAATATTACTGCTAGTACTTATAGAATGGGTGTTTTAGTCTCTAGCATAATTGATAAAATTCATACTTTTTACCTTAGTAAAAAACATATCCTTCAAAGTATGAAATCTTTTTTTTATAACATAACTGTTGGTAATGTCCATGAATATATTTTAAGATTTAGCATCTTAGAAAGTGCTGTTGTGCGTCTAATGTCGATTGCAAATACTTTAGGTGCTTTGTAAAATTTATAACATACTGCATTGGTCAGAATTTAAATGAATTTGTGGATTGCTGGAGACAGATGTTACAAAATAAGTTAGCCTTTAATTATTTATTAGATATTTAGTTTAGATGGATGTCACCAGGTTTTTCCAAAACCTTGAAAAATAATTGAGGCTGAATTTAAATCCAAACTTCCTTTACATGTCCCTTTAAATTTTGGGTTTATGTGGTGTTCATCAGAAAATAATAATATTATTTATCAAAACTATAACCTACTTTGATATGCCTCTTTCCTTCCTTAAATCCTTCTTCACTCATCTTTTTCTATTTTCTTCTCATGACCATTACACTTAGCATATTGTTTCCAGTATAGTTCAGGAAGTCATGAATTTCTGTGATCTATGTATTAAATGAAATTACTACTAGAAAACAGATATAAGAGAATATTATGTTGTCAATCACACACAACACATTTATTATATACAAACTATATACAATTCTATCATTTATTAATGCTTCTATACATTTTATTCCAGTTTATATATAAAAAACTTAATTTCCCAATGTATTATTTATAATCTTATATAAGTTTACAAAGATTTTGATTAGAGTGTTTTACTTATGACCCTTAATTTTAAATGTTGACTTCTCAGGTTATGCTGTTCATATATCTTTTTTTCTTTGAATAATTCAATTTCAATGTCTTATTATCTGATCTTTAATGGTATTTAAACCTTGTATTGCTTATGCAACCGTATAAATGATTAAATCATTTACAGCTTAATATGTGTGAAGTTATTCATTTATTATTATAATAATAATTTTTTTTTCCTAATGTAATATCACATATATTCTTCTAAACTTAATGTGCATCTGTGTTATTTGTAAGTTTGGATATTATGTTTTGGAATTGAATTTCTTTTCTATTTTATAAACTCTTCTAATATTGAACTAATATCATAATTTATAACTTAAAACATTTAATTATAATAATCAAATATTTAAGATCATAATCTTGAATTATGTATATAGACAATATTATATGTCCAAATTTAAATATTCCAGAATTGAAATGTGTCACAGACAGAGTTAATAAAATTATTAAGAAGTAATCGTATCATCAAATAATATCCATTAAATAAAACCAAATATATAAAATAATTTTCGATGATTTTCATTCAGTAATTAAATTCTGATAAATATAAATTAACATCTCAAAGGCATCTTCATGGGCACACGTAACGAGACTGCATTAACTGCATATGGCAAAATAATAAAAAATCCTTATCCTCATAATACTCATAAATTCAATATTTTGATTATCTCACTGTGACTCACAGTAGAGAGTATTTTAACTGTCTATGTCAAAAATGTAAATAAATGAGAAAATTCTTCCCCAAACTTATATGAAATAAAATGATTAACAATAAATATTTTTAGTAATGTCATTATAATTGATATTATTCTTTAGTGTAAATATTCATACAATTCTGTACTTCATCACTTCAATGCTAACCAATTTTTATTGTTTTTCTATTTGAACCATGAGAATTTGAAGAATGCCCTTTTAGTACATGCATGTGTTAAAATGAGAGACTGGGCTTAAAATCCCTGTTTAAATGGAAGTTCTTTTAATAGGCTAGTATTTTTTTTTTTTTTAAAAAAAAAAAGAAAACAATAAAAAATGATGAAAATAATCATACTGATTCAATTTCCAGATGAAAAACATAACATTATTTATTTAATAAATAATAAACTCCATGCCTACAAATTATAATCACCTGGAATAAATTATTCTTATTTTTTCCTAACTCATATGAGTTAGTGGTTTAAGGACATGTTATTTTAATTAAGATTCAAGTCTTAAAAAGGCACATCTCTATTCTAATGTCTTATTTTTGCATACTCAGTTTCTCTTTTTTTTTAATTTCATTGTTATTATAATAATGCAAATGTAGTCATAATTGCAAATCAAATTATAGAATTGTTTTATCCAAGAAGACAGTATAAAAAAACATTAAAACATATCATTCCTTATCGGTTAATGTTTTTTAATGCCCCCCCCCCCCCCAGATTGGCCATAGGAATATTTCAATAAATTCATTTTCTTATTTTCATTCCTGTGTTTAGATTGTAGAAATGTTTAAATATCCAACTGGAAAGTTTTTATATTTTTACTATCCTGGTATATCCAGTTTAAATTCTGTTGGCTTATACCAGTTTTTTTTCTTTTATTGCAGATTGATGTATCACTGATTTTAATGATTTATTTTAAATATGATGTAGCAGAATTTTTGTCTTTTTTAAATGAATCTTGCTATAGATTGGACATTTCTTTCCTTTATAAGATTATAATAGGGTTCAATATCCAAATTACATGATTTATTTTATTGAATATGTAATCCCTCATCTCAGTGAGTTTGAAAGAAGAACTATTTTAATATATGGGATAATTTTTCAAGGTGTTTTCATTTTGAACAATGATACTCAACTTTTCTTAGTGTCCTAATTTTTATTTAGTAAAGTGTGCTAAATATTCTACAAAGCCATTAGCCAAATGATACAATTTGGTATCTCATAATTTTATGTTTTTTAAGATAATTCTTACATATGCTTCAATCATGAGAAAAATAAATGTACTCCCTTTTTCTTAAATAATCATAATTGATCAATTTTTTTTTTAATTTTTCAGCTAATTAGATATGCAAAGATTGAAAGTTGATGGAACATTTTAAGTAGATAAAAAAAAAATGTTTATTAAAATACGCAAAAAAAGGAATATTTTTTGCAATAGCTTTTTTTTATTAAGAATATTTTCTCGTTATGGTAGAGACTACTATTTTATTATTTTTTGCATTTTTTTTCAAAAAAATATTTGATGGTTATAGAATATGTGTCTTAATTTTTTGGATTCATGCACACATTCTCCTTTCTCCACATATGCACACATTTTAAGGACATCTATATTGTTAATGGCTAAATGTTAATGAACCTGGATTATAGGTCAAGAAGACAAAGAAAATAATTATTAATTCTAGTCAGTCCATTAACTATAATAAAATATTTATATGGATGTGGAGTCAATATATGTGTGTGCATATCTTTATTTTGTCTTGGATGCATTCTTTCCTCATTTTCTTTTTTTTTCTGTTTATATATAAACCATCACTTTAACTTGAATGCACCCTGTTACGTTGTGTATATACACATATACATGTATATCTTAACCTATTTGAAGCAACTAGCTGCATGTTAAGACAATTTATAAATAGTTGGCATATTATTTTTTAAAACAAGAGTGGCTCGCTGCACTTTTGCCATCTATAGTAAGCTTGAACAATCAGTGATTATCATTTGTAAAATAATAGAATAAAAGCAAAATCGGATTACAGGAATAAAAGCAACAATTGAACAGAGAATGGTAAGATAATAGTAGAGGGAATAGAGAAGATGCTAAGAGTGTTTGATTTATATGATAGAAATAATAAGCTCTCGTTTGTATTAATAATAAAATGGGTAGGAATAGACAAAAGTGTGCCATAATGGAGAATGTAAGCGTAAACGCTTTAGCTGAGATAGAACTGATGAAACTAAGTTGGTCAAATTGCAGTTGAATAACTGGAAGCTAATAGAGGCAATGGAAATTTGTAGTGAATTTTTGACCTCAAAAAAGCCAATATAGTGTATTTTAAAAATTGTCATTCTTTCAAAGAAAAGGTCCACAGAAGTAAAATATATGGACTTAAAACAGAAAATATCTACAAAAGTAACTCAGGTATTATTGGAAATGTTGAATATTAATAGTTTAAAAGAATAAATTGGAAGAGCAGTTAGCATTCGGAAAAGATAGAGTGGAGGAATAGGAAATGTGACAGCAATTATGCACTATTATTTTCGAGAGAGATATATGAAGAGAAAGATAAGTTAATATTTGTTTCATTAGACTTGAGGAATTTTTGATAGAATCAACCAAGTTATTTTTCTAGATATTTTAAAAATGAAAAAGCCACTTATCAAAAAGAGAGATTACTTTTTAACAGTTTGTATATAAATAAAAGAAGAAAAAAAAAATAAAAATAAAAAAAGTCTTTTTTTACCGCATAGATAGATATAAGTGAAAGACAAAACAGATACATTTGTTTACTGATAACAGAGTTTACATCAGGTAGTAGTAAGATTCATTTCATGAGTTTTAATGATTTGAATGTATCAATATTGAACTTATCAAAATGTAAGTTGTAATTGATAAAATTTACAGACAGTTTGTAACAAAATACATCTATGTCTAATATTTTATTGTAGGCGAAAATGATAAAAAATTAAGTGTCAAGGAGACAAAAGTTTTAGATATGCAAATAGTGACAAAACTATAAATATGAGAATTCCAATGACAGGTTTTTGTAGTTTATTAAAGTCAGAATTAAGAAAAGGACTTGTTTAATATTTAGTTTGAAGTGTAACTCTAAAATGTAGTAGAGTCTCGGAGAGTTAAGAAAATGAGGGAAAAGATGGAAGAATAGCTTTAGCAATGTTGAAGAAGATAAAGGAAAGGAATAAATTTATTGAGCCAATAAAGTATAACAATTGGGCATATGCTGTACTTAGATAGAGGAATTATGAAGGATATATGCAATGTGTTCCAAAAAAAAGATGATTGGTTTTATCTCAAAAACTGCTTGCAGCGCCATCTATGAATTAATGCATGCCTTACTTTGTGACATAGTTTAGTTATTTACCACAAAAAATTTAAGGTGCTATTTCTGGCTTACAAGTTATGATATGAAATATGACGCCGTATATCTTAACGTTAATCAATAATAGAACAATACACTTAACATTTAATTTTATTTTAAATTGGGAAAAATTGGTACTTAAGTGGTTGAAATGATTCAGACTGTATGACAGCAAAACTATGAATGGCAAGAATGCTTTCAAGTTGTTTTGTAAGATTTTGTGATGGCAGGAAGATCATTGAAAACAATTGATTATGACATGAAAGACACACTTCATTTCATAACTTGTGATTCCAATATTTTTTTGTGGTAAATAGTTAAATTATATGCTACATAACACATGCATTGATTCAGAGATAGCATTGCAGACAGCTTGGAGAAAGATGGAGTATAAGAAGAAAAATGATAAAAGAAGTTGATAATAATATAAAGGAAAGAGTTGAAGAATAGAACCATGAACTAAGGTATTGATGAGTTAATGTTCAGGCCCTGCTTTTTGGCAAAAATAAACTTGCAATTCAGAGTGTTTATGTTATATTTATATATTGCTATAATTTCACCCATTTTAAATGCAAAGTTTCTATTTAAATCTTTAGTAGCATTACAATTTTCATTCAACTTATACATTGGTTCATTCAGCTATTATAATCTCTCATCCATCTTTTACACACATATATTTATATAGAATACAAAAAGAGACTAATTAAATATCTACTAAATTTACATCCAACGTTTACTATCAAATTGAATGTTGTGAAGGTGCTTAATTAGGAATGCATTGCTATGTTTCACGGACTGTCAATTGTTCTCCAGATTTTTAATCATGTCAGTTATGACAGAAATATATGTCCAGCCGAGAATGGTTGATTTGTTTTATCAATCTTAGCCTCTTGAAAGTTTATAAATATATATATGAATATAAATTTATATTTAATATTCCTTACATATATTATCATTATTTTCAAATGTTATCAATCTGCTGCAAGATGAAGATTACTCTATGTTTAATCCAGTTTATCCATTACAGTATACTTATATATGAGAAATGATTACAGCTCAATGAGAAATTAGTGAAATTGGATTATATTTATACATGTGTGTTGCTACATTTGTGTAAATATAGATAAATATATAAGAAGAAAAGGTTTAAAATAAATTATTTTATGGAAAATTTAAGATTCTACTAATATATTGGATACTTTAAATTTGACTGCAATTCTGTTTTAGGTTGGCAGCCAGGGCGGACTATTATATTTGCTTTTTGGGCAGGAGAACAGTTTGGGAAAGTAGGATCCACAGAATGGGCTGAGGTAATTTATTTCTGAAGGAAAAAAATGTATGTGTATATATATGCACTATGTGTATATGATTATTTATATTTTTTAATTTTAGGAGCATGCTTTGGAACTTTCTCGACGAACAGTTGCATATATCAATCTCGGTGCTGCTATTAAAGGTATTTAATATAAAAAGATTTCTTCTTTTTATTGTGTAGAAATTAAATGTTATAAATGTGAATGGCAGTTAAGAAAAGAAAATTAGAATGAAAATCAATGATTTTTTGATTTTTAAAAATTTATAAAGTAATCCTGAAATTCTTCTAAGCAACATTTGAAACTCTCCATTTACGAAGTCCAGTACAGACTTCACTGGAAGAAATCTTTCATTCAACAAAAAAGATTTAGAGGTACAAGAAGATAAACACCAGTTTATATGAAGTCCAGTATAGACTTCTCTGGAAGAAATTTTTTATCCAACAAAAAAAGGTTAAAAGATACAAGAAGATAAACACCAGTTTGTATGAAGTCCAGTACAAACTTTCATGGAAGATATCTTTTATTCAATAAAAAAGATTTAGAGATACAAGAAGATAAACACAAGTTTATATAAAGTCCAGTTCCAGATTTCCTTGGAAGAAGTCTTTCGTCCAACAAAAATTTTTTAGAGATACAAGAAGATAAATACCAGTTTGTATGAAATCCAGTGCAGACTTCCCTGGAAGAAATCTTTCATCCAACAAAAAGATTTAGATATATAAGGAGATAACTAGTTTATACAAAATCCAGTACAGACTTCTCTGGAAGAAATCTTTCTTCCAACAAAAAAGATTTAGAGATACAAGAAGATAAACACCAGTTTGTACAAAGTCCAGTATAGACTTTCCTAGAAGAAATCTTTCATCCAACAAAAAAGATTTAGAGATGCAAGAAGACAAACAGTAGTTTATCTGAAAATAATTAATCAATAAAAAAGAAAAAATATCAGATTCTGCTCTAATTCAATGCTGATGTCTGGACAGCATTCTTATGTGTTAACATTTGAACTTGGACCATATGCATTTAAGGAATTATACAAACTATATATGATAAGTAAGTAGAGTAAAATGTTATTCCATAGGACAATGTTAGATTAGAATCAGAAAATAAAATTACTAAATCTTTTGTAAGGAGTAAACAGTTGAAAATGGTTACCCGAGAAAGATTATGAAATATAATGAAATTTTGAAAATGAGGATCATGGAAAATGTAATTTTGGTGTAGAAATTATGCATATCAAAATATGATATTAATGGAAATGCCAGCATCAGAAAAATATTTTTTGGGCAAAATTAGAAAAATGAACTAGATTGCCCCTATTCATATGGGTAAAGGAATTTTATTAAAAGTGTTGGAGAGACTAATCATAAATCTAAAAGAGAGATGCAAGTCTGAGATGTTTTTTAAATATCTGATGAGGATGATGTATTTTATGGTATAAATATAAAGTTAATGTGATTACAAGCATGTAATGACATAAAATTTCATCACATCAGTAAGATTATTTAAAAGTAAACAATAGGTCAACTGAAAAGATAACTAGTATTGATTCGTCTAACTGCCTATAGCTTATCTCTGGATCAGCAATGTATTATGTAGCAATATAGTTAAGCGTTTCACCACATAAATTTTAAAAGGCTAGTATATATTTTTATCATGAGTTATGATGTGAAATGTGATTGTATTTTGCCATTTATCCCATGATAGAATAACATTTTATTATAAAATTTTGTTTAAATTTGGCAAAACTGATACAGAAACCTTTGAAATAATTCAAGCTGTACATAACGATGAAGTTTTGAGACACTTGAACATTTTTGAGTGTTTTGCACGATTTCATGGTCTACAAAGATACGAAATGCATTTTATAACTCATGATTTGGGCATAAGAGCTTTAACATAACATACATTGATCAAAGATGGCACTGTGAGCAGCTTGGAGAGAACTAATCGCTTTTTTACTGAGACAAACTGTGTAGTAGTCTTTAATTTTTTTTTATTATATAAGAATATTGTGATTTAAATGTCAAGTTATTTTTGATAAATTTGAAGGATTTAGTCATAAAGATTATTTTAATCAAAGGTATATTTTTATTATTCCCAAAGAAGTTGTCAAAGTAAAAATGTGTACTAGAAAAAACAATATAAGTGATGCCGCTAAACATGCTGAACAGATAATTAAAAAAAAAGATTTGTTTTGTCTAATTTACGTTAAGTATGAATTGTAAGCAGACCTCCGGAGAATGATACAATGGATGATTTACATATCTATGCTGTAACTTTACAATAATTTATAATTGATTATGTTACATTGTATCCATTAATTAAATAGTAATAATTGTTTTATACTGTTTTATCATTATATATTTTATTATAATTTTTTCAAGAAACCATAGTTGATGTGCATGTTTCATCACTGCGCATGCCACATATGTCATCACAAGATGTTCAAAAAATTGCTCTCTGATGAAGGATGCAAGAAATATTTCGAGAATCTGCTTGGTATTGAATTTCACACTATGTCCTGGTGAAAAGGTGATTAGTTCTCTCTTCAAGCCAATTGCAGCACCAATTTTGAATTAATGCATGTGTTATACAGGGAGATAGCTATTCTCCACAAACATTTTAAGGCACTATCATGTCTGGATTCTGAATTACAACATGAAATGTGACTGTGTTTTTTATCTTCATAGATCATCTTCAATGCTTTCCCAACCACCACAAAAAATTGCAACAGGTTTGTCCAATTTAAAACAAATTTTAATGTTAGTATGTTGTTCCATCACAGCTATGATACAAAACACATTGTCGCTTTTCATATCACAACTTATAGTCCAGAAATGCTAGCATCTTAAAATTTTTTTATGATGAATAGCTAAACTATGTTGCTACATGGCACGTGATTCAGAGATAACATTGCATATGACTTGAAGAGAGAACCTGTCATCTTTTCACTGGTTGCACTGTGTAAATCTTCTTATTGTTTATGCTTACATAGATGGCTCTGCAGCACAGTGATGTGAATTTGATTATTTCTATCAAATTCTATATATCAATATCCAACAATCATTCAAAGATTTAATGAGTTTTAGGTTTTAAGCTTATGCTATCATTAGAAATTCCAAAAATATATGCCACAAGTTAAACAAAATTCTTCTTAGCTTACATTTATTCTCACTTTTATATCGGCAGATACATTAACATCAGTCCACACCAGATATATCTATTCTAAGCATCAATAATCAATGAATATCATTATTTGGATGTACATTGTGCTATCTATCAATTACTTCATAAATAGAATATTAATTAGATTGCTGTTATGACAGTCATACTTTTTAAAGGACCCATCGAACTCCTGCCCACAAAACTAAATTTATTGACAACCTTCATTTGACCAGTAGCCTATTTGTTTATAGATAGCAAATTATATATGTTTTAATAAAATCACTGGATTCTAATGGACTCCCATGACTCTCTAACTAATATGTCTTCATTCATTTATGAAAAACTATAATCATCCAACAGCCATTTTACTCATATTTTTTGCAAGCGAATGATTGAAAATTTTATAGTCTTAAAATTTTGAACCCATAGCAATGGAAATAATTTAACAATTATATATTTTAGTAATCTTATTTGTAAACTAGCTGCAATAGCATTTGATCTTTTAATAGAAGTATGATATATATCCTGACCTTTTGAAATGCTGTCATTTTGATATGTGAATTTGATAATGTTACTTCCTTTCCATTAAATTCTTCATAATAAAAATTACGGATTATTGAATATATTGGTAGTATTTTTTTAATTGGTTGCTTTAACAATTTTTTTGTTTATGATTTAATGTAAATTAAACAAAAGATTTTAATATTATATAAATAAATATGAGAAAACTGACCTGAAAGACTGTCGTTACTGTTATATTTGATATGTGAATTTGACAGGTTTATTAATGGCCCACCTTTGTATAAAATATTTTTCATAAAAAAAATAATTTGATAAATGGCAACCTTGTAGACAGACATTCCCAGGAAACATGACAGTCTTTCGGGCAAACATTCACAGGGAATACATGCCAGCCTTGTATGCAAACATTCACAGGAACCATGAACGGAATTATAGATAAACATTCACATGGATTTTATATATAAGATATGGAATTAAATATTTCCATGAATTGTTATTATAAAAAAAGAATAGAAATGAGGTTATATCCATGTAAACAGAGTTTTTTCATTAACGTATAATAACTCTTTTATTGGAGTTTTTTTGTTAACTATTATATTTTGTAAAAATATTTATATTTACATTAGTATAAGTTTGTGCACTCCAGAAAAAGTCGAAAGTATATTAGAGAAATATATTTTAGATTACTAACTGATAAGCATTAAATTTAATTAATAAATTTGTTAACTGCTATAAGAACATTGCGATCGATAAATTTCCAAGAAATTTGTTGATTACAAATATTTCTTGATAAGAGACTAATTAATTTAAAGAGGTGGAGAATTTCCTTATATGGAAATAAGTAATTAATTGTGTGTGTAATTAAAAGCTGAATTCCATTGTACAATAACAAATTATAAATAGAGTAAGCAACAAAGTGTGTTCTGATTTCCATTGAACTTACCAAGTGAACGAGTGCAAAGAGAACTTAAGTGACTAGCTGAAAGAAGCATAAGCGCTGGTGAAGGACTCTAGTGTGAAGCCGATGTGTTTGCAAGCAGCAGCAGGACTTGGCCAAATAGTTTGGGAAGCCGTGCAGAAAGTAGATAGTTGTGAAGTGCATCGGGGAAGTGAATCAAAAGCGAAGTATATAGATTGTGTATGTGAGTAGCAAAAACTTTTCACTATTATTGCTTATTGTATATTTGTTTGCTGGATGCTCAGTCATAATTGGGGACACAGCAAACATCAACAAAAAAGTCCAACAAAAGAGCTTCTTAGCAACATTAAAAGCTAAAAGTTATTTATATGGATATTATCTCATATATATGTAGAAAATGGTTAGATTCCTCCACTAATACTTTCTATAGAAGTACATTTATTTATCAAATACAAAGTTATCTATATCTTAACCTTATATTGAATCAAACATGGGATTTATGAACACAGGATGATTATTTTTAGGAGACCTGTGTTTTGTTATGAAAGGGGACTATCAAGCTGAATTTTAGCTTGAATCCTCATAGGTTGGGTCACGGTTTTAATCCCCAAATCTTTCATAACTTTAAATTATCTCAATCCATGGGTATGTATTGGTCAATATGCATCTAATACTTTTTTGTAATCTTATTAATAATAAGATAAATCAACACTCGCCTTTTTTTTTTTAAAATTAGTTCTTATATTTTTGTCTTAGGTTTTCATTATATAGTATATATATTATAATGGTAAAAACTTGAGTTCATTTTTTTTTGTGTGTGTTCTGAATTAAATTTAAAATCTGAACTTTGTGTATGTATTTTTTTTGTTCTTTTTCATTTCTAAAAGAGGAGTTTGATATATAAATATTGATGCTAGAATATTAATATTTTGAAAATTTTATTTTACAACAATACTTTATTATTATTATTATTATTATTTACAGTTACAAATTGTTTTGATTTTTTTTTAATGAAAACTTTGATTTTGATTATATTACTCTTTTGATTTATTGCATTCATTACTATTTATATGTTCAGATTATGAAATATAATTAATATTGTAAGGATCTGTTTTTGTTTTCACAACATATGTTATTGTGGAATGAGTTATAGGTAAAATATGTTTATTAAGGTAACTTATTTATTTAAGAAGTTGAAGCTAATATAAAGAAAACTATGGAGTAGAAAATATCTATATTTATCTAAAGGCTGCAGAGAACTGAGAGTTCAGAGAACATACAAGATGCAAGCTATTAGACAATGTCGAAATAGTAAAGTAAGTTCTGGAAATGAACGAGAAAAGTTTGTGTAGATCTTTGGAAATATTAATATTTAATAATTTGCTGCTATATTGAAATATCTTATCAATTAATATTGTTCTTATTATCAATAGATTAATATTAAAGCTAAAATGTGTTAATTAAAATTTGTTAACTCCATTAAAATCAAAACTGCGTTCATTCGACATTATCAAAAATAATAAAGAATATTTTTTTCTTTTCAATATTACATACAGATATAAGCTTTAAAAAAAAAAAAAATCGAATCATAAATATTAAACTACAAATTTGGACAAAACTTTAATGCTATCAACATCTACAAAATCATGGAAGCATTTTTAAGTCAATCAAAACATCGTGGGATTTGGGTTGATCGGACAATCTTAAAGACAATTCAGGTTGTGTGGAAATATGATATTTGTTTCTTTTGTAAAAATATTTGTCTTCTTTTATTTAATAAGATTGATAATTTTATATATGTTTATGTTTAAAAAAAAAGATTGTAATAGTAATTTTAGTTCACTATTTGTAGATATACATATGTGTGTGTGTGTGTTTTAAGATAAGAGAAAGTTGAAATATCTATAAATCTTTATTTCTATATTTAAATTAATTTAATTCAGTTTGTGATACATTTATATTTATATTGATTTATTACATAATTATTGTAATGAAAGAAAAACCATCTCCCATTCTTGAAATGTTTTATGTTGATTTACGTATAACTGCATTTTCTTTGTGATTCATAAAACAGGGTATTAAATATTGGCAAAGTTAAAAGTTAAATTCAAAACAATATTGGCTATTGTATGATTATCTGTTTGTTGATAAAATGTACACTAATAAATTATATATTTTTTTTGTAATTAAACTTATGTTAAATTTAAAATATTTTAAGTAGTTATTAATTTATAGAGAGTTTCCCATATCTATATATATATAATTGTGAACGTATTTCGGTTGTAAATTATTATTTTTTTAAACAATTGAAATTCATTCATGAATAAGATTAGGTATTATTACATATTATTTTCATTATATCAATTTTATATAGCCTTATTATATTATCATATACTATGCATTTATATTAGATAAATATATTTAAAGGAAAATTTGAGATTTATTATGATTACTTTGATTATTATATAATAGGCATATTAGAAATGGATATATCCTCCCTTGAGACATTAAAAGAAAATATATAATACATTTTGGGGAAATTCTAATAAAAATGGACATTAAAATATGGCACTTTTAAAATATAGATCTTTCTCCTAGAAAAATTCCATTATTTTTTTTCCTTTGCCATGCCATTTTAATGATCTGTACTAATTTAAATATTCTATCTTGAAACATTAATCCGAAATAATAATAAAATAAATATCTTCAGAAATATTATCAAATTCACCATTTTCTTTATTTTTTTGTAATATCATATAAATGCAATTTATTTACTTATTTTGAATACTTTTTAGCAAAAAACTTTTTATTGTTCATATATGCATACACAATCTATGTTTCAACTGTCCTACAGTCTTTGTCAGAGCCACATCTGTTTTAATGTGATTCTGGAGAAGACTGCAGGACAGTCGAAACATAGATTGTGTACACATATATGTACAACAGAAGGTTTTTTGCCAAAAAGTGTTTCAATTATTGCAAATAAATTGCATTTTAATAAAATAAATATTTTGAATTTGAATATTTGATCATTTATTATACTGTACTTTAATTACTAATTTATTATGTAATTAAAATATTTTTCTCTTAGTCTGTGGACACATATCTATGCACTAAGCAATCCTTTATCTTTTTGTAAAGAAGAAAAACTTCATGATGTGTGCATCATATTCACAAAATTAAAGTAGATTATATAATCTGTGCTTATTTGCTATATTTAAGCTCATATTTTAAATCCACTTTCGAATGAATGGCTCAACTCTTTTAAAAGCATTTAAAATCGTTTATACTAAATGCAAAACGAAATCTCTTCTTGTTGCATGAAGCTTATTTACTCCTCTGTATCACTTTAATTGTAATGAGAATTGTTTTTATTACAGTGTTACATACTCGTGTGTGCTGAGTTGTAGATGATCTGATCTCAAATTAGAATTATTATCATGGCAAACATTATAATATATATATCAAATCAAATATCGTTTGACTTTTTTTTTCTAAATTAAATTTTAATCATCGAAGATAAACTGAATGCTAAGAAAAATGTACGAGTAGATTAAAATAAAAATGTTTTCTGCTTTGCTTAGAACATACATTATATAAAAGTTATTATTTTATAGTGGATGTGGGAATGTGTTATACTATCAGATTTCAGAATAAGTTTTGCTAAGTATGACTAGAAACTAGTAGAACTAAGGTATTACTTGATCCTGTTATTCCGCAATCGATTGCTTTAGCAAATACGTAAACTTCTCGTTTGGTATTTTACTGCATATAAAGATGACAGTCTGAAATGGAGGATGTAAGATGTATAAGATCAGCTAAACCTTGAATTACACAAGTCAAACTAAATAAGCTTTTTTAATACCACTGTTATGCTTTTTATCTGTAAAGTACAAAAATATCAGAATCTTCCATATTACAGACAATATAAATCTATTAGCTAATAGGTTTAATTTTTTTTTTGTATTGCTGTTGGAAAGACAATTATATAAAAGAAAGTTTTTGGACAAATATAATATTAATTAATTCTTTTTCATTTAGTCACAAACACATACATATATGTTTATTGATAATGACAAATAATACTTTATATTATTTAATCATAAATATGCGAAGACCATTCAGAGAAAAGCTTTTGTAAAATCCTTTTTTTTTTTTAAACAGTATACAGTATACGGATTTTATGAAAGCTTTTCTCTATACAGTCTTCGTATATTTATGATTACATTAGTCTGAGTTAAAGCTTATACTTTATAATTAGTTTATATTATTTGTTTACAGGTTTTAAAATGAATGAAATAGCTTTACTCTGTAACCATAAATATCAGCCATTTTAAAAGCAATTTACATTAAATATTTAGGCTGATTTGAGATATGCTTCTTTAACTACTGTTTTAGTTAATTCTTCATAAGCCATTGATGGACACAATAAGATATAGCCATTTTCTTACAGTAAAAAGCTATTGAAAATGGCAGTTAGGGAACAGTTCAATTATCATTTAATAGTATTTGGAAATTGTATGTATTTATTGTGACAAAATGTAAAAAATAAAAAATATATAAAATGTAATGTCACAAATTAGATTTATTTATGTCCTTGTTTTCAATTTGTAATAGAATAAATCTAAATATCATATGAATCACTCATCACTTTATTAGATTTCTGTAAAGTGATTGATGTTGATTCTAATCCAAAATTATTTATGATTACAAAAAACATATCAGGCTTGATTTGTCTCAAACACAAAATTTTTAATAGATAATCAATGCAATGAAGAAAATAGATAATGCTTAACAGATGTTCTAACTGGAGCGCCAGTTAATTATTACAACTTGACAATATGACTTCCCTTTAAATAAGAATAAGTATTTTAAGTTAATAACGGATAGGTTGCATATACAATTATAGGTAGTTGAAAGAGATTAGGTAGATTAGTGTTAATTCCTTTTATTCATATTTTTTCTTTTGATCTTTTCCCTTTTTAAATAAAATTCATAAACTAATAATAAAAAGAATATTAATAGTTATATTGTAAAATCATGTAATAAAAAGTATGTATAAAATATAAATACATATTAAAACTTTCCTGTTTATTTAATATTTTTTTATGAAGTATTACATCTTCCTTTCATCTTGCATCCTTTTATTAGATTAAGTTAAATAAAACTATCCTTGTTACAGTGATAAAGAAAGGTCGATTTGTTTATTTATTTAATATTAATGGTATGCATCCATAATTGGATAATATTTTCTTCAACAAAAGTGTTCATTGGTGTGACAGATTTTTAGAATAAATAAATTATTATTGTGGTAATTAATTTCAGAGAGAATATCTTATAATCCCTTTGTAACAATTTTAATCTTGATATCCTATTTCATGCACAAAGGATTGATTTGTTTCCAATTTAAATGAAATCCTAAATATTTATGAAATCCTCTTAGTTATTTCTCCTTTTAAATTTCTTCTTGTTTTAAATTGATGATTATAAAGTTTACTATTATTTGTTTATTTCACATGATCACCATCTTTACGTTTACACAAGCTGTTTTTCACAGAGGCAAAATACCATACAGTGGAGCCACTCAGTGCAAGCCAGAGTAATCAGTGGATACTGGCTCAGTAAGCACTAGATAGTGATTTTATACATGAACCTTCCTGCATCCTTTGATTACTCTGGCTTACACTGAGTGGTGCTACTGTATGGAGAGTTTTATCTAATTGCTTATTTACCTATTCATTTGCAAGGATGATTTTTTATACAAATCCTTTAGAAAAAATAATAATAATAATGGCAGTAATATCCACAATATGAAGAATGATATCAATTCTTATTAAAGTTCAGCAAAGTATGTTGAAGACTTTTAACATCATAGATATATTGTATTTTTATATTAGACTATTTCCATCATCTAATATGTGTGTTGAATGTCTTTAGAAAAGTTTAATTTTTAGTTAAATATTCCAAATGCATTCAACTGTTAGTAATATCACAGCAAACAGGTTAGTATATGCACCAACTGTTAGTAATATCACAGCAAACAAATGTTAATAATATCACAGCAAACAGGTTAGTATATGCACTAACTGTTAGTAATATCACAGCAAACAGGTTAGTATATGCACAACGTTTCGAGAGGTATTTTTCTCCCCTCTTCTTCAGGTGTTGCTGGCCTGACCAGTGACAGTACTAGCATGGGATTCGAACCTGGGTCCTTAGATTCTTGATTATTGAAATTTAAGGTAACGCTCTAACCAACTGAGCCATCCTGCCAAAGGCAACAGTATGTAGTAATTTCATATACTTATCTATGAGGTTCCTCCTGATTTCTCCACTTTTTCCTAAGAGCAAAGTTGATTAGTGGTTTCCATACATTATGTATAGTCACACTAGGTTGGCTTATGGGATTTTTTGCCATTGTCATGTGAGCAGCTTCTTTAAATTTTCTTCTTTGTACCTTTTCTTCTCTATCCAATATTTTTGTATTTTCCCAATTGAACATATGTTCATTGGCACATACATGTTCTGCTACCTTAGACACATCTGTTTTCTCTCTTCTAATCATCAGTTTGTGTTCTTGCAAGCTATTTTCAATGGGACGACTGGTCTCACCAATATATGTTCTTCCACATTCACATGGTATTTCATAGATGCAGTTTTTTTCTTTTCAGCATTTCAAGTTTAGGCTTTGTAGATGTTAGAATTCCTCGTAGTGTGGTATGGCTCTGGAAAGCTGTTCTGATGTTATACTGATTGCAGATTTTCCTTAATTTGTCTGCTATTTTTGGAATGTATGGGTACACTACAGTACCAATAATTGTCTTTTCTCTTGATGGTTCTTTTTGTTGTCTATTTAATGTTTTCTTAATAACAGCTGATGGATAACCATTTTTCTTAAGAGTTTGTTCTATATAGATCTTTTCTTTTTCCAAATCACCAGTTTCTGAACAAACTTCTTTTGCTCTGTTCCACAGTGATAGTATAACTCCATGTTTTGTGTTTCTGGTGTGATTAGATGTATAGGCTAGGTATTTTCCTGTATGTGTAGGTTTTCGGTAAACTGTAGTTTTGATTTTGCCATGAGGGAGTCTTGTCACAAGAACATCTAAGAATGCCAATTTTTGTTCTTGTTCTGATTCTATTGTGAATTTAATTGAAGGGGATATGTTGTTGATGTGTGTCCAGAAAGTTTGTAGCAATGCTTCACCATGTGGCCATACAACAAATGTATCATCCACATAGTGAAGCAAAACTTTAGGTGGATAAGGAGTAGTTTTTATGGCTGTGGTTTCAAGTTCTTCCATATAAATATTGCTAATCAGGGGAGACAATGGTGAGCCCATAGCCATTCCATCAAGAGAAAAGACAATTATTGGTACTGTAGTGTATCCATACATTCCAAAAATAGCAGACAAATTAAGGAAAATCTGCAATCAGTATAACATCAGAACAGCTTTTCAGAGCCATACCACACTACGAGGAATTCTAACATCTACAAAGCCTAAACTTGAAATGCTGCAAAGAAAAAACTGCATCTATGAAATACCATGTGAATGTGGAAGAACATATATTGGTGAGACCAGCCGTCCCATTCAAAAGCGCTTGCAAGAACATAAACTGATGATTAGAAGAGAGAAAACAGATGTGTCTAAGGTAGCAGACCATGTATGGACCAATGAACATACGTTCAATTGGGAAAATACAAAAATATTGGATAAAGAAGAAAAGGTACAAAGAAGAAAATTTAAAGAAGCTGCTCACATGACAATGGCAAAAAATCCCATAAGCCAACCTAGTGTGACTATACATAATGTATGGAAATCACTAATCAACTTTGCTCTGAGGAAAAAGTGGAGAAATCAGGAGGAACCTCATAGATAAGTATATGAAATTACTACATACTGTTGCCTTTGGCAGGATGGCTCAGTTGGTTAGAGCGTTACCTTAAATTTCAATAATCAAGAATCTAAGGACCCAGGTTCGAATCCCATGCTAGTACTGTCACTGGTCAGGCCAGCAACACCTGAAGAAGAGGGGAGAAAAATACCTCTCGAAACATGCGTATACTAACCTGTTTGCTGTGATATTATTAACATTTGTTTGCTGTGATATTACTAACAGTTGGTGCATATACTAACCTGTTTGCTGTGATATTACTAACAGTTGAATGCATTTGGAATATTTAACTAAAAATTAAACTTTTCTAAAGACATTCAACACACATATTAGATGATGGAAATAGTCCAATATAAAAATACAGCTAGAACACCATCATCACAAACCTTCAGAAAAACACAATAGATATATTGATTTCATATTACAGAAAATGAAATGACAATTATTAAAATGAAACTGTTCGATTATGTCTTCATCTAGAACTCTTTTTGCTTGTTTTCTTAGATACTTGAGTTAATTATATATGCATATAAATGTTTAAGGATTAATAGAATATATTTAAACAATGGATTTTTAAAGATTGTTAAACTAAGTTCTGTTAAAAATTTACGCCTATCATTTCTTTTTCTAACCTTATGAAATAATTAGATATTATCATGTAACAGTAGCAAACTCCATACATACCTAGTGTGAGCCATAGTAATCAATAGATTCCAGAATGTTTGCATAAAATCTCTATCTAGTACTTATTCATCCTATATCCATAGACTAGTTTCTAACTTGTGGCTTTCATCAGTGAGGAGCCCTGGATCTGAGAGCACTGCACCTAGATCTTAGTATCTAATGCAGCAGCCTTTAGTTAACTATAAAGCTTTTGAGTCTAAAATATAAAATATTAATGATTTCAATCCAAGCTAATTTGCTTTTATAGCCATACAGATCTGAATCCTGTTCAGTATCTTTACATTGTGGTATTGTGGCACTACTGTATGGAGAGTTTGCAACTGTTATGAACAGCTTGTGTAAGCAAAGGAAATAGTGGTCATGCTATATTTTCTTGGTTCGATACCAGTTCTGTCTAAAGGATGATAGTGATTATAGTTATTAAAAACCAAAGATCCAAAATGTATAAATACTGAACTAGATTCAGATCTGAATGACTATACAAGAAAATTAGCTTGAATTAAAATGTTAATGTATTTTCATTTGGACTCATTGCTTTATAGTAACTGAAAAGGTAAACGGTTGCTGCTGGAGCTTTGTATTAGATCCTAAGATCTAGGTGATGCTCTCAGATCCAAGGCTCCTTACTGAGGAAGGCCATAGTCTGGGGATATTGGATGAGTAGACCCTAGATAGGGAATTTATACACAAACCTTCTGGTATCTATTGTTTAATTTTGCTTGCACTGGTTGGCACTACTGTACTGAGCTTACTTTCGGGAAACCTTTAAAGGGGGGTAGGCTTTTAAATTGTAATATTATCAAAAAGAAGAAGAATGGAGGGATATAAGAAGTAAGCAAAAGATGGTTGATTTTGATATAAGTGTAGATGTGGAGAGGGAATGGTTTTGTAAGATTAGTGGTAAGACAGTTTGTTATAAACGTAATGGAGAAGAAGGAAGCAAAAGAATTTATAAAAGAGTAGTTAGGAAAGAAGAAATTGTTAAAATTGGGTTTTTGAATATGCAAGGTGGTAGGAGACCAGAAAAATGGCTGGAATTAAATAAAGCAATTGAAAATGAAGGGCTTGAGGTATTAGCAGTATGGAAACTCATCTAAGAGAAGAAGAACCTATTTTGGAAGAGGTAGTATGGCAGGGTATAAACAGAAAAGAAAAAAGGGGTGGTGGTATTGGTGTTATATCGAAAAAAAATTTAAATACTGTTAAATGTCAAGAACATTTGTGGTTTGAAATAAGGTTGGGTAGACAAGAATGGATGGTGGTTGTAGTGTATATCGCCACTGGAGATAGTCAAACTGTAATGGAGTGGAACAATAGTATATATGAATGCCTAGTTAAGGATATACAGAGTTTTAAAGAAAAGGGGAAGAGAATAATAGTTATAGAGTATATGAATGGGCATATTAAAGAAATTGATGATGTAGATAATAAGAATGGTCAGTTTTTAAAGGAATTTTGTCAAAGAGTAAATTTGAGCATTGGGAATTTATCAAATGTATATGATGGACAATACACATGGTCTAGAAATAATGTATTTCACACAATAGATTATGTATTGGTAGAGAAAGAGAGAATGAATAAAATACGAAAAATTAAGGTGTTTGATAATGAAGAGTGTGTAATAGTGATCATAACTTTATTGTAATAGAAATGGTTAGTAATGTGATGGAGGATAGAAATAAAGGTAGAAATAATAATGAAAGATGTGGATGGAGAGTGAATGATAAGAATAAGTTGGAAGAGTATAAAATAAAAGTTGAAGAAACCATGGAGCAGTTGGTTGGGGATGAGTATAAGGACTGGTGTGGTGAAGTAGAAAAAGTGGCAAATAGGGTTTTAGTTGAGAATATGAAGAAGAATAAAAGTAATAAAAAAATGAGAGTTAGTAAAAGTGTAAAAGAGAGGAAAAAGCATGCAGAGAATATAAGTGTGCTATTAAGAATAAAGAAAGTGAAAATGATATTAATGCTAAATGGGGAAAGTACTTAGAAAAGAAGAAGCTAGCTAAAATGGATAATTATAGAGAGAGGATGAAGTTAAATAATAAATTGTTGGAGGATATTAATAAAAGTGGAAGAGATGGGAGTAAAAAATTTTGGAATTACATTAAAAGGAGAAATGTAGGGGAAAGAGAGATAGTATTAATAGATGATGAGGGAATAGAATGTAGCTCTAGAGGCGAGCTAGAGAAAATCTTAAATAGATATGTAATGGATATAGAAAAGATGTTAGATGTGAAGGAATTAGTGATAGAAAACATGAAAGCAGTTAGTAGTGGGAATATTAGGTTCACAAAAAATGAATTGAATGAGGCAGGAAAGAGATTGAAAAGTGGAAAGGCGAGAGGTTTAGATGGATGGGCAGCAGAGATGGTAATGAATTTAGGGCATAGAGCAAAAGCAAAGTTATTATCATGTTTTAATAAGATGGCGCAGAAGACAGTTTTTCCGGGTAGTTGGAGTAATACAAGAATAAGATTATTATTTAAAGGAAAGGGTAAGGATCATAGAAAGTTAAATAATTATAGACCAATAGCGGTAACATCAGTTTTATATAAAGTTTTCACATATATGGTAGCTGGAAGAGTTGTAAAATGGATGGAAGAGAATAATGTAGTGGGGGAAATGCAAGGAGGTTTTAGGTCAGATAGGCGTATAGGAGATAGTTTGTTTGTAGTTACACAACTTATGGAGATGAGTAGGAATTCAGGTAGATCGTTATATATGAGTTTTATAGATATAGAGAAAGCATATGATAGAGTAAATAGAAATAGATTATGGGTAAGATTAGCCAATTTGGGAATGGATGAAGCTTTAGTAAATATTATTAAGAAATTATATGAAAATAATTATTATACTTACCAATTAGGGGATATAGAATCAGTTAAAGTTAAAAATGGAGTGGGATTAAGGCAAGGATGCCCTATGTCACCGATTTTGTTTTTGTTGTTTTTGAGTGAAATGGAAAAAGCAATAGAAAGACTAGGAAGAGGGATAGAGATACCATTAATAGGTGGCAAAGGAGTATATACTTTGTCGGGTCTTTTTTTGCAGATGATATCTTTTTATGTGCAGAAAGAAGAGAAGATATGGATATTATGTTGAGGACATGTGCAAGGGTGGGTAAAGAGATGGGGATTAAATTTAGTGAAGAAAAATCAAATATAATGATGGTTAATACTGGGGAAAGAGAGGATGTAGTTTTTTTATTGGGGGATATAAAGTTAAGTGTGGTGGATAGATATAGGTATTTGGGAATCATCTTATGTAATCAGGAAAATTGCTTGGTTGAATGGGAGAAAAAATTGGTAAATGAAGCAAAGAAAAGAAAAGGTTTGGTAAAGAAACTAACAGTATTTTCATATAATAAATATGATGTAGCTAGAATTGTATGGAAGGGAGTTGCAGTAGCAGGGTTAACATATGGTAATGATGCATTATGTGTTAGTAAAAGGATTTTAGATTATTTAGAGAAAGTACAAAGGGAAGTAGGAAGACATGCATTAGATGCAGAGATGTGGACAGCACAGAAAGCAATTCAAGGAGAAATGGGATGGTCAAGTTTTTATATGATAGATACAAAAAGTAAAATGAAAATGTTTGGTAGGTTGCAGTTTATGGATAGTAAAAGAATAGCCAAAATAGTGTTTAATTGGGTTATGAGTAAAGGGCAGGTAACAAGATGGGTGAGAAAGGTAATGCGGTATGCAAAAGATTTGGATAAAGAATTTATATCGGTATACTTGTATAAAAGGTGGGATGATTGTGTTAGGAGGATTGTTGAGTGTTATAGTGGTAAGGAATGGGATAAAAGAATAGAAGCATTAATAAAAAATAGGGAGTTGGAGAGATGAAGAAGTAGTATGGAGGGTAAGAAGAGTTTAAATATATATAGAAGTAAACGGAATATTGGAAGCGAGTTAATTTATGATAATAGTAAGGAAAGTAGTTTATTGTTTAAGGCTCGAACGGGATCTTTAGCAACAAGAGAATATACATGTAAATGGAAAACTATGGGTGATTTAGCGTGCAAATTGTGTAAGGAAGGTATAGAAAATATTAGGCATCTGTTGATTGAATGTAAATGCTTGAAAGCAGAAAGGGTACAGATAATGAAGTTATGGGAGAATAGGTATGAACCAAGTGACAATACAGAAAGTGAGTTAGTAGTTTTTATGCTGGGTTTGTGAAAAGATAAGGGGGATTTAGATTTAAAGGCCATAGAGTTGACAAAGATTATGTTGTGGAAATGGGATGGGGCAGAATATGGGAAGACTTAGAGTGGGGAATGGAAAATAAAGTGGCTAACAGGTTTATCTGGGCATAGTTGCTGAGATATTCTTGACTTCGTTTAAGGAGAAGCCAAATACATCACATCTGTTTTAAACAGTTTGTGCACGCATAGGAAATGGTGGTCATTTGATGTTTTTTTGGTTTGATGTTTTATGTAAATCCAAAGGCACATGGAAAAAAGCAGCTTTCAGCTATTCTCTCACACCTACAGATAATGAGCATTCATACTGTTAGATAGTTAATGGCTAAGAAATATTAGATATAGGTTAAAAACCATGAAGAAGTAATATAATAGGAAATTTACTGTATATGCATTCTTGATCATTATTCCTTCTTGAGTATATATTTTTATACATAATTATTTATATCATTATCTTGTAGATATATCTTTTGTCACAATATATATAATTATCATTTCATTTCTTATAGTCATTTTTCAATAAATTATTTATTTTGATTGATTATGAATAGATATTATATTTATGCACCCGCAGGTAAAATACTGTTATTTTTGAATCCTTGGTATTTGGATTAGCAATTTTTACAGATTTCAAAGACAGCAGTCAAGTAACTGTAATGGTAAAAAAGAGAAAATACTTCATAGTATTTCTATAACTATTGTTTTTAAAAAGATTATTACGGTATTTAAAAACTATTTAAATTTATCTCTTATGTGTTCAATTGCAAAGAATTTTGGTTCTTCATTATTTCATCAAGAAAAATCTTCCTTTTTTTTGTATTAAATGAAAGTATATTGATTCTTTCTCTATAATAAATATACATTTCTCTAACTCTTTGAATAAATTGCTTAACAACTCATATAGTGTCACACAAATTATAATCATTGCACATATAGCCTGATATAAAATTGCCACGGTATTACAAGCTTTCAGCCATCATAATTTTTTTATTGCCTTTTGTTTTGAGGATAAATTTTTAAGGTAGAATTAAAGCTTTATGTTGTACAGAATTGAGATTCAATGTGTATTTTTACACTGCATACAGATAAACTAAAGAGATTTTTTTAACAATTCAGTGTTTTCTTAATAGAGTGTGCTACAAAAACCATAACCTTTATTTGCTACATTGGGGTCGCTGACAAGAGTACCTGAATATCAAGTTATTATCATAGTTACTAGTTGTCATTTGTTTTGAAATAAAGTTTTAGTTTAAATTCTTAAAAGTTTTTGCTTTTATATGTCATACACAGTATGCAAATAGCATACAAATAAATTTGCTTTGGCCTAATTTTTTTAACAATTCAACATTTTCATGAATGACAAATGCTATTAAAATTGTAGTTTTTGTGTCTATGTTTGTTCTATCATGTTGTGCATAAAGAATAATAATATTTTATCTTTATTTGTCTGAAGTGTATTTGCTTTTATAGATCTGAAGTTTAGACATTGTATAGAATAATGGATGTTTGTGAGATAGCAAAATGTATTACTGTTGTGTTGAAAGAATTAAACAGAAACAAAGCTGAATTGGAGATATTGCTAGGAGAGATACAATAAATGGATATCTGAAGTTCTAACTGAATTCTAATACTTGTAAGGGACCTAAAAAAGTCCTATTTGCAAGATGAATGATGAGATAAAGAAGTTTGTTGGAGTAATGCGAAGACAATGTGATTGGCAGCACTGGAAGATATCCAGAGATCTTCGTCTTGGTTAATAATGACAAAAAATGGTTTGTTTTTATATATTATTATGTTTTCAAAACAAAAGGATCTCATAATTTCTATCATCTAATATCAACATATTTTCAGATATGTTGTAAGATATTTGTAATCAGAAATGTTTATTTTTGTTTAGGTAATTACAGTTTGTGGGCAAGTGGAAGTCCTTTATTGAAACAAGTATTATATGATGTGATGAAATCTATTCCTAGTCATGACCTTAATTTTCCCAATTTGAGTTTATTCGATGTGTGGCATATGCGGGATAAGAGTAATCCTTCTGCACCCCCTGATTTACCCAGGTAAACATTATTCTAAATAATAAATTATTATTCTGATAAGTATCTTTTTTAACAAAATTTTATTTAATATATACAGTGGAGCCTCAAACTATGCTTTATTTTATTCCAAGCATAGTCATGTTTTGTTGATAAACATTAGTTAGGATAGAATATGTTTTGTTAATTGAACTGCAAGTATATAATCCTTTTCAACATGCACATATCTATAACACAGACCCTTTTATATATATATATGTATAAATTTGCAAACATTTGTTCATCTGGGTATCGAAGTGTTTTTTTTCTTGATAACCTAATGCAAAGGGTTCTTTTGGTGAAGTTCACTATAAGCATTAGGTTATAAAGAAGAAAGAAACCACTTCGATATGCAGAGTAAAAAAAGGTTTGCAAATTTGAATTACAAATACAAACAGAAAAATAAATATATGTATGAACAAAATTTTAAAAAATAAAAATTGAGACAGACATTAACATATATTTTACTGTACATTCACTCATATACTCACTAAAACAAGAAGAATATGAAAAAGAAACTACTATATTTTTACTTTTAAAATAAAGTCAATAGCAAAATGTCTGACTTTCTCACTATTAAATATGCTTTTGGCAATTTTTTTTTTCAATAACTTGCTCTTATAGAAACATAATAAACCGGTCTTTTTAACCAGAAATTATAAAGTCAGTATTAACTTTAAGTATTGAGATCATTTTGGGTCTCATGGCATACAACAATATAATAGTGCATGTGCATGTATATATATAAAGTTGAAAGGAAAAGTAGAAATAAACACAAAAAATTTTGTAGATATTTTTTATATTTCACTGGTATAACAGTTAAGGATTAAATAATTTTGAATATAAAAAATATATAAATTAAATATTTAAAAAGATCTAATTAATATTTTATTAATTCTGATTTTGAAATTAAACCAAGCATGTTTTTATGTTATCATAGATATACTTGTAATTATAAAATTCCACAAAGTTGTTTTTCAAAGAATTAAGTTGAATTGAAAGAGTTAACTTTTTTTCAATCAAGATAGGTAAAACTTATTTTTAATTACTGTATTTTTTCCCTACCTTGACTATAAAAAGATTGGAAGAAAATATTGGGGGGGGGGAGTTCTTAGGATTGGACAGCTATACAGAAACTACCATGAAGGAGATAACTGAAGGCAAGGAGTGCAAGTTTAGCAGCTGCTACTAGTTTACTATGGTAGAGTTTGGATACACATGGAAGAAAACGGCCAGCTTTCAGTGTTCTATAGTACAAATATATACTAAATGGAGATAACTGAATGTCACCAGTTACCTGGATTATACCTTTCCTGAAAATGACAGTAAGCGAGACTATTTTAAAAGGGACCAGCTTATCAAGAGAATCCATCAGCTTGTTGAAGGATTATTTTACATGTATGCTGAGAAACAGATCAATGTACTTATGTATATATATATATAAAGTACAGCTGCTGAGTAGTGAGTTATTTATATATAGAATGATATATAATTTATTGAAAAAAGGCATTTAAAATCTAGCTTAAAAGTAAAACAAGTAAATAATTTTTGCTTGAATTGTTTCGTACCTTAACCCACAATGGAACAATGTGCTAACATTAAATTTTGTTCTAAATCGGGCAAAACTGCCATTGAAATGTTTGAAATGATGAGACATTGTATGGCCATCAAGTCAGGAATCACAAAAGTATTATTAAAATGACTTCATGATGGATAGGGAGAGCATCGAAGATGTCTGTATGAATATACAAAACATATTGTCGAGTTTCGTGTTGTGTTCATGATCCTGACATGCTAGAATTGTAAAATTTCTGGGGTTAATAGCTAAATTGTATTGCTACTTAATACAGGTATTGGTTCAAAGATGGCATTAGAGGCAGCTTAGACTTAGCAATAAGGGAACATATACATAAATGGAAAAATGTGGTTGAATTAGTCTGCAAGTTATATATGAAAGGCATAGAAAATATTAGGCATTTGTTAATTGAATGTTAATGCCTGCAAGCAGAAAAGGTACAAATAATGCAGTTGTGGAAGAATAAATATAAACAAAGTGATTATACAGAAAGTGGGTTCTTGGTTTTTATATTGGAGTTTGGAAAAAGATAAGGAGGATCCAGGTATAAAGGCTATAGAGTGGACAAAGATCATATTGTGGAAATGATATGGAGGAGGGTAGAGAAAAATATGGGAACAACTTAGGGTAGGAAAGGGGAAGGTGGTTAACAGGTTTCTCTGGGCGTAGTGGCTGAGAGATTCCTGACTCCGAAACAAGCCACATTGCATCACAACATTCACGGGGGCACTCTGTGCAGGTATGTGTGCTCCATAAATTCCAGAAGCATACCTTTTTACAATAAGAAGCTTAAGTGGATAAATTGGCCTGACTGGAGCTGGAAGGCAACCACTCAAAATTCTGGGAAGCTAATTAACCATAATCACAGTTTTCTCTGTGAACAAGATTGATAATAATTTTTTCAGGTACAAGAGTGGTAATGTAGAGATGAGAGGTACAAAAAAGTGATGGTAGTTTTTCTGATTGATTAGTAAACCTTTTTTTTTTTTAGTTACTACAGCTGTTGATATAGTGATTGTCTATGGTTAGTCTTTCTTATTTTTACTTACCTGGTAGTCTTGCATCCAAAGTAATAGACTATTTTTTTTTTCTCCCCATTTTATCAATATTGGAATCTCGACTGCATCTCTTCTTATCTGTTTAGATATTTTGGTAGAAGCTGGCTGGTTTATTTTTGATTTATTTTCATACCTATTTTCTATGTTTTGTGCTTGACATGTCTGAATTGCATACAGAGTGTGTGCAAGCTGACAGAAATACTTGGCCTGAATACTATGTTTTTTTTTGAAATTAGATCTTTGGGTTTTGAATTTGTCATTTTAATAAATAGATTTACCATATGTAATTATTTTATTGATTTCCTAGTATTTTAGTTCATTGAGCAAGCTTGGTTTTGCTGATCAACTAATCAAATGATTTTAAAAATTGGTATTATTCTATCACTGGAAAATATGGAGTCACTTAGAGCGCTCAGTGGCTAAGAACATTGTAATGATTGGAGGATTTTATGATTGTTTAGATTTAGAAAGTGTATCTTAAACAAACATATATGAGTGTATATGATTAGTTGTTGCTTTATAAGATGTACTGCTTTAATGTTTTACAGAAAAGTTTTTTTTTCTTTAGTATTCATGTTCCTAATCCCTGGAATGAATTTAACAGTTTCCAGTTTACTCTTGGTATTCCATCATTAAATTTGGAGTTTAGGGCCGAAGAAGAGGTATGTACATATGTGGTGTGTTTTATTTTTCATTCTTTTTACAAACATCTATTAATACATGTAGTTTTTCCATAACCATAACATTTGGTTCTAAACTGTGGCTGTATTTTTAACATGTATCTATAATACAAATTTTTTTTAGTAAATAAAGTTATATGTGCATATATCTAAAAACTAAAATAGCTTCATTTAACCTATTGCCTTCAACCTGTATCAAATTGACTTTTTATGCATTTGTCTGTAGATGCAATTTTCAGAATAATTTTAGTTTACATAATGAAAAAAATGAAATATTATATGCTTTATAAAGCTGGCAATAAATTTGAGAAAATATAGTTTTATCACACACACACACAAAAAATTTAAACATTTTTTAAATTATTCATTTTAAATTTATTTGAAAATTGTAAATTTTGATACATCAGTTTCAAAATTAGTGAGCTTTTTTCCTATATTAGTTACCAATTATATTTATAACAACTTTTTTTTTTTTTATAAAAATCAGAGTGTCTTATGTCATTTTCGCTTGAAAATATCAAGTGAAGGGGTCCATTTAGAGAAGGGGTTTTTTTCTTTCCTAAAAAAATAAATGTTACATTAATTGTTCTCTTTCTTTTTATAACTTTTCTGTATTGACAATTTTATTTTAAATATGTGTAATAATGAACTTTATATAATGCAAAATTTTATATTTTCCATTTGGAAATAGCTTACAGTTTCGCCTATTTAACAACCTTCATTGGAGCTGTATTACATGCAATATATTTATAAATATATATGTAATTTATTATAATAGAGTATTTATATTTAGGAATATATTACGTATATGTTTTGATGAAGACTGTTGCATAGTTAAAAACTGTAAGCTATTTGCAAGTGTGGAAAATAAAGTATTGCATTATATGAAGTTTGAATTCAAATCTCTAATTATATCAAGGTGAAGTATATATACTATACTTGTGTTGAAATATTATTATTATTGTATATATTTGTAATAAATATTAGATTATAAAAATAACATCTGATTGCATTTGGACAATTTTTATAAATGTGTGCATATGTACACAATGTATATTCACATGCACAAATATATCTATAAAGTGAGATAATTTCTTCGACAAAGTATTTACATAAAAGAGATTTGTGTCAAAGTTTTAAGTGCAGAAAGTTTGACAATTATAAATCGGATTATAGTAATTTGCTATCTATAAATACTGAATAGATTATGAAGATATGATTATGAGAGTGTGATCTGGACCAACTGATGAGTACTGATTCATAATGAAATGTTTATTCTGGAAATGTCATCTTTTTTAGATATCTTTGATTATACGTTTTAAATATATGTGATGGAGGAGAAGTTTGAAATATATCTACAAAATATATATATAAAATTAAGTATATTTAAAAAACATATATATGATGTTAAATTATAATGTGTTATGTATGTCTTACTTGAAAAATGAAGTGATTGAGAGAGATTGATCTGACTTTGATGTTGATGGATGGTTGCAATATGATAAAGCTAAGGTGAAAGACGCAGAAGCACTGGTAAAAACAAAAACTTGATTATATATAGCCAATTTTTTCTACAAACTGCTGATAAAATTAATTTTATTTTTATAATAAAAAGTAATGTTAATTTCTGAAAAATAGATTTCAAATAATTTATCGAGACAATTCATTTCAATAAAATGTAAATTAATTTTTGAAAAATATGATTATTCATATTGTTCTTAATATGAAATTACCTACCAGTTCATTCTAAAATGCCAGTGCATGAATCTTCATACATTCTACCCTTTTTTATAAAAAGAAAAGTAAATCCTGTATTTACCAGCATATAAAATGCGGCTGCATATAAGACGCACCCCCCCCCCATACTCATTTTTAAGAAAAAAATGGTAATTTTCTACTAATAACGTGAAAGGCTAAAATCTTCGACAGAAGCGCCTTAAAAAAAATGCTTATGTGACAGACAATCAGATGTAATAATGACTGCACGTGGAACTCTCAATTCAAGAACCCAAGCCAGAACTATGAGAAAAAGATAATAATTTTCTATATTTTTTACATGAATTTCCATAATGATTTAGTATACTAATTTTATAGTTATGTATGTCTACAAAAAATATAACTAGGGAACATTATAGTTAGGTACCTTTTAATCTTCATCCTCAAAACCCAGAAATTCATCTCCAGAGCTAAACATTTTGAAGATTGTCTCTTTTTTTAACTGTATATTATTTACCTTGTGGATACATTTATATTTTTGAAAGAACTTTTTTTTAATATTTTAACCATTTAATTTTAAAATACTTTTTTAAAAATTATGAGAGTATTAAGTTATTTTGAATGTTTTGCTCTAATATTGATATGATTATGTGAGTATATATATATATTAGTATGACTGTGTTGTGTAGCTGTGTATAGCTTACATATACATATGTATTTGTAAATATTTTTTTGTTTCGTAAAAGGTAAAAATGCAATAGAATACGGATATTTACATATTCATATAAACCTGAAGTTTTAGACTGTCTAAAATTTCAATTCATAATTTTGATTACTGGCACGTATGACCCTTTCCATATTTTAGGCGCATTTTGAGGGGGAAAAGTGCAATTTATATCCCAGCTAATACAGTAAGTTTTACAAAAAAAATCCATTATAATAATTTATAAAACTTTCCATGATTTTAAAGACACCATTTTGAAAAAAAAAAAAAAAAAATTTATAAGATGACATATCATTCATATGCTCAATGCATACCATTTTTTTGCCCTATTTACTAAAAGTCATATTTGTATTATGTAGATTTTCAAAGTGTAGATGAAATGCTAATTAAGATCAGTTCATTAATTCATCATCAATATTGTAATTAGTCTTTAAAAAACGATTACATCCAACTGCAAAATAGAGGAGATAAAGAAATCTGAAGCTCTAACAGCTTTTCAAAATCTTGTAGAATTTTTATAAAAGTTTAAATCCAACAACTGTTAAGTGGAAATGAAAAAGAAATCATTGTAAGTTGAACTGCAGAAAGTAAATTATTGTTTTTGCTTATTGTTTTAATTATTGCTGTATAAAAATATTATAGCTATATAAGAATAAGCATAAGCGATATTTTTAGATTTGTTTTGTTATTAATAAAATAAATTTATTGCTGTATACAGAGAGCGTTTATATATATATACAAATAATAAATAGTTAAATTAATATTTGTTTAGATTTTTGTTAGTATTTGAGTGGTTTAAAAAGATCGGAAGGGGTGAAAGTTTTATTGCTGAAATCTGATAAATTCACAAATCCCAAAAAAAGCTCTGAAATTAAGACTTTAGAATTAATGGCATTTTGCCCATATTGCAAAATTGTTACTTTATTGAAAAATGTTATATTAGTTATTAATTTGTTTGTGTACCTAATATTTTGTATTAGCAATGACAGTGATAGTAGTATTTATCAATTTCTATTTTTTTTTTTTTTTGCCAAAATGCTAATTAGTGACAGTACAAATATGGAGGAATAGCAATTGTATATTGATAATTTTTTATTTATTTACTAAATCTTAGTTATTCTTTTAATTTATTGATTGATTTCTTTATTAATTTGATCAAAACCTGTTAATTATGTGATTAACTTTTTTACTTTTAAAAATATTGTTATAAAAATCTCATCTTCACAAATTTAGCAAATTAGAAGAAAAATTAAGTATTTTAATCATGTGTTAATAAGAATTACTGGTAATATCTATATTGTCATGGTATAACATAACCGATCACATTTGGTCAAAGGCATTTACTAAATTTTTAGCTTTCATGTAATAAGTGAGTTTTACCTTATTAAAAATCTTTAAAATCTTAAATAAGAGTCACTAAATGATGCATGAATAAAAGTTAATAAAACTACCATATAGTAGATTTATGCAATCTGCTACTAAAATAGAAATATTGTTTGAGAATAACAATTTTTTGTTTGTTTTGTAAAAAAAAAAAAAAGAAAAATGATTTAATATACAGTTGTTTAATTAAACTCATTTCCATATGTTGTAAAAGTAATTTGGTGTAATAAGAGATAAAATAATATCTAGAGTTAATGATTACTATATTTTTTAAAATATTAATTTGAAAACGAGTAAAAATATTGTAAATCTTTACGAGTAGTAAATTATCTCATTTGAAATGTATAATGATTTTATATAAAATAATTTGATAAAATGATAGTTATAAAATGATTTTGATTAAAAGAAAATGTAAAAACCATCTTTTTTTAGGTTGATTAAACTGGTAATATGCTTGTGTAGAAATTTTGTTAATCTGACAAACAGCTTGGCACATAAACTTGAAGTAGATAAAATCTGTTTGCAGTTATAACAAAATGTAGTTTTTCTGAATCAATAAAAAAATGAAAAAATATGCAATTATTTAACAAAAGTATTCATATTTGGTGAGCAAGTATACGAGATCTGATTTTGAACATTAGTTAGTTGATATTTCTGTGCTTAGTAGTCTTTTAATTTGTATAAGCTATGTTTGCAAATAAAGTTAGCAGCAAGCAATGTACCAACCCAGGATTTGACTAAGTCGCCATGAAATAGGGAAAGCATGGAAATCTCATAATGGCTGAAATTGTCTTAAATTACAGCAATACGGAAAATTTTATACATAGCTGAAAGCACCAAAATATACAGCTAGATAAAAGTTGTATCAGTTTTACCCAATTCTGTTGAGACATAACCTGCAGAACTTCCAAAGTATTGGCTCCAGGTGTCAAACTTATCTTTTTTTCTGATGTAACCAACTGAATATAAAATACTTATTTTTAAAATCTCCACATTAAATGGTGGATGTTTAATGGAATTTGAACTGCTAAGAAGAGAAGTATCTTTAAAGAAGAAATTTGTCAACATAAGGAAAACAAGAATTGGAAAGAATTGAACTTTTAGAAATATTTGATTGTATGCACACAACTATTCACACAAACTGGCATATTCAAAAAGTCATACGCAGATGTTCAAAATTTTAATTAAAATTGAGTCTAGGTGACAACTTTATGATTCATTTATTTAATTGCTTTACAATTTTTTAAATGTGTATTTAATTTATTTAATTATGTATTTATGTATGTGATATTTAGGTTTTAGGAATATTTGTAAAATTGTAAAAAAAAAAAAAAATTCTCTCACTCTCTTCTTATCATAGTTATTTGTATCTAATATATTAGGCCCACATTTTGGTCAAAAATGAATGGCAAGTTTACTTGTTTTGTGAATAGTTTTTTTGTTTTGTTTTTGAAGGCAGAAAAAAGATAAAAAATATTTATGTATAATATTCTTCATCACCCAAAATGCCTACCATCTATCTAATACATACTTTTTAAAGGCATAAAGTAAATGTACAACAAAAAAAATTACAAAATAATAAAAACAAATCTACATTGTATATATATAGTTTAAAGATATGAGTTAAACATGTCCAAAAATGAGCTAGTAATTAAATTTGAAAGATAACTAGTGCTAATTTTATATAAACAAGAAGAAAATATTTATATAAATCAATGAATGCGCACGTTTGTATAAAGTTTGTTATTGAAATTTGTAATTTGCATGCAAACAATACCTTATCATTATTTACCTGCTAACCATACACTCTAGAAAATTTTCATATCAAATGTAAAATGAATATTAAATTATGTTAATTAGTACAGCTAAAAAAATGAACTGAGTTAGTTATGAGTGTGTGAGTTGAAAAGAACTATCAAGTTGAGAATAATGTTTTCTCGCAACGAGAAAAAAAATATGGCTAAATTAGAGCTTTATTTGCATTCTAATTGCTTTGAAAGTAAAGATTGTCAGTTAAACAAAATGACAGATTTGAAGTGATATAAAACATCATTTGATAATTATCTTAAATATTCTCAAGTTATAGACTTTAATGTATATGAGTTAAGGAAATTTTAATCAGTGGACTGTATTACTTATTTGCAATGCATGAGAATGAATTATTCCCACACACAAACTTGTTATTAATACCTATTCCAGAGTAAAGAGATGTTTATTATTATTTCTATTATTATTTTGTTATCATTTGCCATTATTATTGATATTTGTTAGCATAGATAATAAACTTGCTGAGTTTTAAAAGTTTGATCTTGTATTGGGTATTTAAAAATTGATGCTTATTCAGCTGGTAATATTAGGGACACCCCCTGAGTACACAGTACAATGGCTCAATTAATGGTAGAACCTATTTGTGGAATTAGTCATAACAGAATGATGCAAGTGACAGTGGAACCTGTTTGCGGAATTAGTGATAGCAGAGTGGCACAGTTAAAAGACAAACACAGTAAGCATATTGATGGTGGTACCTACTCATAATATTCACAGTTTAATTAAATAATTCAACAGCATGGAGTATATACGTTGAGCACATCAAATACAGTTGAAGATGATAATGTTCAAGTTTCTTTCTGTCCTTTTGTTTTTTGCTAGCATGACATTCTGCAGTTAGCAAAACAACTGAGTGATCCAAAGACTTCAGAGGATATATATTATAAAGAGTTAATTGAAATTAAATGTGTATTTTCAACCAGTAGTGTTGAAATGAGTGTCCTGCTTACACTTTAGAATGAGGAAGCAGCTACTTCGTGAGCACTATCACATATGTAACTTGGCATTGCAGGCACTGGCAAAACAATGTAGATTTATGGCTAACCTAGATGATATGTTGTTGGAATAATCACAATATGGGATTCAAAAAAAAAGTCTACATTAATTATTGTCCCATTTCTTTATTGTCCGATGTCTTTTATATATAAAAAAAAAAAAAGTCTACATTAATTTATCTACTTATTTTTTATTGGAAACGAACAAGTTCTTTTTTGTTTTTGCTTTTAAAAACATGCTTTTTATTTTAAAAACGTTACTGTGTCGGACTTTTTTGTCTTTATTGTCCAATTTCAGGTATTATTTTGAGATTAATTATAAAAAAAAATGCATGCATAAATTAATTGCTGTACTTCTTTTGGATTGAAAACTAAGTATAAATTAATTTATCTATTTATTTATTATTGTAAATGAACAAGTTCTTTTTTGATTTTGCTTTTAAAAACACACTATTATTTTAATAACCTTACCATGCCCTTACTTTTTTTTTTTTATTGTGTGATTTCAGGGGGGGGGGGGTATTTCAGCGCATAGTGATGGAATGTGCAGGGAGGGGACCAATGTTTCGAAGGATCGTCCAAAAGATGCAGTAGCAATGCAACCTCAGTCATTTGATTTGTCTCGTATGTGTTCTCACGCAAAGCTGAGTTTTCGCGTGAGTTCTCTGCAATGGTGCTTATCCCTACCCTTTTCCAGTTGTTAAAAACCTTGAAAGTTGTGTGTGGAAGCGTGGTATGCGTTTAAAATTATTACTATATAATAGTTCGTCAGGTAGGGTGTAATATCATTACTTGGAATGTACATTTCAAGAGTTATGACCAGTTGATTTCTAGATATCCTCACATGATACGGTAGCGATCTGTGAAGTAGTACCACATTTATTAAGCGAAATGGATTTGACATATAAAATAGCAATTGTAAAGTGCATAACACACGAGATGGTAGTAGAAAATGCATCGGAATTTCAAGCTACAATAAGTGAACTGAAAAAATCTGACAAGAGTCAATAAAGCACAAATGATTAATGCACTTGCAAAAGTTCCAAATGATGACCTGACTTGTTATTGTTGTACTGCAAAAGGACATTAAAAAGTTGTGCTGATTTAAATTGGAAAAAATATTGAATGTGTGGCATTAAAGGACATCTAACTAATGATTGTAGGAAAAAAGACAATAAGTTAAAAGCCAAACCACACACAAACTTTAAATCAGGGAGAGGTGGAGCTAAAAAAAATGTAGATGTCAAAACTATAAAGGATACAGATAACGGCCGGATTACAATTGACGTGATCATCTATGATAAAAATATTAACATGAAAATTGATAATGGCACAGGACTATCTATACTATCCCTCAAGATATAATTCCTAATGAGTTTGGTTGAAAAGGTAACCAATTAATAACTATAAACTAATTAATAGCACTAACCTAGCTTTCAGCAAAACACTGCCAGAATCGTAGTGCTGAATAAAATTATGCAGTACATGTATGCTTATATAATATTTAAATGAGGCATAATATGCAAATAAGGTGATTAGATATTCCATTTTTCAGATAATGGAGCACACAAATTTTTTTTGTTGATGAAATGTGAATCCTTTGCAATTGCCCAAGCCTTTTTGTACTTTAAAGTAAAGTTTAAACCTTTACAAATAAGGAGAGCCATTCATCCAATGTCAAATTCCCAATAAAACACAAACTGTCTGGCTTTAAATGTTTCTTATATAGAAACAAAAGTCTATGTAAATATGAGGCAGATAGAAAAAACAACATAGATGCATACATTAATGGGTCTAATAGGCTTGGTTACAATCACAACATGCTTATTAAAACAGTTGGTAAATTATACACCAATGTAAAAAATAAGGCTTTAATAATATGCCTAAGGTGTGAATAAGTCTTCCTTATGTCTCACATATTGAAAATAATCTTAGAAAGATAGGTGCTAAATGTACAGGGTTAGTTTTAGATTACCACATCTCTTAACAATTTGTTAAACAATATCAAAGACAAAGTACTTGGAAAATATGCTCCTCAGGTAGTCAATAAAATTACATGTTCGAACCCATCCTGCAGTTCTGTGTATTATGGGAATCTTATGCAAATAAATGCACACAAATTGCCAGACAGGCATTCTTATACAACAGAGCTAAAAAGAATGAATATAGATCTATATATCTTAACCATGAATGCACCATGGGTCATACATTTTCTTCATCCAATGTTTGAACTATTTGCTTAGAAAGAGATGATAGGAAAGAAAGTACCAAAAGGCTTGGGCAGTTGCAAAGGATCCACATTCCATCAATAAAAAGGATTCATGTGTTCCATTATCTGAAAAATGGAATATCTAATTGCCTTATTTGATATTGTGCCTCATTTAAATATTATATAAGAATGCCTGTACTGCATAATTTATTCAGTACTATGATTCTGGCAATATTTTGCTGAAAGCTAACTCAATGCTATTAGTTTTATAGTTATTAATTGGTTACCTTTTCAACCAAACTCTAAAACGAGTGTTTAAGAATTACATAATTTGTTGAAAGAGTTAATAAGTTGAGATTTATTCCTAAGATAATGGAATAAAATTAATGTGAAAAATAAAAACAAAGGGAAGTTGGAAAATATAAATATTAGCCACAGATATCAATAAATATAAAATATGCATATGGGGAAAAGTGTTAGTCCCAATAAAAATTAATACTAGACTTAAAGTATTACCATTATTCATTGTAAAAAGGAACGTAAGCTCATTCTTAGATCAAAATTCGATTTGACCATTAGGCATATGTTTAAAAATAATTAAAAAGTTCAATTGGAAGCGGAGGTTAGAAATAAGTTTCTCCAGCTATTTAAACTAACTAGCAAGTTGCAGCCATTGGACATAGAATTATTGAATGATATGCAGCCTATCTTGTTCAAACTTCGAAAGTTTCCATATGTAATAAAGCCAAAAGTCAAGACTTTTGGGGTATGGTCACAAAAGGTGTGTTATCAAGGACTACTCTCATAGTTACAATTGTGAAAACTGATGGGAGTATTTGTCTTTGTGGAGATTATTGTGTCAACTATACGAATATATAAATAAAGGGGCATACTCTGTGCCAAGTGTGCACGAAGTGTTAACTTTGCTACAAAAGGTGACATTTTTTGAAGTCTGTGTTCCGAAACAGAAACTGTGGAGCTACTAACCATTAACACCCATGTTGGACTATAAATGTAATAAGCTTCCATATGGATTACAGTTGCTCCAAATATCTTCCAGGCTAAGATGGATGGTTTGTTCCAAGGCATGGAAGGATCATCTCCTATCTAGATAATATCTTTATTACTACTCAGACTGATGATGATGGAAATGTGCAAAAATTAAATAGTATTGATGCTAAGCTGAATGCTGTAAAATGTAACAGCCACTTCTGATATTAAGTTTCTGGGTCGTGTGATAAATAAGCATGCATGATAAATATCCTATCCCAGAATTGGTTAGAGCAACTCCAAAAAACGTTAAGGATTTACAAACCTTGGATTTGCTAAACTTTTATGTAAGTTTTCTCAAATGTAAATCACATGTTTTAATGCTGTTATATTATTTATTATGGAAAGGGCAATGGACAGAAGAATAAAAGGTAGTTTTTTAAAAAGCAAAGGGCTTGCTAATGACAAAGCAACTTCTAGTGCATTCCCATAATGACTTGGAATTAACTATAACTACATACGCTTTTGAATACAGAATTGTAGTTGCTATCTCCTGTTGTTGTTATAGAGACGAATGTCTGATAGCATGCAACTCCAGAACTTTAACATCAGCTGAAAAAAACTATAATCAGCTGGATAAGAAAACCTTGGCTATTGTTTTTTGCACTCCTAATATGTGTATGGATCCAAATTTTGCAGTGGATACAGATACTCATCCATTAATCTGGATTTTTGGCAAAAATGAAAAAACTCCAGAATGTGTAAGCCAAAGATTAATTAGATAGATAAATATCTTAGCTGCATATTAGACAAGCAAATGTCTTATCATTGTTTACCAGTGATATAAAAAAATTGAATAGCATGAAAGTTGTAGAGTGAACCAAGCAAAAATCTTAATATATGGAAGTAAAAAACATGTTTTAAAAGGCCAAATTACATTATCAAGCATATTTGGAATGCCAATCAGAGTTTATCTATGTGTAATGGATGCATCCTGATGACTGACTGAGTATTGATACCAATAGATCATAAGCAGGTGCTCACATTGTTACAGCATGGACTTCCAGGGGTTGTGCGAATAAAAGCATTGGCTCGATCATATGTTTGGTGGTCAAACCTAAATAAATAAATTGAATAAACAGTAAAAACCCATAAGGAATGACAGTTTGGCAGATTTACCCCCAAAAAACTTATAAATTATGGATGATGGCTAAAAACCTATGACAAAAGATTCATATAGATTTTGCTAATCAGATGAATGGACATTTATTTTTGGTCATAGTGGATTTGCATTTTCATCGAGCCAAGTACAAGCTTATGAAAACTACCAGTACAGATTATACTATTAAAACCTCCAAGAGCTTTTGCTACTTATGGTTATCTCAAAATCCTTGTATCAGACAATGGAACTGGATTTATCTCTACCAATTTTGAAAAATATTTGGCAGACAAGCCGATATGACACATGTTAACTCCACCTTATGGAGTAACTGAAAAAGTGGTACAATGTTTAAAGGTTGCCTTAAAGAAAAAGAATATTAAAGAGGTATTGGTAGAGTTGTGTTTTTCAATATTTTACTCCAAGTGTGCCTATGATGAAAACACAGGCAGAGTTATTATTGTGGCAAAAGTCATACACATTTATCTAAGCTATAACCAATTAAGAAAAGAATAGGAAAGAAAGTTATTTGGAAAAAAAAAAATCAAATGAAAACATAGGAACATTTACAATAGACAAGATTGTATGGGTCAGAGATTTACTAAAAAAGATATGAATTTGCGGTATAGTCATGGAAATTGTATCTGAAGTTATCAGAGTTATTAAGCTAGAAAATGGATTATATATCAGGAGATGCAAATCACATTCATGCTTGTTTGTGTGAGCTATCAGATGAAATTGACAGCAAACTTAGACTAGTCAATCCTAAATCAAAATTTAGCGTAAGTGAAATATGCTAGGATACCTCCTCAATTGTGCAAAATGAAAAACTGCTTACTGGTTAGAATGTTGAAGAAAATAACAGATCAGGCAAAAATCCTGCGGATTTAAGTGATGATAATTTATTATTAGGATCATCAAATTGAGCAAAACAAAATACAGATCAGGATGAAAGAAGACCCGTGGACCCGTGGTTGTCTTTAGATGTCAAAGAAACCACAAACGACCCGTGAAGTTTAATGGCTATTTTTTTGGACTGTCTCTATATGCACATATGTATATTGTAAATATATTTTATTATTGATCTTGTAATTAGCATGCAGACACAGCAAATGTAAAATTAATATTAAATTGTATTAATTAGCGCTGCTAAAAAAGATGAACTGAGTTAGTTTCAAGTGAACATGTGAGTTTGAAAAGAACTATCAAGTCGAAAGTAATGAAGGTTTCTCATCATGAGAAAAAAACGACAGGGCTAAGTTAGAGCTTTATTTGCTTTCTAATTGCTTTGAAAATGAAGATTGTCAGTTAAACAAAATAATAGACTTAAAGTGATTATTTAAGACAACATTTTTTAATTATCTTAAATATAAAATAATTATGAGTTAAGTTAAAGGATAGACTAATGTATATAAGTTAAAGTAATCGATGGAATGTATTACTTATTTTCAGTGCATGAGAATGAATTATTTCCACGTACCCACATGTTATTAATGCCTGTCCCAAAGTAAAGGAATGTTTATTATTATTTTTATTATTTCATTATTATCATTTACTAACTGAAACACAGGCTTGTTATATACCTGTGTCTATATATATGTAATATAGGGTATATGAACACAGACTTTCACACCACCCACCACTCTCCACTCTATCTAATAACACTGATACACCTAAACACATACATCCAATTGAAAATCTGATGATTCCATCATTAGATTTTCAATTGGATGGACGGTTGAAGAGTTGGAGTGTGGAGTAGATTGAAGCCTGTCCATTAAACTATAAGGATTGTCTATCTTAATATATATCTGAGCACTTATACTATATATGTGTGTAAAGATGATAGTCTGGACCAACTGATGATTGCTGGTTTAGCATGAAATACGTATTGGTGATTATTTATCTTTTCGGCATATATGTGTTTAGGTGTATCAGTGTTATTAGATAGAGTGGAGAGTGGTGGGTAATGTGAAAGTCTGTGTTCATATACCCTGTATTATCATTTACTGTTATTGTTGACATGCATCAGCATAGATAATAAACTTGTTTGAGTTATAAAAGTTTGGTCTTGTGTTAGTTATATAAAAATTGATTCTTACTTGGTTGGTGTTATTAGGAACACCTCTGAGTACATAGCTATATGTAATAGTCTTTATGCCTGTAGAGCCAGCCATATATTTGATTAAATTTAATATGACTTGTCAGATAAGTGTACAGAGATATATTTGGGTTACTTTTCTATGTTAACACATATGTCTTTATTTCCTATGGATACAACGTGAACATAGCAATAAGGGACAGCATATAATATGGGACTTCACATACTATTTTGTCAAATGTTTCTTGATCTATAATTTAATGATGAAAATATTTATATTTTGTATGGGTAGCTTACAATCCTATCAAAACCAGCTGGTATTTGTCCATACCACCAAACCAAGCTTGTTCAAAACATAAAGTTAACTAATAGGTGGTCAGATATGTGCTATCTTTTCTTTTAAGCATACATATTGTAAGGGTGACTTACAACCAACAACCCACCTGCACTAATCTACACCATACTAAGCCTAACCAAGTAATTATCAAATGACAGTTATCCTTTGTCAAACACACATATATACTAAAACATTGCAATAAGCAAATTATTTTTGTCTTTTAAAAAAGAAAAAAAGAAATGTTTAGATTAGGCATTTAAAAAAATAAATACACTCACATATATACATAATGTGACTAACTGACATTATGACATGAATAAAGATAAAACAAAGATGATGTCCTAATGTCAAGCATATTGCTAAGCAACTAAGCTTGAAAACGAAAAGATAATTCCAATAAATATTTATCGTAATAATATTACATCAATGTACATCCCACAACAACAAACAAATACTGCAAGCACAGGAAGTAAAAGCTTTCATGTGGTCCTACCATAATTAAAACAAAAACAAAAGACATTGATACCACTGCCGTCTTATAATTGAAAAGGTTGCATGAGAAAGTCAACATCGCAATAGCCATATTTTTAGAATTAAGCAAGATGGATGTATATGTTCAATTCTAGAATGAATTTCAGTCACACAAGATTAAAAAGAAATTTGTTTCATCCATCAATATAATCAAAACGTAAATACTCCCAAGTTATAAAAACAAACCGAATTGTTTAAATTAATTGTAAAAAGAATTCCCAAGTTTGAATAAAATCATCACATGAAAAGAAATAAACAACTGCTAGCAATCATCAAGAATAGTTCTTATTTTTTAATACGCCACTTTCCTATAAAAAAATAAACAACCCTATGAAAATTATATATACTAATGAGGGTATTGCAATGTGGTCTGGCTAAAAGAACTATGTCATAGGAGGCCAAATGACAGCTTTGGTGCCCTTAGAAGCATTATGATATGCAAGATGCCTATCTTATTAAACACAGATTGAGAACAATGATTTTCAGTGGATTTTCTGCATCTTCCAAGGAAACAACTGGACAGTGCTGATGATCTACAATCCCGGAATGAGTATGTGTCAACTAAACCTACGGACAGTACACCACCCAAGGAGATTTATTACCAGGAATAAGATTTCAAACATATTGGACAGTACTTGCCACACTCAAGAATTTGTTTATTAATCTAATTGATTTGTACTTTTTTTTTTTAATTTGTTATTTATCATCTTATTTTTTTCTTTTTGTTTTCATGTTTGAAAGCTTGTACTTCAGAAAATGGAAGTTTATTTTAAGCATAAAGGGGGGAGAGTTAGGTTAAGTAAATGTTTTATGGTATTAAATAAAATTTAGGTTACATAGTCCTCCAATAGCTTGAGATCACCAGCCTGAATATGGAATAAGATAAGATTTTGATGATGTTCCATATTAAGAGCATACCATAGTGACACAACAGAGTTCTCATTATTTGTTAAATGTTTTATTAATATTTGTTAACAAATAATGAGAACTCTGTTGTGTCACTATGGTATGCTCATCTGACTAACTTTCTGGAGTGGATGATCTTTCCTATCAACATTATGGAATTACACATAGATTCAGGGGGTCCTCCATATACACATGTATAGACATTTCACTTTCATTATTATCCCCCCTTCCTGTCTTTCCTTTTTTTAATCAAATTTTAATCCTTTAAAAAAACATGAGGTGAGAATTTTTTTTCTTATAATGAATTTAACTTTTGCTTAGCTTTCATCTTTCTAATTTTAACTAGATTAGAAGTTTTAATAATGCATTTCCTTCTCTTTACTTTTTCTAAAACTTTGTTCATGGCTTGTTGGTGCCCATGAATTGTTTTACAGTCTTAATGCTAGGGTTTAAACTTAGGGTATGTTTCTGATCATTAGAATAAATATAATTGATGATGTTATTTACCAGTGCAGTTTTTATTAGTAATTTTTAATCAGAAAGTAATCAGTTATATTTATTCTAATATCTAATACCAGCTGTAAATTCAAAAATTTGGCTGGGGTTAATAATATAAATAAACGTAATGGAAGTAAAGTGAAGAAGATAATCATTCTAAAATGCTTTGCATTAGCCTCATATAATTGAATTTAGATACAAAGATAAGATTACGATTCTTATATTTTCAAAGTCTCTGTCTTGTGCTTTGGTTTGTAAAAGCTTCCTACATACTCTATATAGCATTGTACAGCTAGCTAGTAATATGATTGAACATCACATGTAAACAGCTGATTGCCATCTGATTAAAGATTTTGATCATTGTAATTTGGATCCGTATAATCACAATACAGTATATTTATATAAAAATATTTTTCACATAGAAATTGATTCTGCAGATTATCATAGCTATGAACCATTCATAGAATATAATTCAAGAAATTTAAGAAAGAGAAACGAGGTTTGAGGAATTATCTACTTAAATGGAGCAACACAGTGAATGTATACTTTTATTGCATCATATTTGAGAATATATGATGCCTTGTATTGATTCCATTAATAATAGAATTGTTTAACAGAAGCGTAAATGTAGGTTTGCATATAGTTAGTTGGTCTATCCACAAATTCCAACCAGTGTGTCAAAATGAAAGAATATTTTATTATGCTTGTAAAGATGTTAGAGGAGTCATAGAGTCAGCTCAGATACATTAGTGAATTCTTACAGATAGTGATTCAATTCATTACATGATGCAAGTAATGTCATACATTATCATAAATTAGATGGTAAACAAGATTCCTAGAACTAGAATTTATAGCAACTAATGTTATTGTTATGGAAATGTCAAGGTCAAAGGGCAGCAAGCAAATTTTATTTAGGTAATAATTGTCAAGTCTATGTCCAACATTGATGTGTTCACTGGGATAATTCAGTTTTCATAAATGATTTTTCATATTGTTTTTCCACTAGATGTTTTTGTAAAAGGTAGCATCAGCTATGATAATTTGGTATCTTTCATACCTTTTACCAGGCTCCAGTGTTTTGGATGGTGCAGGATGAAATTTACATTCTGGTACATTGCCTTTTTTGGATTGTAATGCTGAACCCATTTTCTAAGATAATTGGCAGCCACACTTTTCCAGTATCCCCCATTTCTTTTTGTAAAGGATTAAGTATCTTTATCGGCCAGCTCTTTTTTCTATTAAAGCATTGGATCATCAAGGTATAGATCCAGGATATTGTCATATTTTAAAGAATATTTATAAAAATGTATCAGCAACAATTAGATTACATAATGCTACTGGTAAAGTCAACATTGAGCAGATGATATAGTTGTTTTTGCAAATAATGCTTTAGAGCTGCAAGAAATGTTGCAGGAGTTATCAGATGAAAGCAGGAAAGTAGGACTAAAGATAAATGTTAAAAAGAGTAAAGTAATATTTAATGGATTTTCTCAAAGTTTAAAAATAATGATTGATTATGATGTGTTAGAAGAAATTAAGTTACAAATACCTTGGTCAGATTATTAATACAGATGAAAACAATGGATGAAATTAATCATAGAAATAAACGGTAATAGTATGTATACTTAACCCTACTGCTGTTTTCACCCAATGCACATAAATATATCGATTCATGGGCCATCTGTTTGTTTACATAATATGATAAAAGATTTTTTTTTAACCCGTTTTTAATTTTTTTCCGTCGGTCCATCTGTTGATTTACATAACATTACAGTGATCCACCAAAGATTTTTTTTTCCCACATGTTTTTTTTTTTCTTAATAAATAAATGTATTGTTTTTAGATGGTGGAGGGGGTTGGTTTGCTTTTAAATTATCGACTAATGGTCCGTTGGTTTTTTTACATAATATTACATGCAGTAAACCAAAGTTTTTTTTTTTTGGGGGGGGGGGGATTCATTTTTTAAGAAACAAACACTTTGGTTTTAGATGGTATAGGAGTGTTGGTTTGCTTTTAAATTATCGACTAACGGTCCGTTGGTTACTTTACATGATACTACAGTAACTTTTTTTTTGTTAACTTTCTTTACCTAAAAGTCGTAGAGTTTTTTTTATTAACAAACATTTTGTTGTTTTTAGATGGTGGAGGGTGGTTGGTTTGCTTTTAAATTACCTTTTTTTTTTTTATGTTTTTATTTGCTGAAAGTCTTAAACAATTCCTTTTGGATAAACCAACACTTGGTTTTTTAGAGGGTGGAGGGGAGGGGTTGTTTTGATTTTGAATTGTCATCTTTTTTTTTTGTTAATTTATTACGAGGCTTTTTTTCTTCAAATCTTTACGCTACAGAAAGCTTTATATGATAGTGAAAAGTTCTTCCTTAATTTTTGGGCCTTTTTGAAAAAGACATTGTTTTTGATTAAACAACACTTTTTTTTTAAGCCTTGGGAGGTGGGGTGGCGGGGAAGTTTTGTTTTGATTTTTAATTATTGACTTCTTTTTTGATTTTCTTTTTGAACATTTATGTTACCGCACAGTTCTTTATTATTATTTTTTGGGGGGCCTTTCGAATAAACTCTTAAACACTTCTTTTTTTGGTATAATAAAATATTACCTACTTTAACTGTTAATGAAACTTATCAAATATTACCTACCTACTTTATAATCATGTGTACAACAACAACAGTTTTCCATGAAATAATTTATTGCATCAAAAATAAATGAAACTTTGGACAAGTTGTGAACCAAAACAAGTAAAAAAAACACCATTTTTGGTGGCATAAAAAAAAAAGCCAAAAGTAACACGCAAATAAAATAACAGGGAAGCCTCAAAGCTGTAAGTAACGGGATTTTGGAGCCCTCCAACCAACTCCCCTTACACAGACTTACACAGGTATGTTTGCAGGAGTGGCAATGGAATTTCCCAGATCCTTTTTAGTTGACTAAAAGCATGTCTCTCCCGCAAGCACATATCTTCGCATCCGGCAGGATTTTCTTTTTCTGAGAAAACACAATAACGTCCACTTCTGTGGCCGGCAATTCACTTGCCTTCAACTAATTTGGACAACTTGCAGATGACATACTGTTCTCGCACCGATTCACACATAAACGGGCATTTGTGTGCAAATCAGAAAAAAACTCTGCTGAAAGAATAACCTTTTGAAGTTGTGTGCAGTTCAAAAGTGTAGGGAAGCATGTGTGATGACATGACATTTCTTAATATGGAATACTAACTCCACTACGCTTTCTAAAAAATTTCCGACAATGAATTTTTGAAGAGTTTTGTCTCTTTCAAATACGGCCACCATCAAATCATACTGTAGCGAGAGTTCAAGAGTGCTCACTTTAGGAATACTGTCGCACTGCTAATGGGCATAGTATTTCATTATGTAATCATAGAATACATTGCCTTCAGGTGGTCTGTTATGGCTCAAACAACACCTATTGTAGTTTTTAGCCTTAAGTTAAGGTCACTAAATGGTATATTTATGTGCGTTGTGTGAAAAACAATGCCATCAAGCGGTGGGGTTCAGTATACATACTATTACCAATTAAACTTGGTTGGAGTGCTTTTGGTAGAAATAACTTGATACTAAAAGGAAATATGCCTATGTGTTTGAAAAGGAAGGTTTTTAATAAATGTGTTTTACGAGTTTTTACGTATGGATCTGAGACTTAGACACTTAATATAAGAGCAATATAGAGACTTCAGACCACTCAAAGAAGTATGGAGAGATGCATGTTGGGAGTAACAAGAAGAGATTGAAAACACAATATATGGGTAAGAGAACAAACAGGTGTTACTGACCTCATTGAAAAAATTAAAAGACTGAAGTGGAGTTGGGCTGGATATATTGCTAGAAGCAATGATAATAGATGGACAGTGGAAATCTTAAACTGGATTCCAAGAGATTGTAAAAGACCTAGAAAGAGACCACATGTGAGATGGATAGATGAAATAAGAAAGTGTGCAGGGGTGATGTGGAGAAGAAAAGCTAAAGATCAGAGAAGATGGATTGAACTTGGAGAGACTTTCATCCTGCAGTGGATTGATAATGGTTGATGATGGTAGGATAATTGCAAACATTCTTCTAAACAATTCATAGGGTTTGAAAATTGTATAATTATGTAAACATATTTATGATAAGTTACCATTAGAGATTGTTACTCCACATCCCAATGTCATATATCTGCTTGCCTTATAACTCATCTCTAGATTTACTAATGTTTTGCTTTTTAAATGAAAAGGTTATTTTCAAAATATCTGAATGTAGGGGGTCTTGAAGTCATTTTTATTCAACACAATTTTACAAGTTCATGATTAACCGATTCTATTAAAATTTGATAAAGGTTTTTCAATGTTTTGAACCAGAAGTTCATGAAATTAAACTTTATAATTAAGCTTATGATTTAAAAATACAATGGCCAGTTTGTATACATGTTATAGGGCAATTTCTATAGCTATAGTATGCCTCCATATCTTCCAGACTTAAAAGAAAATGTTACATTTTCAGCATTAATATAAAATGGTAAATTCTTGGAGATAAACAACATGTGGAGGTCATTTTTTGTTTAACTAAAAGCAAAAGATACATTTAAATATAGAAATATTTAAGAAAGAACAAAAATTTAGTTAATGAAACAAACTTCTAAGGGCAATCACATTTATAAATAAAGTATTTCAGGTACTGGTGCAAAAGTAAAAAAATGCAAGCATATAATATATGTGTGTTTTTCTTTTAAAAATCAATATTTCACCTGAATTCCATTTCATATGCTTCAACATACTGTTAATAAGAGTACCAAACTCTCCATATAGTAGTGCCACCAAGTGCAAGCCTTCATAATCAATGAATGCAAGAAGGTTTGTGCATAAAATCCCTATCTAATGCCTACTCATCCGACATCCCCAAACTACTTTCTAGCTTATGGCTTTCATCAGTGAGGAGCCTTGGATTTGAGAGCACTTCATCTAGATCTCAGGATCTAATGCAAACCTCCAGCAGCCACCTTTTACCTAGTTGGTTTACTATAAAGCTAGGAACCCAAAATGAAAACACCATAATGTTTCCAACCCAGACTCTTTCATTTGTATCGTCATATAGATCTGAACTGCTTTCATCTTGGGCTCCTGGTTTTATAATTAATCAAATAGGTAAAAGGTGGCTTCTAAAGGTTTCTATTAGATCCTGAAATCTAGATATAGTGCTCTCAAATCCAAGGCTCCTCACTGATGAAAGCCATAAGCTAGAAACTAGTCTGGGGATATTGGATGAGAAGGCACTAGATAGGGATTATGCACAAACTTTTCTGCATCCATTGATTACAACAGCTTGCACTTGGTGACCCTATTGTATGGAGGGAGAGTTTGGTAGTTTTAAAAATCAATATTCAATAATGTTTATGTTATTTTCAAATTTAATGTGTGATTTTATAATACAATACAAATTATAAAAACTTGTGAAATTTAGTAACAAGTATTACAAAATAATGAATCTGTCAAGCGTTGGTGGCCTAGCGGTTAGCATAGTTGCCTTCCAAGCAGTTGGCCTGGGTTCGCTTCCTGGTCAATGCATTTGACATATGGAAAAAAAAAATAAAGCTGTAATATGTTAATAATTTCTTAATGAACAATATAAAGTTGTGTAATTTACTAGAAAATAATACAAACTATGAATCATACATTATTAATGATGATAAGTCCATAGTTTATTAAGAAATATATAAATAGGCTATATTTTGAGTGGGAAAGGGATCTCCATTTTTCTTCGAAGAGCTGTTACTATCAGAAATGGTAACTTGTTAATTTCGCTATGCCCTGCTAGAAAGGCAAGAATTTGCTGCCTTTCCCTGTGATGGAACGTCGAAGTTTGATTCACCCAAGGCCAAAACAACAAACAACATTGCTCTAACAAATTTATAGCAAGTAGAAGATGCCATAAGCCGCTAAAAATGACTCACCTTTGTTCCAATTCAAGTACCCCAGTCCCGCTATAGGAATACCATCTTAGATCGTATCCCAACTAAATAGAAGATGCCATAAACCACTAAAAGAACTCACCTTCATTCCAGCTTGAGTATCTCCATTCCAGCTATAGGAGGACCATTTTAATATTAATTAAAATCGCAGAGCTCTGTCGAAAATTTGAAATGATCATTATTTCTTTGAAATACACGTGAGCTAATTATATTAATGTAAACTCTGTCTTAATTGTCTTATAAATATATTTGAATATTATAAATGACATACTTTTGTTAATTATCATTATTAACTTAATGTTTGCTATATAACTTAATCACTGCGGTTATATTTATTTCTCTTTTGCTTATTTTAATTATTATTAATTATGCCTATGCTTCAAAATGGCAGGCATTTAGTTGCAGAGTATTTTTTTTTTTAAGATATTATTTAAAATCTTTGTATTATGATTTATTATAGCGTCATTTTGCGCACTGTTTCAAAACCCTATTTTATAAATAATGGCAACCCTTTTGTGCTCGTTGTTATTTCATCAGTTATTAATTAATTAATGTAAATATAAAATGTGGCTTATAAGTCCAGATTTGCAGCCTTTAATTATTATGTTACTAAAAATTAAACTAGCCTGGAGTGTGATCATAAGTATATTTTTCTTATTAAAGTATTTGTGAGTCTTTTAAATATACTTTCCCCCTTAAGAGTTTATTAATTATTGATAACTGAAAAGATTGAACAGGATAAAGTTTATATATATATTCCCATCAGTAGCATATACGCATTTTTCATGCTACAGAAGAGTTGGCTCTTTTGATCAATCTGATAAACTAGTGGTCACATGTGGTATTGTATTTAATTTATAATATACTTCAATAATATTTATAATATTTATCAATATTTTATCGTTTTGCTGTTTTGATATATATAAGATGGAGCCATGGTGAATCCAGCCCATCTCCCTCTCTTAGGGTAGTGCACTAGCTAAACCTGAGCTAAGGGCCAGGTTAGCACTTAAGTTTCCCGCCACTTATGAACCAAATAAAGGTTCTCGTTTATCAACATGACAATCGATCATTGGGTAAACCAGTGTTGGTCACAAAACCCTAAAATCTATTCATCCACCCACAGAGCAACTTTACTATTATATTTACCTGTGTGTAACATATTAGTAAAATCTTTATAGCCTCTCTACCTCACTAATATGCGGTCTTCGGCGTTGAGCCGAAGAATTCTTGAAAACCCGTTCGATCTAAAGCTATCTGGGATGCTTTACATGCCCATATTAAATATATAAATTTGTCATAATCGGATATATTATCAAGTTTCACTCCAGATTTGGTTTGATTACATGTATGATAGCCACTCGAATTGATTATGAAATGGCATAACTGGAATATAGTGATTTATTATATAGTATAATATTTGGCTCCATTAAATAATAGCCATAAACTTATTTTACCAACGTATCAATGATTGTTGTACAATTGCCTAGATTAATGTTGCTTAGTCAGTAAATGAAAATGCCTGCGTGCATTTTCCTACACTAAATAATGGGTTATGTTAAGATATATATGTAATTATCAATAAATATATTACTAATTTATCATATCTCAGTTTCTCTTTTATTATTAAATCAATCCAATTCATTAATTGATCATAGCTATTCATTAGTGAAGCCCCCTATTAATTAAATATATTAGATTTTATCATGGGAACGTCTCTAGTATTTAAATTCATTAATATATATTTAAGTCCATGAGTCTCATTGTCTTCTCCGCTCTGCTAGTGGCCCAGACTTAAGAATTAATTCTCATGTGCCATCATTGTTGTGTTATCCATTAGGTGTTTGATCTGGGCCTTGGGGAATGGGTTCAAATTCAGGTTGGTCCTGGATCTAAATCTCAGGCTGGACTGGGTTTGAATGTGAGTTGCAGCTTATGTTAGATGGATAAAAATGTTTTGACCCGTACAATATATATATATTGAATAATGATAATGATATGTGTAAGAGATTATGGTCTGGCCAACTGGAGAAGTGCTGGTTTAGTGTGAAGTGGGCATCTTGGGGATCATAGTTCATTTTCACATTTTTTTGGTCATATGTTTATGATTATATCCCTCTACAAAGTATTGAAAGTGGATAGAAACCAGTCTACCTTGCGTGAGAGTGGTGTAGTGAAAAATTTCAAAACACAAATAGAGATTGAGCTTTTTTTATCGATTAGCATCTTCAGTACATTGTTGATAGCTCTACTGGATGTTTAAAAGTTAAATTTATTTAGAATGTCTACTACATTAGTACTGTAATTCATTTTTTTAAGCATGATTTCATATTTGAAATAAAAGTGATAATGAAAAATTATGTGGGGGGGGGGAGCTCAAGACAAAATTTAATCTTTTTTAAACAGAGGGTGATAAAAATAAATACTGTATTAACTTTGTGTTTTTTAATACGTAACTTTAAAGTGTTAAAACTTAAATCTTAAAACTAATACATGTATCGACACACATATATATGCGAGTACAAATTGTGATGTGCAATATGTTACTGTGCGATTATATTTTTAAGTCATTAATTTATTATAAATTTTTTATAATAAATTTTACAAGTTAGGTTTCAGGCATAAAAGTCCATTAGCTTGTTTACAGCTGTTTTTTCTAATTTGAAAGTTTAGCTTTCTATTGTTAAATTTCTTAACTTAGCACTTTTATCTTAGCAAGACAAAAGGCACAGCCTGGTTCTTAGAATCTTATGTCACACATACCTGGTTTAATTTGTGTGAGACTCAAGCACAGAGTTTTAAAAATAAATGTGAAAGAGATGATGTCAAGCTGTGATATTTCCTCAATAAATTAATTTTACTGGCGTCTTCTTTAAAATAATAAACTTAAATCTTAAAAGTATAATTTGTTGATTCAGCCTGCGCGGATGACCATCCGATCCAGAAAGTTGGTAATTTTTTTAAAATTCTTAAAATATTGGTAAAAAATTACTTAAGTAAATGCTAACTGTAATATGTATTAATATGTCTATTATTAAGATTTGTGATTTATTATTATAACTCTTAGTTAGAGGGATAATCCCAAAGCCAAGTGTAAAATATTATATATTTTTAAAAATAAGTTAATTAGGTTTTTTATTTGTTGATACTCCATGAAATAATGTTGAAAATCATGTTCCCGCCATTTGAGATTTAGCAATATACTTTCTAAATATTATTTTTTTAAATTATAATACTGATTTTTGAAATTTAATATATACTGTTGAATCACCAGAATAAGCTTTTGAAAGTAGCATTTATTATTTTTCTAATTATCGCTGTATAAAGGCTTTTTGTAAATAGCATTTATGTTGTTTTTTTTAATGCTTTAACATACGTTAATTTTTTGAGATTTACTATTACAATGTTTGATTATCACTACATAAATTAGCGTTTTTGATTTATTTTAAAGGATTTTGTAATTTTTTAATTTTCAATGTTACTTTCTTTTTTTACTTTTTTTCTTTTCCTGCACTTTTTTCCATTGTAGCACCTTAGGTTATTTAACTTCCCACGTTACTTTTTTTAAGTGTAATGCCTCAGGCTATTTAATTTCCATGTTGCTTTCTTTCATCCCTTTTTTAATTGTGGCGCCTTGGGCTATTTAATTTTTTGAAAACTTAGTGTTTCTAGTCAATGTCATTTATCGCTTGCAAATGCCTGCAGTGTTTTTGGGTGTTTTAAGATTCAAAATGGCCACCGAGCGCATACTATATCAGCACCGAAAATTAAATAATAGTAGTCGTTGCATATTGGTGATATTTGTTTCATGCTTTATTGCAGATACTGAAATTCATTGATTATTTCAACATTTATAAAATACTTTTTTAGCCTATATATTGTAGCCTTTCTATTTTTCTATATTATTATATGGATGTAAATAATGGTAGATTTTCATAGAAATTTAAAATTTTATATAATAGCTAGTAATACACTGGTTCTGTAGTATTAAACTTAATTTTTTTTAAATCATCATAATTTGAAACATAGTGTTATTTGTTTTAAGATAAAAGTGAACAGTGATTAAAATCATGAAGATAGTTTTAAATTAGTAGTTATAATTAAAAGTTAATAATTTGATTATTATTAATAGTCAAATTAAAAAGTTGCTATTTATTGTCTTAAATTATTTAATTAATAATGATAAAATAATAGGTGGCACACACATTCATGTAATAATAAATTTAATTTTACTTCCTTGCTCTTAATTTGATTTATTATTTGTGTAAATCATAAATGTTATATTTTATTTAACTGTATCAATTTTATAAAATGTTTTTACAATTAATAATTATAATAACATAAATTATAAACTTTATGTACCAAAATTTAAGTTTAAACAAAAAGTATTTATTATTCAAAGTTACATTTAAATGTTATATTAAAATAAAATTCAGGAATATATTATTTAACAATGTCAGTTATAAAATTATTTTAAAAAGTTTAGACAAAAATAATTAATATGTAAATTTTGTTAAGTGTGTGATAGTAATTAACCAATCAGGTATTAAGAACTTTTTCGTATAAATATAGATAGAGTATTAAGAAAATTTTAAGGAATATAACTGTATTCCTTTTGTTTTCAATTTTAAGTCCAAATTTATTATAATTTTATTATATTGACTTTAATGGCTTGAGCGGGTGTAGCACGATAGCCACTAACGGCAGTTGATTCGTTGAAATTTTGTTTTCTTTTTAAAATTGTGGGAAAACTATACACATGACATTATAAAAATCCCAGAAGTCACTGGCATTTGACTTTCTTTTTAAAATGGCATGTCGCATGTTGAAATCAGACAAAATTTGAATTTTTTTATTAATATTTTTTATTAATAGATTCATTTCATTTTTTTCTTTTCTACTCAGTTTACTAGATTGCATAAGGAAGACAAAGGCAGAATTTCTTTATCAGTCAGAATCATTACTAAAATGGATTAAAAATGTGCTGATGATTCTAATTATAAGGCCTTCATCCTGATAAAAATGTAATCAGAATATCAGGTCATAAGTATTCAATTTTAATTATTTGAATAGTATTTTACATTTTTTTAATTGTTTGATAAATGGTATAATTTATTAATGTGTTTGCGTTTGTATTGGTGTGTCTGTATAGTATATAATATTAAATCATCTATGCTCTTTATTATACAGTATATAAATTTGTATTCAAATATAACAAAAGTGGTTTGTGTACAATGTAATTTTGGGGCTTTGATCCAAGTTTGAGGCAAGCTTATTTTATAGACATATGCTACTCAAAAGGTTTAATAATTTATTAGTGTATTTATATTTGTATTAGTGTGTTTGTGTTTGCACTTGCATGTCTGTGTTTGTATAACAAGTAATGATTTTTATATATAAAAATTATAGAGCAGTGCAATATAAATTTTAAGACTGATTATCAAAAATTATACAGAAAGGTTGCAGTTGATAAAGCAATCACAAAATTTACTGGGCATAGTACATGTGGAAATATAAATACTTAAAACCAATAAAGGGAGGTTTTAAATGTGTGTGTGTGTGTGTTAATAGCCACAATAGTTATGTATATAACATGGAATTGTATGCAGGCAAAGAATCAAATCCTGATTCTTGCCTGTGCCTTGGTACTGATGCTGTGGAGTCAGTAGTTTTGCCACATCTTGCATCACATTATTTTCAAGTCTATAGCCAGAAAATGAGCTATATGCAAATAAATTATATCTCTGTAGGACAATAAATATAACAAGATAGCATCTCTGGTATGCATAAAGAATATAAACATCACTGGTGTACACAAAAATATAAAGTAAAGAGATGAAACTCATTTTATCATTGATACAAATAGTAGACTACAATTTCTAGTTTTAGATAGACAAGCCAATTGCTATGATGATAAATGCATATCCATCTTCTGGAAATGATTTTTTTTGTATTTTTTATTAGGATGAATCTTTTTTGTATAGACACCTTGAATTAACTTTTGGGTTACAAGATAAAAATGAGAATTCTTGTGAGACTAGTTTTGGACATTATGAAGCTATGGATTATCTTAGATAAGAAGTATTATATATGGTTTGAATGAGAATTTTGTGGGGAATACAAATAAATTATCAATGAAGCTATCATTTAAACTTAATTAATGATAAATTAGAAATTATGAACAAACAATAAAGTAATTATTTCGGATGTTGAAATTTCTTACTTTTCTTTATTTTTTAATGGTAATCACCATTTATCTTAGCCTTATTATTCTCCTTAATTTTTCTATTTTCTGTCAATATATAGCACTTTGCTCTAACATTATTAAAACAAGTTATTGTGAAAATTGTCTCGAATCAGTTTTTTAAAAATTCAATATGGTGCCAAAGCCATTAAAACATTTAAAAAGTAGTAGCAATAACTTGTAAAAATATGGAAAGTGTCTTAAGAAATTTAGGTACTATTTTAAGTATGGAATAGAAAGTCAAGCTATCCTCATTGATATACTACAGGAGCTGAATGGTAATGGAAGGAAATAAAGCTTTTCAGAAGATAAAAATTAATTTGATTAGAAAGCTTTGTAGAATATTAAATCATTTTATCTACAGAACAATGCAAATGTTACATACAAAATTTATCTTTATTAATTTTGGTATACAGAATAATAAAGAACATTTTCTATTAATTTTAATAATTAATAGTGATAAAGATAATGACCTTTCTTTAATGAAACTATTAATTTTTTCTAATATAAATTTATTAGTGGTTTCAGCAGAATGATAGGAGCTTAAAAAGAAAAAATATATAGTGCTGACTAAGTTTAATAAAGGTGTACTTACTAGCTATAATTTTGTAATAATTAGTGATTGTATTAACATGCTAACTATGGATTATTCAAAAAGGAGAGTTTGAAACTTTATAATTCTACTAGCAAATGTTATTGAAATTATTAACATGTTAAATAAGAATAATTTTGGGGAATTTATAACTGTATAATTCTACAGTAAATATTTTTAAAGTGGGAAGAAAAGAAATTTTGAACATTTAATAAATGTTATTAAATATTTAAATACCTATTTATTTAACATAAAGGATTTTTTTAATCAATGATATAAGAAGCATTAACTTTTAATACAAAAACTTTTTATTGTTATTGATAATGAACATTTTTTTTTGATTTTCTTCATGTTTTTTATATATACTAAAAATGGAGAAAATGTGGATGGGAGACTAGGGGAGGAAAAAATCTCTTTCTCATCAAGTAACAATTGATTGTTGTCATAGAAACAATGCTTTCCCTTAGAAATGAAAGAACTTTTTCTTATTATGATAATGAACATTTCTTTTGATTTTCTTCATGTTTTTCATATATACTAAAGAATGGAAAAAATGCAGAGAGAAGAAAAAGGGAAGGGAAAAAATCTATTCAAGTAACAATTGGTGGTCTTCATAGAAACAATGCTTCCCCATCGAAAATATTTTATTTAGTGCAAAGAATTGAAGAAAACTATTTTATTACTTTAGTATGAACTATAGTTTTTAAGATAATTTTAGTTATTTATAATTATTTATTCATATGTTATTAGTTTTAAATTTTAAATAATTTAGAATTTTTGTATAAAAGAAAAGGAAAATTAAAAATTTTCTTACTTTTTTGATTATGATTCTATAACATCAAGAAGTTATAACAACCAGTGTGTCTTTGATGATAAGTATAAAATTATTATGATTAAGCTAACTTTAATTTACTATTTTTAGTATAAGATATTGGTATTGGGATATTTAAACCTGGAATCAGGTAAAATAAATGTGTATAATATTATGTGTATAATCATGTAAAAGTAAATGATAGAGCGGTGAATATAGTTATTATAATCTGAATATGATTATGAATGTATATATAATTGATCTCTGAATAAATTAAAAGTAACTAACTTAGTATATTATGAGAAGTTATATATCAAAGTATTTGTTTGTTTTTATTTTAATCTTCTTGGTAAGTTCAAAGTATAAAATGTTAAGCATAAGTTTGGATATTATTTTAAGAAATGAGAAATAATATTTTTTTTGTATGATGTTGAAGATTTTATACAGAGTGTTTGATAGAAAAGTAGTGGTTCGGGAAAGTAATCTCATTGGGAAATCCTATAGTGATAAGGATGTATTATTAATGTCAAGCATAATACAGTTAAAGTAAATTAGAATATTTGTGATACTTGGGTAGTAGCCTTTTTTCACAAATCTGTAAAAACTTAAAAGAGAAGCCAAGATAGAAATCAAGGTAGACAAGAAAATGTGGTTAGTAAGTTATGTAATCCATGATATCATTGTTTCTTGTAGTTTTATAAGGTATCCGTCCAATACTTATAATCATAAAAATCACACTGGTATATACATCATATTAGAGAATTGTATAGTTGAGCAAGGATAATATCTACACTTACAAATAATAAGATAATTCATTTAAGGCAAGACAAGTTAAATATGGAACAAATAAAATGTTAAAAGAATGTATAAATAAAGATTTTATGAATATTTTTTATATCAAATTTTAGAGATCAAATTACAGAATGAATGTTGGAGTTATAAGAGATATGTTGATGAAAATAAACCTGATAATGATTTATATTATTGTAAATAACATACCATATCATAATTAATATTTAAATAATTATATGTTTATTTTATCATTACGGATAAAACATAGAAAAGTATGACAAGTTATAGGGTTATAATTATATTATCCTATTATAGAAAACTTAAAGAAAGGTAATGATGATAAGAGTATATTTTGAAATATGTAGAATATGATAATGTATAAGTTGTCTACACCAGGGGTGGCCAACTTTTGTGTTCATAAGATCTACCTTTTATTTTAAAAATGTGTTGTGATCGACAGGGGAGTGTGAAATACATACTATTTTTATATATCTACCTAGTAAAAAATAACAATTATTTAACGGGCCAAAAAACTCATGTCCGGGGGAATTAAAGCAACATGAAGAATTATTAACAATATTTATTAATACAAATTAGCTACATTAAGTCAAGATTAAAAATATTATTTTCAATAATGATACGACTTAGTGAACTTCACCTATTTAGAATTGGAACATAACAAAAAAACTTGAAAATCTTAACTTAATTTGTTTCACTCGTTACCTGACAGCTCTTGCCAGATTGGCCTCGCGATCGACCAAAATTGGCTTTGCGATCGACCGGTGGATCACGATCGACTTGTTGGACACCCCTCATCTACACTATTGATATGTTTTAGTACAGAATTATTAAGGAGTATTTTAATATCCACAGAATTAAGTGGGAAAAATATAATTGTAAATAATTTCAAAGCTAAGTGCAAATTATTTTACTTATAAGTATTTTTTTTTAATGTTAATTTTTAAATTTTATAATATGTTAATTTTTTTTTTTAAAGTATATATAATATTTGTAATTTTTTCATAAAATTTGTATTACTGTTGTAATAAAATGTAATTTTTTTTTTTATAATTATTAAAATATTGAGTCTCTTTTTTTGTTATTTCCAACATGCATTATAATAATTAAAGATATTTCGGTATTATTACACATAATCTAAATGAAATAAGAAATAAAATATTGCGTTGTTAAAATATTTGATATTGAATCTAAAATATTAAGCAATGTAAATTTTCTTTATCTTACTTGAGGATTATAATGAAGACTGATATCTAGTATGCCATATAAAAATAAAATGATTAGATTATAACACATAGTGATGAGAAATTATTTGAAATTTGTTTATGATAGTTAAGAATAATCAATATTGTTTAATACTTTTTAAGTAGTTTTTAGTTAAATTTTATAAGAAAAGTAGTTGTTATTTTGAAAGGGAAGAATTGAAGAGTATATTTGTTTCTTAATTATTATTTTTAAATGTAGATAGATGTGGTAAAATCCCTCTTTACATTTAGTTATAGCAATTTATTTATTTATTTTATAAGTAATAATAATTACCTGAGATGTGAATTGAGTTTTAAAATGTTAGTAAAGGAGAGATATAATTCTTTTATTAGATAAATGAATATAATATGGTGTTATAGTTAAATTTAATTTAGGAAATTTTAATATTAAATATAATTTTGTTTTTCTTAATTGAGTCATGGGAGTATCATTAATATTTTAGTGAAGTAGTGTTTGGTGATACTCCTATGTCATTGAGAGTATACTTTTTTATCATATTCTTAATGTTAAAAAAGGGGGTACCTTGCTGGATGATTTAAATAGCAAGTCTCATGATTATTAATGTTAAATAATTTATTAAGACTAATGTAAATATATTATATATGAAATAAATAGATGTGTATTATTATAATTTTTATGTATAATAAAGAAGTTTTAACTTTGCCCAACTAGGAGTGGTTAGTTACGTCATCCGGGATAGGGTACAATATAGATAAATATAAAATAGATAAATAAGAAGAAAATAGAGAAATAATTGGATAAATATAAAATAGATAGATAAAAAAAAAATAGAAAAATTATTAGTATATAGGGTATATGAGCACAGACTTTCACACAACCTACCACTCTCCACACCATCTCATAACACTGATACACTTGAACACATATATGTTGAAAAGATAAATAATCACCAATATACGTATTTCATGCTAAACCAGCAATCATCAGTTGGTCCAGATTACCATCTCCACACATATATGCTATAAGTGCTCAGATATATATTAAGATAGCCAAACCTTATACTTTAATGGACAGGCTTCAACCTACTCCACACTCCAACTCTTCAACCGTCCATCCAATTATTAGGTAAATATAAAATAGGTAAGAAGAGGCAACAATCTCTCCAAAACGTTTTTAAATAAAAATATATATTATTTTTTCAAATATTTATATATATATTAGTATTATTTGTCGTTTAATAATTAATTTTTGATTAGAAAAGCTTTTTTCCCTCTCCATGGAATTCATTGTAAATATTTCTTTAATTAAATTTAATTAAGCTCAGACAAATGTTTTATGTGTGCGTGTGTGAATGAAATCTTCCAGATTTATTTCGTTGATGGATTGCAAGTATATTTATCTTTTTCTAAAAACTAATTCATCTAAACTTTTTTATTTATTTAAAATATAAATAAATGTGATTTATTTGCATTTAAATAGTTTTAAAATATAAATAAAAAAAAGTTTTTAATAGCGAAGGTTTTTTTTTTTTTTAATATCGTATTTTAATACTAGCAGAAATTGAAATAATCTTTTTTATTATAACTGCTAAATGTGACCCATCAAAATTCTTTTAGAAAATAATGACTGATTTGTTTAGGGCGTGTGTGTGCTCATACATGCCAGAATGGTGTCTTTTATATAAAATTCAATCTTTTTTTTTTTTAAGTCACCTTTTTTGAGTAATTAGATGTCCTGTTTTGGGGTTGCATTTGGATAATAAACAAATTGGACAGTATGCTGTCAATATGTCAGTTTTTGGCAATTATAGGAAAGATGTCTCTCCAAAATGACCCATTGCCTGTTTCATTTTTTCACTCCTAAATGACACTTGATAATGACGAGTCTGATCATTTCTCTCACTACTAATTATTCTTTCAAAATTAAATAACCTATTTCATGAAGAAGTTGGTCGACTAATAATCTATTCTAAGATTTAGAGAATAGTTAGTCAACTTTATGAATTCTGCTTTGAACAGCATTTGCAGGTGACCACTTTTCAAGTTGTAATATTAATCAATAAATGTTAAATGATGGAAATGAAGAATATGGATAAATTGAGTATTATATCTCAAAATATTCCTAAACAAAATTAATACATATATGTGAGACTTCAATTTTCAAATAGATTGGTCCAGCAAATTTCCATCTAAACTGATGTTATTTAACAATCAAAACTCTATACGTATTGATTACTCTGGCTTGCACTGAGTGGCAATACATATAGAGAGTTTTACCTGTTTTAATAACAATTAATAAGTAAGCATAAGAAATGGTGATCATGTGATGTTTAAACTGATGTTAATGAAATTTCAGATGCAATATTATAAATATTAATATCATTCATGTTCTAAATCTTAAGATTTAAAAAGTTCTGAAGAAGATTACTAGGGCAATCGAAACTGTCACAGCTAGTTGTAAAAAGTATTGTAAAAGTAATAAAGAACATGAATGATATTAATATATGGATTTGGCAGTGCAATAAGAAAAAAAAAGTTATTATAAAGATTACTAGGTATCATCATGTTGTAACGGTCAGAAAACGGGTGACTCGTAAACATAGTGCAGAATTCGACCACCATACAGAATAGCAGCACCATCGAGTAGCGAAGCCACCCGTGGTATTGAGTTCGAACATAGTTTATCGGTTCCACAATACAATCCACGAAACAACGCATCTGATGCGACATTAGTAAATATTTCCTTAGGCACGGTGGTCAGGGATATGCAAGAGACTCATGATTTTATTCTCGAGTTAGCCAATAATCAAACTAATATTAATTAAACATTCATATTTACATAATCGAGGAAATATTATATAGAATGGGTATCGAATAAATGACACGTAACTGCAGACGTATAGTTTAAAATTATTTATTCACACATTTTAATAAGACAATCATTTACTAATAATATTTTGTTGATTCAAAGCTTCAGTAGCGGGATTTGCGACATGATTATATTTTAAAGAATACATTTATTTATTTAGACATTATTTTATATTGAGGACTTCAGTAGCGGTATTTCCGATACTGTAATGTTTAAAAAAGGAATTCAATTATTTGAAGGCGTCATCTAGCTACCTAAAATTCTCGAGTAAGTATTTCTAATGCATGCCTTGGGGAATTTATACCTTTGCAACGCAAGAGTCTAAAGTAAGATTTAAGAGTAGCGGCGGACATATATTTACTTAATTAAAATATTTATTTTATGACTAAGGGCAAACATTTATTTGAGAGTGAATTATGAAGATAATGCAGAGGCGGAGTGATATATAGAATAATAAAACTAAGTAAAGGAACACATACGCTTTAGAAAGGCGATAAGGAATGACAGTATATTGAAACTGCAATGTCGCGAATGGGTTTATAAGAATGTCGGGCTGGTCTCTGCCTCGACCCGACGAAGTAAGGTGTCACATAAGCATAACCAGGGACAAGCGGTACGTGTCGCAATTTGCCAGCTGGCCGCATGACAGGTCAAATCCTACAGGAGCATTTATTAGGTCCGCTTGGTAGGACGACTGGGGTTAATTTCAACCCTGGAGAATCCGGAATATTTACGGTGGAATAGATCATCGCGTCTTTAAAACGTAACACATGTATAAGTATAAACGGTTATGATGAGATTTAAATAGATTTCTGACTTGGCCCTACATTACCAACATTTACTCAAGAACTCTGGCGACTCTCAAAGAAATGGGATTTTCTAGAATTATTCATTAAATTTAATAAATACAAAATATATATAAACTGGGAGTTATTACAACTAATATGCCAGCCATTTGCGAAGTAGTAGACCCTGCATTACAATAATGATGCACTGAATGCGTGTCGATTTATATGAAAGTAAAGTTATTTAGGAAAGTAAATATTAATGAAAATTGGACACGCATTCATTGTTTTAAGCGATCATAGATTTAAACTTTGAAAATAGAGACAATTGTGAGCATGCAATAATTAAATAATAAATATAGATAAAATGTAGATTTTAGAAATACGCACCCAAGATAGAATGAGGTAAACTAGATTAGTAGAGAAATTTACACATTAAGTTAATTATTCAGTTTTAGTTATACATATGGTAGTTTTTACATTTTATAATTTAGATAAGTAGGATGAAGAAGAGCTATAGCATATTATTAGAGTACTCTAGAGTTTGAACACAGACAGGTACCTGTTTTATAAGAAGTTTTCTGATTCCATTAGTTTAGCAGCAAAAAGTTCATGAGTGGCAATTCTTTCTTGTATTTAGATATTTATTTAATTTCATGGCAGCAGCAGCTTTCTCATTCATTTCAGGCAGCAGATCTTCATGGTGAATTTATGACGGGCAATGGAAAGTTCGGCATCCGATAGGCCATCTTCCGATGGAGAATAATCTAGGTGCTTTACTCGGTCATACCTTGGCAGGAACAAATTATTTTTATTATTTTGGAGACTCTCAGTGATCGAGAGCAAAGCTAAAGTTTAAGTGAATGTCTCCAGCAAGTCTAAGATGGCCTCTTTTTTTATCTTGATCTCTCACATTTTTGTTAAGATATTTTTAGGTTCTACTTAATCTGCCCTGAGGATAATCAATGCATTTTGTTGGTTTTTAATTAAAGAAAGCTGCTGTTCTATTGTTTACATTTACTAATTATACTTTGGGGAATTTTTCTTTAATTAATCTATTATCTATCACTGACCGATGCTTTTCAATTTCAAAGACAAAAAGGGAACATAAGATTATTTTAACTTTTAATTAAATATTACATCAGATTTTTTTAGAATTATTATTAAACGAAATTTAAACAAAGCAACAAATACGAACTTTATAATGCAAAATAAATGATTAAAATTATACAAAATTATATAACTAAAAGAAACCTAAATTATATTATTTTATCCCTATTTATTGCGTTTAATTTGAGATCGAAATGTGTGCGTGTTTATGCTGAATTCTACATATATTTATACATTTTTAATATTGTTACACACACAATTCGATATCAAAAAGTTTAAATTTGGGCAGGATAGACCGGTCAGTGAGAGACGACAGAAAAAGGTGAAACTTAAGATTCGAATACGAATCTTACTGTTTCAATGTTCAGTAATTATTTGTCAAAAGGCAGGTTTTACATAATAAACCCTACTAGCTTCTGTCTTATTGTGCAATTTTCAAATACCTAACATTATTTTCATTTCTAAGATCATTAATCAACTTTTTTTTCTTTTTTACATTCTATAATCTCAGCTTATCTTTTAAATTCATTTTGCTCCAGTTTTGCCCAATTTAATTCTACTTTATAATTTCGTCTATCAAAGTAACTACTCCTCTATCAAATATTTTTTTCAAGATAAGTAAAGCAATTATTAACTTTTTTCTCTCTATAAACATGTCTGAATTATATTTCTTAGCATTTCAGTTAGTATTTCATTGCTATCTTTTCCAAGTCCAAACTGTTCGTCAGATAAAAGCATGTCTGATGTGTTGGAAATCTATTTACTTAAGATTCTGCAACACATTAGTTGCATGTGAAATTAAACTAATTATTCCAAACTGCTCATATATCATAGAATTTTTTTTAGAAGAATTATAGTCATAAGAAAATCTCTCCTGACTGAATTACATTACAACAACTAATTTTGAAATTTCATCAATTTTTTGTGTTTTGCCAATTTTTATCTCAATTAAAACTTTCATAACTTTTTTCTTTCATTAGTTCACAATCTCTTTCTTCTTCTTCTGCTATGTTGCTCAGTAAGAAACCAATCCAATCTTTAAATTTTCAAACTAATTTGATTTATGTTTTAATTAGATCATTGTTTTCTATTATATTTGATTCTTGCAATGAGTTCTTTGATGATATGATGTGTTTTGTTTTATTTTAATTTACCAATTCTTATTGGAAATGGTCATTTAAGTCTATTGTGAGAGTTCTTCATAGAAGAAATATCTTTCATTAAGTAAATATGGCTATTAGATATATTAAAGGAATGCCAAAATATCCTATGTTTTTTGTAACAAATTTTTGTGCTTCAGAAGGGGAATTAAAATTGAACAAATAATTAGATAAAGGTGTGTAAAAAATCAGTAGAAATGGGAAAAGAAGGAATTATTTTATTAGATACCAAATGTTCCAAGTCTATAGAAAATTATAGGCTCTTCATTTGATTTTTGGCAAAGAAGTGATTAAATGAAGTATTAGAAATTAAGTCTGTCCAATATTTCTATTACTATTTTATCTAATAGTTGGTATTTCTTTTTGTGACTGCTTTCTGAGACACTACAAACAGCATTATTATCATGTTTTTTTAATCATTATTTATCCATTGTAGGCTGGTCTCTCTATGTTTAATCTAGTTTCTCCAATCTCTAGCCTCTCTTTTCCACAGCACACCAGTAAACTTCCCTTATTTTAGTCAGCTACTTCATATATGGTATCTACAATCTCTTGAGATTCAGTTTAAGACTTCAACTGTTCATCTGTTATCATCTCTTCTAATAATATATCTATACCAGTTAATCTAAACCCTGTTAAGACAAGCATGCACACATATTGAACATGAAAAAAAAATGGCGACACACCAGGGTAAGAAGCAATTTTAAATCTTTTTACGATAGCCTTGATGCAGTCATAAGGACGGTTATTAAAGTATTGGCTCTTACATACCTTTGAAGGATTACTTTAATTATAATCCCTCGCATCACTCCCAGAAAGAGAAAAAATAACTTCCCCTCCTGAAAGGATATGCAAGGCCAATAATTATATGAAATACAATAAAACAAACAAAAATCTAATAGAAATAAATATCCTAGCGACTAAAGATTTAAATCCCGATAAGTTGGTATCCCATATGCTAGCTCAGCCTTCTCTTTATCCCAGGTAAAGAAATGGGAATTGCAAAACTTGTGTAATTATCTAAATATTTTATTATTTTAGAGAAATACGAATAGATTATCAAAGCAGTATGGCAATTCTATAATTATTAAACAAATATTTATTGAACCCCGTATCCCTTCACCAATTACAAAGATAAATACAATAATAATAAACCCCAATGTAGAGAGAAAAAAATTTATGATAATATAATAGTTATTTTGCTTAAGAAATATAATAATAAAACATAAAAAGAAAAGAATCAATTAGTGAGAGAGTGGTCCGAGAATCATAGCCTCGCACACGAATATATTTTACAAATACTAAATATTACATTAAATAAGATTAATATTTTACACAAAGAGATATAAATGAAAGATGTGTAACACACAATAATATCTATGAAATTAATAAAATAGAGTACCATATTAAGTCTTTTTCATATTTCTCTGGGCTTTGAGTAGGCTATTCATCCAGGACGACGGGGATTTTTCTTGAACACACTATATAGGAGCTTTCATATTCACTTGGTAGCTGGATCTAGGAGACATTTCTGATGGCATTATTCAGCAGCTTTCATGATTATTTGATGGCTGGATCTAGGAGACCCTTCTGATGGCATTATTCAGCAGCTTTCATGATCATTTGATGGCTGGATCTGGGAAACACTTCTGATGGCAGGAGCGGAGCTGGGTGGGCGCGCTGACTGGGGATTTCTATCCCATGACCATTTCACAGAAAAGAGTACACTTGTGTTTGAGGTTTAATTATAAATTTCCTCTTTGGTCGACGATTATGGCAGCAGTTCTCTTTTATTTTGGGTTTTCAAATACCAGCATCTTCCAGTAAGCACAGTTTTATGCCGCACTAATAATAATTGGCTAGTTGGAAATCATCTTGAAGCTTGCTCTATGTCAGTGGGATATAAAAGAAATATCTAAAATTTGAATGGCTGACTATCTGCTTCTGTATGTTCTGCTCCATTTCTCTTAAGTTTAACCAGACAGGTTAAGATAAATTCAATAAGTCAGTAAGCAAGTTTTAAAAAAATAAATCCAATAAGTTAACATGAGTGCGTGAATGATTGACTGATTCAGTGAGTGAGTGATCGACTCAGAGAGAGTTAGCGAGAGAGAGTTATTAACTGAGTGTCTGAGTCCCCCAAACACCTGGTGAATAGCTTATATAGCCCACTCATTACAATCCCAATCCAGGTACCCCTCTGAAAAACATTTAATTAGTTAATTTTGAATTTTGTTAATGGATCCATACAATGCATGAAGCATTCCTATGTAATCTCAAAAAATTTTATTTTTAATTAAATTTATCTACCCCGACCACTATCTGATTCAACACAAAAAAAAAGAAAAAAATTTACTATATAAGATATTTTCTGATAATTAGATTACACTTAAAAAATATTTTTTAATTAAACTAGATACCTTTCATTACACTTAAAAATATATTTAAATGAAACTAGATACCTTTCTCCACCTGCATTAACATAAATTTCAACAAATTCTTTTGTCTAGTTGAAATACTTGAAAATTAAAAAAGAAACAAAATTACTTATCTACTAAAAATATAAATGCCTTTAGGCTTTTCTTAAATTTAGAACCATGACTTTCTCCCCTGCTTAAATGCGTTTGTAGAGAAAAATAACTACTAAAACTTTTGATTTTAAAAATTACTTATTTGTTGGAACATTTAATCATTTCCATCTTTTTTTTTCTTTTTACAAACTCTTCACAAAAAAATATAAATACAAATTACACATAAACATCTTTGAGTTTCTTTTAAAAAAAAAGAACATAAAATAATAATAAAAATTTATTATAAGCATATAGCTAATATGCTAACACATCGAATTATAAATTATAAGCCTTAACTATTGGCTTTTCTTGTGTGTGTGAGTATATGATATATCCACAGACCCCTCTCATTTTATAACATGACTTAATTTTTCTTTACCATGGCTTTTTCTCTTCTTGTATTCTCTAAAATTGTTTTTCACAGTGATGTGATGTTTCTGGTGTGATGTGATATGGCTACTCCTTTATCGAAGTCAGGAATCTCTCAGCCACAATTTCCACAAAAACTTGTTAGCCACCTTACTTTCCCTTTCCATTCCCCACCCTAAGTTTCCCATATTCTTCTCTATCCTGCTCTATCCCATTTTCACAACATTATCTTTGTCCACTTCATAACCTTTATATCTAGACCCCCTTATCTTTTTCCAAACCTGCATGAAGACCAAGAATCCACTTTTTTTATAATCACTTAATTTATATTTATTCTCCCACAACTTATTTGTACCCTTTCTGCTTGTAAGCATTTACATTCAATTAGCAGATGCCTAATATTTTCCATATCTTCCTTAGATAACTTGCAGACTAAATCACCCACATTTATCTATTTATGTGTACATTCCCTTGTTGCTAACGCTCCTGTTCGAGCCTTAAACAGTAGATTATTTTTCTTGCTATTTTCGTAAATTAACTCATACTCAATATTATGTTTACTTCTATATATATTTAGACTCTTTTTACTCACCATACTAATTCTCCATCTCCCTATTTTTTATTAATGCATCCATTCTTCTATTCCATTCTTTGCCACTGTAACACTCAACAATCCTCCAAACGCAATCATCCCACTTTTTGTACAAGTATACTGACATAAAGTCTTTATCCAAATCTTCTGCATATTGTACTGACAAACTTCCTATGCAGTAATACCATCCGGTGCAAGCCATAGTAATCAATGGAGAGCAGCATAGGAAATCATGTTCATATGATGTTTTGTAGTTTAATACAATTATTTTTCCTTCTTTGTTTTATCTACTCCAATTTCTTGCAATCTTTTTTGATAATTTTTCTAACTCTAAACATAGGCTTTACCCAATTTTTTTTCAACTTCATAATTTTCTCAACAGATAATACTGGTCAACATTTCTAAGGGTTTTGATATGTGCTTCAAGTATATTGTCTGATGTTGAACCCAAATTTGACATTTGATTTTTCCTATCGCATTTGTCTTACAACACCATGTTTACATTTTTACCATTTAATACAATGACAGGATAAAAAAAAAAAAATTAAGAAGCATTTTTTCCAGAAAATTAAACAGTTTATTATTTAACAAAAAAAAGATCTGATAGTGTCATTAGGATAAATTACATCATAATAACATTTTGTTTATATGTTTAGACTTGTTCCGATAGAAGCCTAGCATCTATATATTTTTCTTTTCTAAAATATCCAACAGAATCAATTAAACAAAAATCCTTTTTTATATCTTTCAACAATAGCCCTCATGTCTTATTCCTCTCCCTGTTGCAAATTCAAACTGCTCTTTATTTTAAAATGCCTATGATAACAATCAATCCTTAAGCTACCAACAATCTCAATCTGTAGTCAAGGCAACCTTCTTTAACATTAAAGATGTTTATTTTATTGTTAAAGGGGGTTGTTTTAACTACAGATTGAGATTTCTGGTAGCTTAAGAGTTGATTGTTATCATCAACATTTATAAATCTATTAAAGCCTGAATAATTGGCTTTAATAAACTGCTTATATATTTATTTATTAGCATATGGATTTTTGGGAAGAGCTTAACTATTAATAAAATATATAGAGGAAATAGAATCACCAGTGGTGTTATTATGTCCTTCAATTCTATCATTGTAGCCTAATTTGATCAGATTAACTATGTGATTCATGGTTTGTGTTAACTCAACATTTAAATAGATCATTGATTGATAAATTCCATTAATCAAGCAGTTGAATGTTAAAAATCATAGATTGTGTCTAAGAAGATCAAATCCTGATAGCTTTATTATGGATCTAGAAAAATAAATTTGTTTGAACATGATAAAAATTCCATTTTTTATACCATAGTTCTTCTATTGTAGATTGGGGATCTTGATTTGAGACACGTCTTTGGTTGTGGAATGGTATCTTGAATTATTGGCAAGACTAATCTAATTAATAGCTTTTTATACATTTTCTGAGAAGTAATTTCTTTTCTGATATCCGATGAAGGAGAATATGAAAGAGCAAGAAGACTCAAGTGTAACAATAATATTTCTCATGGTAATATTTAATTGAGAACTGAAAAGACTAGATGGAAACTTTCTCTAAATAGGGACCCAGTATTCGTCAGCAGAATATATCAGTGGTAAAGAATCTGTCCTTAAAATATTTATATCACAACTTCAAGAAACGCCATCTAGCTTTCCAATGAAGTTGTTCCTAGAAATTAATTTTGATCTAACTTCAGCTAAATGGGGGAAATAATTCAGGCTATGATTCAAGGTTAATCTTAAATAAAATGAGATAGGAATGCGTTTTAATCTACTAATATATTTATTAAATAATCTCAACAATTTTAGCTGCATAAGAGATGAGATTAATTGTTTAGAAATTCTCCTAAACTCTTCTATACTTTTTAGTAATTTAATTGGCATTTCATCATTTTCTGAATTCTGCTTTTTATTATCTCCTTCTATTACTTACGCATCCTCTTCTTTCATTGATGTATAATCCATTTCATTCCTATCTATACAACTCTCTTTTTCAGAAAATTAATGTAGATGAAGTTTATTATTTCTACCGCACACGCAAAAAAACTTTTTATAAATTCTTTCCAACACCTTTACTTTCTTTACCAATAACTTGTTATATGCTTTCTCCATCAAAATTAGCTTCTCCTGTATATTAAATCACATCTACTTTTTTTTAAAGTTATATATATTAACTTTATTTTACATAATGTTTAATGCTTATATCTTTTACAAAATTTATAATTTTGAGCATCTATATTTTATTATCTTTCGATAATCATTTCACTGCTAATACATTATGACATTTTTTGGCATCATTTCTTTCCTTTATTGAATGTAACAAATACTAATATAAATAATGGAAACACTTGTTTTATGAACTTTTACAATGCAACACTTTATATATTATATTTGCAAAATAGCTGACCGTTTTGACTATTTTTCCTGTTTTCCTCAGAACTTCTTCTAATAGTTAAAAATATTATAAGTATATAATTATTGCATAAAAATTAGTAAAAGGAAAGAAGAAAATTTAATATATACTAATTAAATTAGCTTGCCAGTATTTATGTTTGTTTTTTTAATCCAGAAAACAAAAACCAAATCCCTCGCCCTCCAATATTTTTTTTCACTTTATAATCAATCCATTTTGGCTTAGCTTTTATTGTCTATAATAAAAATGATCCTAACGTTCTTTGAATCAATACATAAGTTACCTGTATTTTGTTATTATCATTTGGAGTTTTGTATTTGCAAAACCTCTTCACAGTTTTTAAATTATGCATTTTTAGATTACCAACGTTGTGTTATTTAGTGCGGTAACAAAATGATGGAATCAAGAGCTAATGTTTCAGAGCCCAAACTTCATCTGTCATTTCTTGTGCTTGAAAGTTGCAAAATTTTTCTAGAAAGTAACCATTGGATTATGTTTTATTGATTACAAATATTTTCACTATAAAACCTTAGTTCCACCCTCCCCACACACTTCTATCATATCTTATTCCTGATTTCCTGGTCTTCCTTATTATACAACTTCAGTCCCTCATTATTATAATACTATTGTGGCCTCCCTATTGATTATTAACTAGGTGTTTAGGGTTGGATATGATGATTAATAGTTTTAGATCGATGTTCAAACCTTGCATGACTTTATTGAGCAATTCACTATTTAATTATGTGTTTAGCTACTTGCTGATACTTTGATAAATGCTTTATGTTTAGAAGATGTCTCCATTGTGACCATATTATCAAGAAAGAAAACTACATTCTTAAGCTTTGATGAATTCTAAGATTCAGCTAATAAAAGTATTTTGGAAGAGACAAATAGTCAAGGAAATTGTAGGGTTAGAGTTATTTTGTCTCACTAGTCTTGCATTCATTTACGTTAGTGGGTTAATGGACTTGGATGATTTATTTCCAAACTGCAGCAAATTATGTTTGTGGGAGCTTCTTGATTAAAATATCTTTTTATTAGCTTAAAATGCAAATTTTATATTATTCTGACATTTGTGCCCCAATTACTGTACAATTAATACACATTATTTTAAAACAAAAGAAAAATCATGATTAATTTTATGATGCAGAGCTCTACTATGGAGATAATGGCTGAAGAGATCCAAAACTTGTGACTATTAAAAGTAGTCATAATTTAGTGAAATGATACATGCACCCTTTTCTATTACCAATTAAGAAAACTGTAGATGTATTCAATTTACAAAACTTTAATAATTTCAATACAGTGTGAATTTACTGCTACTACAGTCATTAGAGACTTGAACTAATTTAAAAAATATTCCTTTATAGTGTTAAATTAAAATATTCTCTATAAATAATCTAGTTTTATATTAATATCATCTGTGTTTTTTATTATTTTTACAATGCATTTTTTACAACCCAATGTGTCAGTTTCGATTGCTTCAGCAATCTTCTTCAGAACTGTGTGCTATTACTAACAGTTGAATGTAATTGAAAAATTTAAATAAAGTTAAGTTTTGCTAAAGACATTCAATACTTTAATATTAATTGATGGAAATAGTATTTATAAGTACAACTGTCATATTGGGTTGTAAAAAAAGCATTGTAAAAGTAATAAAGAACATAGATGATATTATATGGATTTGGCAATGCAATAGGAAAGATAAAGTTATAATAATGTAATTTTCAGATCTTTATCTTTAATTAATGCTATGTAATAAATATGGATGGCAAACATTAAAAAAAAATTTTGAAATTAACAAAGAGCTTATTGTTGCTTTTTTTTTAGTTCTCTATTTATTAGAAAATAAACTTGGATAGTAATTGATGAATCAGTTATTACACAGTGGAGTTTATATCTTTTTTCATTAGCTAAAAGCTACTATAATATGTCTGTTTGACTTCTAAGAGTTTCTTCCACTTAAAAATTCATACTTTTAAAAATATAGTATTGTTAATCAAGATTAGTGATATATCCAGAAATTATCATCAAAAGGATGGCAATGAACACTGACTAAAGAAATTCAGATATTTATCTTGCTTAAGAAGAATCCACAATGGAAGAATATCAAATTCACCTTGCCTGTACTATAGTGCAGCAAAGAAACATTTCATATCATTACTTGATCTTATAGTCAGCTATACACATACATTAGTGGGTTTTTTCAGTATCAAACATTGTAACTGAAATGTTATTGTTACTTTTTCCATTTGTAATTGATGACTAAAATGCAAAAAATGGTATCTTTGTAAATACTTAACAAAATAAAAAAAATTGTGGAAAACTTACTCAAATCATTCATGATTCTGAAAGGAAGCCTAATTGAAAAAATTTAATCTGTTATGCAGTTAAATAGATTTTTATCATTTGATGTAACATAATCTTTGCTGTTTGAAATTGCAGTATTTTTATATTTAGTTATGCTTTTATAATTCTGTTTAGAGAGTAATCATTCCTTCTGACTAGAGCCGTACTTATAATATTAAACATATGATGTTAATTGCGAGGATACTCTCACCCCAGCCACAAGATAAAGACTTTGAGAAAATAAGAATGTCTGTCTTGTTGCAAGGAAATCAAGTCATACACTATGTCACTTAATTGTAATAAGCTTGTACTATAAATGTTAATAGTTCTTAACAAGTTTTTCTGAATATCTTTATCCTTGGACCGGGTTCTAGATGTGGCTGTCATCAGTGAGGCGCTATGATATTCATACATGTCACTGAAAATGGCCACAGCTAGAAACCGGTCTGAGGATTGGGATATTCAGAAAAGCTTGTTAAGAACTATTAATGCTCATTATATAAGAACTGTCTTGTTTTCAAATTTATATGCACATATATAGGCCAATCTGAAACTTTTTGAAGTAAGAATGTGAATATATAAGTGCAGCACTAGTGAAAAGGGATGATTACCTTCTAAAATTACAATCTGATTCTGCGTTAGTAAATTTATTGATTATTATACTTTTTATAATTGATTGTATTAAACATCATATAATCACCATTTCTATGCTTACACAAACTGTTAAAACACTGACAAACTCTATACAGTAGCACCTTCCCAGTGCAAGCTATAGTAATCAATGAATGCACCAAGATTTGTGTATAAAATCTTTATCTAGTGAATTGTTTATGTAATAGATATATAAGCGTATAATTGTTTTATATGTTGTCTGTTAAATTGCAGTTTTTGTTCTTGTTTGGGAAAAGTATATCCTTTTATTGATCTTTTTTTTTTTTTTGCAGAATTATGTTTTAGCTGAAACCCCTAATGACAGATTCAATGTGGTGACCTCATTCATTGATATCAATTCGACCATCTCAGAAGTATTAGCTAAAATAGTCGGAAAGCTCGCTTTTAAACTCTCAGTGTCAGCCAAACTTCCTATGAATTGCAGTGACTATGCTGATCTACTCCGGCAGGAATTCACAGAATTTTATGAAACTTATAAATCATCTGTTAAAGACATCGGTAAAAATTTGTTTTATTTTTTAATTTTTTTCTGTTTATTAACTAACATTATTCTGGAAAAACTTATGATTTTATTTCTTTTTTCATTTTAAAAATTTATATCAATTTATTGTTTTGATGTTAACGAGTTTTACTAAAAGGCATATATATGCACACAATGGCAATGAAAAGGTGACTCGTTTTTTTTTCCAAACCGCTTGCAGCACCATCTGTGAATCAACACTTACATTACATAACAACATATTTTAGCTATTCACCATAAAAATTTTAGTCTAATATCTGGATCACAAGTTCAGACATGAAATTTAATTGCGTGTTTTATACTTTATTGCACAATGGAACAATGTGCTAGCATCAAATTTTATTTTAAATTGGGTAAAACTGCTACAGAAGTAATTGAAATGGATTCATGCAGTGTATAGCATTAAAGCTATGAGTCACAAGAATATTTTCAAATAGTTTTCAAGATTTCATAATGATGGAGAGAACATTGAAGACAATCCATGAAAGTACAAAACACATCATATTTTATGTCATAATTCGTGATCGAGATATGGTAGCACCTTAAAATTTTTTATAGCAAACAGCTAAACGATGTCGCTAAAAATAGCAATGCAGGCAGCTTTGAGAGAGAACTAGTCCTTTTTTCGCCAGGACACACTGTGTGTATCGATCAAATGACAATTGAGAGTGATACAAAGTTGCTACCATTTACTAACAAAGAGGACTGATTAAATTAGTTGTTATTTTGAGCAGTTGATCAGCTTATTTATAGATACATTGAGCCTATCCATGGTATGATTTATATATATATACATGCTTTTTTCCTACAATCAAGTTTCTATTAAAAGGAAATGGAATTAGAAGCAATCAAGTACAGCATTTTCATAATTTCTTTTTTTTTTTCCATATGTCATAACATCAGCCGGAAGGCGAACCCGCAACAACCATCTGCAACGAATTGCTTGCTTGCAAGGCAGCTGCGCTGACCTCTCTGCAAAGAAATTATAAAGTTCAGAAGTTGGAATTACTTAGCATTGACAACTTATTATTCACGATCAAACAGTAGTTGTAGCTTATTTTTATAGTCCAATAGCAATCACTAAATATCTATCTACTAAAGTATATAAAATAAAGTAAGAATCTATCTGCATGTGTTCTTGTAACTCCAGAACTAGTAGATTAATTTTGATGCTTTGATTTTTTTCATGTATAACCTTTATCTGACGAAGGTTTTAGATTAGGGGTGGGCAAACTTTTCTGAATGCAAGCCACATAAACTTCTGTAAGATCTCTAGTAATCTGCTTATTAAAAATATTTTAAATTTATGATATATGAGAAAGTATTTCAATCATGCTAGAAATTGACTTTCTATTTTTAATATATTTTTATGAAATAAAGCTTTTAAAATCCATTTTGGGCAGTTTTAAGATGATATCCAGTGTTGTATGTGGCCGGTTCACAATCAGCCACATATTATTTAAGAACTTGTCATGGCTGCACAAATCATCATATTGATCTGCATATGGCCTGCAGGCCATTGCTTGCACACCCTTGCTTTAATCTATTTAGTTTTCTGACTTTTACCAGTGAGCTATATACTAGGTCCAAAAAGTTACCATGTGTTATACTGCTCATTGTTGGGAGTAATCAAGATCAATTTTCTCAAACTTTATTGACTTATTTCATCTTAATTTTTTTTAAAATAATATGAGTTATTTAAAAAATTTAAATTTTCTTTTCATTTAATTTTTTATTTTTAGAATAAATAAATATTATTCATTCATTACTTTGAAAAATGCATTTTTTAACAAAGAAAACTTTTTCATCTTTCAAATATTATTTGTATTCTTGCACAATTTTTGCTTTGTCTGGTGTGTTTTAATTCTTTATAGATTTAGTTGCACTATTCTGTTTTTTGCATATAAAAGTTTCCCTTCAAAAGACTTTTGTAATTTTATAGACTAATTTGTATTTCTATTTTATTAAAATCAAGTCAGATGTCACATGCCCTAATTTAATAATCTTGTATTTACAAATGTTATATATAGAGCTCATAAAATAAGCTCTTAACAAGCTTTGCAGAATATCCCCAACTCCAGACCGGTTTCTGCTAATGGCGTTATCAGTAAGGTGCTAGGATATTCTATTTTATATACAATTCTTTTATCTACTTACTATATGATATTCTTCATTACAGTAATTCTACCATCTTTTCATCTTATTATCAAATTAGCTGTTTCCAAATTGCTTCCACTTTAAGGTTTTATTCCCCTCTGTGGCTTTATTTTCCATTTCATTGTTATATATCTTTATGTCATTGTTATCTTTTTTCCAGTTCTATTTTACAAAATTTTATTTATGTTCATTTTTCTTTTGTAATCCACTTGTACTTTTTTTTAAAATTAAACAATTTATATTATACAACTTTTCTTGTCTTCAAATTTTCATATTTTATGTTAACTTTCATTTCTGATTTTATGTACATATTTACCGAGAACATTTTCATCTGCCAGATATTTTTCTTTTTGTATATTAAGTCTTATATTTAAAATATGTGGTTTCTTCAGAAATATTTGGTACATCTGCCATTTCTTCATCAGAATGGGAACTTGAGGTATAAACCTGAGTTAGCATCTTTCAATAAATTAAATAACTAATCTTTTCTGCTTTACTATTAATCTCCATAATATTGTCACTCTATGGTTCTTTGTAGTAATATTCACTTTATTGCACTACTTATTGTAACTTTCACAAAGTATATAATTCTTCCAATTCACTTATGGATATAAGTCATAATTCAATGGAAACTTAGATCCATAACTCAGATATTCTTCACACCTCTGTATTTGTTTGCCAACTATTTTCTTGGCTGTTTTTGCTTGCCAGTAGTTCAAGGGAATAAGAGCCATATTTTATTGTTGTCTGACATATAATTCTAAAAAAAAAAAAATCCAAACATTGTATTAATTAATAATATATTAGCCTTTTACAAAAAAGGAATCATAACATTGTTTCTGTCAGAGATAAAAGCTATTAAACTCATCACAATGGTCTATTGTTGATAAGCATACTAGTCAAGTTCATTTATTATTACATATTCATAACTGATATATTTTTTAATCAGTTCATAATTAATTATGCATACTTGAAAATATTTTTTATTTGTTAACTATATTGATATCCTTCATTTTACAATGTATTTTAGTTTATCTTATGCTATTAATATACATTAAGGCTATGCGCCTAGATGCTACAATAGGGACTTCTACAAATCTTAACACAAGTTACATTATGGCTGATATATGTTAAGATATATATATATTATTTAAAATAGTGTGTATACAATAGAAATTGACTAAAAATAAATTGTGAATAATTAACTGAAAATAATAAATTTAAATAACCCTTCATCATTCATTTCTAAAAATATTTATGCCTTTATTTCCTCAAATTGTTTATTTTTTTAAATTTATCATGCTTTTAATTTAAACTTGCAATCATCCTATGCTATTTTTTTTTTTTAGTTTTATTATACATTTTATACATTTTATTGTAAAAATAAATAATACTAGAAAGATACATAAGTTATTAGTTGTAATAATTTAAAATTCACATTAAGCACAAAGTTATTTAATGAAACAACGAATTATTACTGTAATAATTTAAAATAAAAATTTTAAGTTGATTCACTATATCTACTTTTTAATAGTCTTTATTTTCATATGTATTTGGAGACGCAGAAATCATACATTATGTAATTATTGCATATTTTTCAGAATTTTTGGATCAGGCTATAAAGGGCTTTGAAGAAGCTACGGAATTTTTCCACTCCAACTTCTCCATTGGTGAAAAAGAGTAAGTTTTTAATACAGATCTTTCAACTACACTTATTAGGATATGAACATGGGTAAAATAGAACCAGAATTAAATAATGATTAAATAGTTGTATCACTTGCAGATTGAGATAACAAGGTAGGCTAACTTTTTTCCCCAATAAATGTCAACTGAAAATTAATAACTTTTTACAAAATAATGTTAGGGAAAGGGACAGTTCTTTTATCTTGAATGCAATCAAATTTATTTGCTTTTAATATATTACAGAATCCATATATAAATGATATTTTTTTGTATTTAACATAATCAGAGAAACATTTATTTGTCATTCAGCCAACCACTTACCTCGAGTGCATCCTTGGAAATATACATAATAGTCTTTAAATTATTTATTTTGTGAAGAAATACATTTTGAAAATTTGACATATTGTTTAAATAATTTTAATACAAAATAAATAAAAAAATATTGAAATCCATAAACATTATTTATTTGTGTTTTCAAAGTAATAATATTTAGTTTTGACTTAATGTCAAATGATTATATATATTTATATAAATTATTAATTAAATACCACATATATATATAATATAGTAACATTATTTTTACTTGGGCACTAGCAGCATTTAATGAAACAATCAACCAATCTTTTGCTGGACATGTGTTTCTTTTAAAAAACTTGACATTGTCTGCAGCCTTGGAAACTAATTGAGGCCCAATCAAACAATGCAACACAATTTTTTTTTTTTTGAACAATATGATTTTAAATCTTGGATGCAAATCTAGTGATAATTTAACTAAAGCCTTCTTCATATCAACTTAATGAATAAAGCAGAGCTTTTAATCAAATTCATTTTTAAATTACCTTGCATTCAAAAAAACACTTAAATATGCAGATATGTTAACTAATTAAACCCCGCACAAATATGTAATAAGCTGATGTTATTTTTACTCTGTAGAAGATATGTCATTATTTTTAACTCTGTAGAAAGTGTAAGTAGATCTAACATTAACATGTGCATATATATAAATAGATATTTGTGAGCCTGTACTAGATATAACAATCTCTCTCACTATAGAGCAAAATTCCCTCTAGCCCACCTCCTCAGAGGAATGGCGAAAAATATATTACTAGGCAAAGAATTTTAGTAATCCTCTCATTCATAGTGAGCGAGTTTAGTATGTTTGTATATGAAATTACAAATAACAGAGCTTCCTTTGATATATCTGATTACTGATTGCAATTTTTTAAGTACTTTTAAATTTTATGTGTTGGCTCCTAAAGTTATTCATGTAAATTATTCTCAAGAGGCCCATCTGAGGTATGCATCATTTATAACATTATTTATCATCTACAATCAGAATAAAATCATGTTTTCATGAAAAAAAAAAACTATGAATTATCTCATCATTGAATATGGCAGAAAAATTTGTGCTTAACCTTTTCCATTATAACTTTTTAATCACTGCATTCCGCTCACAGGGTGAATTACATACGAGTTATTGTAGTTAATAAACGCTCTCCATAACAGCTTTAAATCCTAGGTTTTGTTTTATTTAGAGGTGTCATCTGTTTCTTATTTCTGAAAATATATATTGCTGAAAAACATGATTTAATAATTAAAAATCCACTTGAAAAAAGAACAGTTTAGAAGTACGATTTTGAATAGTTTATATATAATTGAATTAGTTTATTTATGTGTAAATAAATAATTAAATATCTTGTACAGTTTAGGTGCAGTGGTAGAATTCTTTGGAATTAAACATCGAAGCATTACATCCAGCTTTATCAGCTTCCGGGACTCAAAACTTTTTCTGATCTCCCAAGCAATAAATCATCTAATTACTACTTATTATAAATAATTATATAAATAAATAATACATATTTTTTTTGGCCATATAATTGGTTTTTCCTTAAATTGTCTTAAATATTCATACAAATTTATAAGTAATACCAAATCAATAAAATAAATTAAATGCAGTCCATCCATGTTTACATAAATTCTCTTTCTGGGCACAATAATATTTGATAATGTAAACCCAGTTATGTGAAATTTTTGAATGGGTTTCTAATAAGTAGTTTTCCAAAATTCATAAAACATACAAAAATTACAATCCAGTCAGTATTTTGGGTATTATAATTGCATTCATTTGATTTAAAAGTTTCATGAAATAATAGGAAAAGTGAGTGTCAAGTAAATGCATAATGTGTTTATATGTATAATAATTTTTTCGTTTTTTTAGTTAGTTTTTTTTCTTTTGGTTTAGTTTGTAGGAAAGCTAATTTTATTTCACATTACTGGGTACACATGCATATTAATAGTATATATTTTGCTTATCTTGTATGAATGTTATTCATATAATTTTTATAGTTTTTAATTCCTTGTTATACCTTATGCTGTACTCAGTGTGGCACGATATCAGTTCTCTATGTTAAGCCAATCTACATATTGCACTGACAATTCACCCTAAAAATGTTGACATAATCAATCATGGAGCAACCTTCTTAATCATGTGTTACAAGACATAAACACAGTAGCAATTGATTCTGAAAAATTCAGCTCTATAGAGAGACAGACATGAATGGAATCTTAAAGGGAAGTCATTTTTTATTTTATAACTTTTGAAAACATATTTAATATATGTTGGCAAATTTATCAATAATTTAAAAGTCGAATGCCCATATTACAGATGAAAATAATCCAGATATAATCTTGGCAACTGCATTATATTCACATTGCACACACATTATCTAAATACTTATTCTTTATTTCTAAGTTAGTTTAAATGTATGCTAATTGTATTACTAATCTTTTTAAAAATTGTCTTTTCTCTGCTTGATTTTTTTAGACACGATTTTGATTTAAATAGTAAATTTAAGCATGTTTGTTCTCTTTTTTTAGTGCTCTTTTTACCTACCACGAATACAATGATCAGCTTACATCTGTTGAAAGAGCTCTCTTACTACCGCCTGGAATGCAGAGTAATACTCAACACAGGTAAGCTTGTTAGGATTTCAATATAATGAAGGGAAAATATCAGAGCTGGATTTGCTTTATTTATCCATTGAATAGAATATATTATTGTACCATCCTCTCTTTCCGTAACAAAGAAAAAATAGTGAATAGAAACAAATTATTTAAAAGAAATATGAATATGTACATTAATACACATTATTCATTTATTTTCATTACAGAAATATATATTACATTACAGTTTACATTTTGTGTCCCCTCCTCCCTTCCCAAGGAAAAGCATTTAAAATTATATCACTTTAGTTAATAGCTGTTTTGTATGATTATTTTTTAATACATAAGTATTGCTTAACTCTTTTGGATATGTAAACTTTTTTTTTAATATAATCTAAACTGCATATACTGGGGATTGAAGTGATAACGTTAGAATCTAATTTCAACATTTATTAAACATCAGAATGTGAACTTACCCAACTAAAGCAAAACAGAATTTTAAAAATATAAGTATTAACAAGATTTTTAACATAGCACAGTCTTAGAAATTTTTTGAAAATAAGAATTTAAACTTATTTATGGGCCATTTAAGTCTGATATATTTCTATAATTCACAAGTCGGATCCCTAAAGAATCATTTTTAACAAATTTGTAAATGAAGCCCATTTTCTCAAATTAATGGCAATTTTTTGGTTCAATAAAAAGTGGTCACTTTTATCTGATCCCCAAGTTCTTAATTGGTAAATACTTCAAAAGCATGAAACATTTATATTAGTTGTGATTTTTTGTAATTTAACAAAATAGATGAAATTTTAATAATCCTATAACTTATTTACAGACTAACTGCTGGCTTGATTAATAATTGGAAAAATTGCCACTAGTATAAATGTTTCACACTTGCAAAATATTAACGCCCAGCTCTTTTATCATTTAAAAACTTGGGGATCAGAAAAAAAATGGCCATTTTTTAATCTAACCCATAAAATAACATTAATATGAAAACGTGGGTATTATTTAAAAGTTTGTTAAAAATGATTTGTTAGGAATCTAACTTGTAATAAAATGAACATGCTAATAGCTCTAAACAAGCTTTTTCTATAAATGCCGGAAGAGAAAGTATTTGAAATCTCTATCTAGAATTATCCCTCTCCCCAAACCGGTTTCAAGCTACTGGCTATCATCAGTGAGGCGCTAAGATATTCAGACACTAGATTAAAAATACCAACCCAAGAGCAGCATTTATCTAAAATATAACTATTAAGTTGAAAATCTGAAATTTTCTGACATTTATATGTCTTCAAATCCAGCTGTCTAACTTAAATAGCTATATGGGCCTGAATAATTTTCATCTACACCATATATTAATAGCCTACGCAATATTGGAAGGGCTTGTTTAGAGCTATTAGCATGTTCATTTTATTGCATTTATAGTACAAGCTTATTAAGTCACATGATGTATAACTTGTCTAACTTGAGAATTATAATAATATATTTGGATTTAGTTGATCCATGAATAAGTTTATATTCTAAACTTTCTGTATATTGTAGCTGTGATTTATTTAAGATGTTATTAAAATGGTTATAAGAGAATAATCTTAGATTGAGATATTCATCAGTAAAAGAATTTCTGATTTTATAACTTCATCTCTGAAAACGTTAATTCTGAATAATATGTAATGTGGAAAAAACAAATCACTTTATGTGCTGCAATGTGATTGAAGTAAAAAAAAAAATCTAGCAAAAAATGTTTGCTGATTGCTTAATACAGGAGTCGGCAACCTAGGGCATGGGCATGCATGCATGCCAAAATTGGCAAGCAGGACAATTATCAATGGTACTCTGATCGAAATAATAAAAAATTATATCTTAATTACAGTGCATGTGTTTGCACCACTTTTGCATATGTGACTTACACATAAATGAAAATCATGATTCAGTTTAATTTACAAATTATTTTGTACAATAAATGTACACTCAATCTTTGCTATTTTCAATAAAGATAAGAGCTAAGTTGGATGGAAAAATTTTTTTCCCCCCAGGAAAGATTAATTTTGCCTGGATTTTTTTTTTTTTTTGATGGTCAATTGACCTTTGATACTTTTGTATGCAATTGTGTGTTTAGAGTAAATTTATATTCAGACAGAATATTATATCGATTAATTTATTTGAAAAACTTCTATAAGACTTTATAATATTGTTCGGATCTCAAAGAAATTAAAAATCATTGTTTTTTTCTTTTAAATGTTTATTGTGTAATTAAAACAAATTTCTCATAGAGAAAAATTCCAAATGTCCATAGTTTTAAAGGAAGTAAGAATATTTGAAAAACTTCCAATTTCGAGTTGACTTTTTATATCACAAAATAATGAAAGTAATTAATGAGCTTTTTTAATCAAACCATTGAAATCTAAAAGCTCTTTGCCTATTCTGAATCACTGTATATTCATGGCAATTTTGTAAACAATGCATATTTTTTTAAATGCCAATGAGATGAATTTTCTCTATGCCAAAGGAAATTTTAAGTATATCTTTTAAATGCAATATAATTTAACAAAACATATTTTTCACATATGACCTGTGTATTTTAAATATTGAATGACCAATAATATAAGATCTAGTTATAATGGGCTTTAAAAGTATATAATTTTGAAGCCTATCATGTTGGCACGTGGAATAACATTGTAATATAGATTCGGCACTACATCACTAAAAGTTTGCTGACACATAGATTAGTAGATTGTTATAGATTGGTTGAGAACTTTTGAAATAGGCAATATTGTACCTGTACCTATTGCAATATAACACTACTTTCATTAACGTTAATTTCTGTCTACTGACGTACAATAAAAAAATAATAATTTTTATGAGTTATGGAAAATAAAGTGCCTAATTTTGTTCTGCACCCTAGGCAATTGCCTAGATTTGCCCTTGTTCTGAAAAACACACATTAGCTTTCAAAAGCAAAAAGATTGACATTGGCAATATTGATTCTTGTTTTGCTTAATAGAAATAAATAGGTAAGTTATTGAGAACGATAAACTAAAGCAACATAACTGAAAGCAGATAGAACAGCCCAAATGGGTTTTTTACAATTTTCTTGAGGTTTTTAAAAAAATTTCAAGATAATTCAATAAAGAAAAAAAAAGGGCAAATGTTTATTCTAGTGTGTAAAGTCACATGATGATAATATAGAAGGTAAAATGTTAAGTAGTGAACTAAAGAAAAGTATTTGCAAAATTTGCTGAAATTGGAATCATAGTGGAAATGTCATCATAAGTTAGTTGCTAAATTATAGAATTAGAAAGTACATTAATAGTTACGCTTTAGATATTAAAAATCGTCTGCTAAAGTTAAAATGTTTTAAAATTTAGTTTATATGTCTTGTATTCAACAGTATTAATTCATCTCACATCAGCACTCGTTTCCTCTCAGTGTAAGCATGAGTAGTTCGCAGATAATAGATGGTAATACCAAACAGATTTTAGACTAGTGTCCGACTATTAACCTGCCTCATGATTTGAATGGGTTTCTGCTTTAAGTTCAGAACTTTTTATGTGATTTAGTATGTTATATAATAGAAGGATTTGAATCTTTGAATTATAATTACTTAAGTTAGTAACAGATTGGAATATCATGCCAAGATTTGCATTTTTAATTCTATTAATGTTTTTATATAATGAGGTTGTTGTTTTTTTATCAATTTCTAATATAGTAATTTATAAGTCACATGAAATAAAATATGTAGTATAATTTAGGAAATAACTTGACAAAAATAAATTAATGCAAGCTTTAATCTAAGACGCTGCCATTTGTTGTCAGTCCTCATCATCATTATTATATCAAAGATGGATCTTGCTTAACTTAAAGCATCATGTATATATATTTTTAAATGTAGGGGTGATTTTATTCTATAGGAATATGATTATTAAAGTTTTTGTACATTGTCATTTTAGGATTTTTAATCATTAAATGTTTATTTCATCAAGTCATGGTTCTGTCACTTGGAAGTTGTTTCAAATAGAATCTTACTGATTAATAAAGATAAAACTAAGAATTGAGTTTTATTCTTATTAGAGTCTAATTGTTAACTGGTAAATGCGAGCATTTGTGTTTGTAATTATAAGTTGTACTATTGCCATCATCGAGTTTTTATTGTTAATGCTTTTTTCAAGTGGTATTATTCTCCTTTCTTCAGGCATTATTGGCCAATCAGTGATAGTATTAACATGATAATCGAACTGGTGACTTTTTGAGTTCATTTATCATAGAAATTGGATGTTTTGTGTATCTTTGTGCATTACTAAACAGTATTAACATAATTTTCTTCTTCTTCTTCATTTTCTTGTGTATTGATTTTTATTTCAACATATCATACCATTTACACCTTTCTTAAATACTTTATCAATACTCTTTATTTATGTCAAAACTAACAATTTTGACTGTCCTGCAGTCATCATCAGAACTACAATATTTAAATATATAATTATATAATTAATATACTTGTACACATATTCATATACATAATTAAATACACAATACAAACAAAAATAAATATACATTTTACCCTGACCATTATATAATCATTGGTAGTTTTTTATTCTATCATGTTAGTTGCTTGATGGCATTGATACTAAGCAAAAAAACATACATATAACATTACTGGACCCACCCAATTTTTTGTGTAAGAATAAGAATCATACAGGTCAATGTAATTTATTTATTTCCTTAATAACATATACTGGAACAATTTTACGGAAACATAAGTTATCGCAAATGTTCTGTTCTAGTAGAATTCCCTGTGTGGCACCCCCTCCCCCTGCAAACTTTACAAATTATGTTGATAATGCTGAACTGTTTTTTTTACTTTTTCTGGTCATTTTTGAAAAGGAAAAATGTTTATTTATTTATTGATTTCTTACAATATCTATCTTTGAAAGATAATATGTGTATGGATATTAATAGCACACCTATTAAGAACGATTACTAATAATTTCCAACTCGATCGTTTTTTTTTTTGTTTTACTTTTTTTGTTGTTTAAAGATTAATTAATAAATGTATTCTTTGGGTCTCTGGATAGAACTACGAGAATTTTCACAGTCATACATCCTTTTTTTTTGTCCAAAGGCTTATCGTAATCCATTGATTTCCTTCATCAATTTCTGTACATTTAGTCAAGAACAATTTTACACTAGCAAAAATTTTAAACCCACTTGAACTCCAAGAGTGGCCCCAAAAAGTTTCATCTTAGTCCAAAATGTAGGCCAGATGGTATGCCTTTTCACATCCGCAAGAATTAAAACTATCAGTTGACCTACTTTATTGCAAAGAGTCTATTACAGTAGAATTAATTAATTCTCCATACACGTCGGCTTTTGTGGATGGCAGTTGGCCTGATTTCGACCTGTCAGCCATTTAATTTATCGCGGACGTGTTGTCGCGAAAGTGTGACTTTTCACGCGAGCTTATCGAAATCTTGCTTGGACCTACCCTTTCCGAATTTTTGGAGGTTCCACATTGAGTAGAGAAGCATGGTGACAGACAATTGTTAGGAGGTAATGGTAGGTCAGATGACGTGTAAGCTAATTCCTTTGACATGCATATTTGAAGAGTTGTGACAGGCTGAATTCCAGACACTCTCTCATGATGCTGTAGTGAACATTGTACTGTGAGCATTAGGATAATAACACTAAAACAGGTCGGCACTAAACTGCATACTTTACTGTGCTTTATAGCTTAGAAATTAATGCCATCGGCGCCGGCTGCCACGTTTAAACGGTCTCTTTTTGTGCTTTTGCATAGATATATAGGCCTAGAAGGCGGCAGCTGCATAAACAGCATATTTATGTGCTTTTGCATATAAATACCACCATCAAGTGGCTGACATGATAGAATAGAAAACTACCTAATCATTTCCCATTGTTATTACTTTACTCTTAAATCTATCAATATTTATTTTATATATCACTGTTAGTTTTGATATAAATAAAGAGTATTGATAAAGTGTTTAAGAAACATGTAAATGCTATGAAATATTAACATAGTAATCAAACTGGTGACTTTTTGATTTCATTTATCATAGAAATTGGATGTTTTGTGTGTCTTTTTGCATTACTAAACAATACTATCTTGGTAATCAAATTGATAACTTTTTGATTTCATTTATCGTAGAAATTGGATGTTTTGTGCATTACTAAACTTTCCATTATCTAAAACATTACAATTTTTATTTGATATTTTGATTTTGTGAATAAAAAAATTGTTTTTCACTACCATCTATTTATTGGAGAAAAAATAAGGTTTTTGAATACATTTTTTATTTGAATCTTTATTAGTTTGTACTGCATTATTCTTACTTTAAATTTTTTATCCTTTGTCATATAAAATTGTAATAATTTATATCAGTTATTTCCTTTAATATAGTTAAAACGTAATATTTCACCACAATATTTTTAAATACATAAACTCCAAGGAAAATTTCTGGAAAGCTGGCACTCGTTAATTGTTCCAGGGTTGTGATAATGGATTTTAGCTGTGGTTATGTTAGTTATGTTAGACTATTCTCACTAAATAGTCGGATTGTTAAAATGGTTTTTAAAAAATTTATTTATATATGTTTCCAGTTTTTATTGGTGTCATATTACTACAGTTTAATCTACAATTGCCAAAATTCTTACACTCATTCATTTCACAACATTCTCATTAATTAAATATATTAATGATTATTGCTAATTATTACTTGGACTTAAAATGATATAATAGTCTTTTGCCCAATAAATCATTATCGTATTTATCTAAACATGTCAAATAAGTTATCACAAGTTTGGTATTTGAAGTAAGTTCTAGTAATATCTTATTTATGTATATTTATATTTTTACCATAATATTAACATGACAGCACTTTTTATATATGCTTTATAATTGCAAAAAAAATCAAGTCATTTCACATGACCTAATTTAACAAGCTTGTATTACAAATGTTATATATAGAGTTCGCAAATAAGCTCTTAACAAATCTAATGCTTGAATATCCTAATACCTCACTGAGGAAGCTCGTCGCAGAAACTGGTCTGGGTTGGGGATATTCTGCAAAGCTTGGTAAGAGCTTATTTGTGAGCTTTATATATAATATTTTATAATATATATATATAACTAGATATTATTTCTTGTAAATGATTAATATATTTTCCTGAACTATTATCAGTTCAACCATTACATGTAGCTTTTTTTTTCTTTTATCAGGCACATCATTTTTTATGCAACAACTAATGAAAGTTTGAAAAGTTTTGTCTTTTCTAATATCGTGGATGAAATCTTATCACCCAACCAATCCCCAGACAAAATTGCACTAGAACTTTCTAAAGTTATTCAAGCTATCAAGAGTGCAACTAATATACTGAAAAGTTCAGTCTTACATTTAGAATCTAGTCGAATTTTCGATTAAATCAAATCTTGGTTGAGAATCTTCTCTCTGTGCCTTCATGAAGGGAAATAGTACTGTATTTTTATACCTTTGAGATATTATTTTTTGACACATATTTATTTTATATGGAAAAAATAAGGTTTGATCTATTTTGTGATAAAGATGTAATTTTTCTTTGCGAATTATTTTTTAATAATACAAAAAAATCAAAATGTAAATAAATACCTTGTAAACTATCAAAGTTAAGATCTGATATATATATATATTTTTAATAATTAAATACTTGTCAACATTTTTATAGAAATTTATGTAAGGAGATTTTCGAATGTCTTGAACAAAATCTGTTTTTACTTTTTATAACAACTATATGATTTTATTTTTTCATTTTGATCTAGAATTAGTCTTTAAACCAGTTCCTATTTTTATTATCTTCATTTATTCTGTCATAGTATTTATTTTTTCAGGTATTTAATTTTACATGTTTTTTTTTTCCCATCGCTATTGTGTTATAGAATTATATGGTTTAATTTGTTTATCCATTATATTTATTTTGTTTTTTTTTAATACTGTCGACACATTAAATTTTTTGTTTATTTTTATCAAATTTTTACATCTTATTGGCTAATTCTAATTTCTGTGATATTTGTCATTTTAAGAGATACCTGTTCAATTTTCTACATTTTATAAATATGGATATAATAGCAGCTAATGTCTTTTTTTTAATATATATATATATTATTTGACAATTGATATTTTATTTATTTATATGTTTTTATTATTTTTGATTTTATCTGTTGTAGTTACGGAAATGTTTTGTTTATGACATTGTAAAATGTATCAACTGTGAAGTACTTCAAGATCTTAAGAATTTTTTTGTGGTTTTGCTAAAATATGTGCATTAGGTTGCAAAACGATTTTGCAAATTGATACAGTCTGTCTGCATATGTTAAACTGATAATATTTGGACATCCTAAGATGAAGATAACATTTCTCGCTATCATCTTACTATAGTTTATCTTACTGCATGAAGTAATGAATTTTTTTTATATCATTACCGTGTGTGTGTGTGTGCAGGCACACTTGTATATCTATATTTCATTGCAATTCTGCAAACTAAATGCACAGTGAAAGAATAATGGCGAATTAATAATTTTTTGAAATTAAGTTCCCAATAATTATTAATAGTTTAATCTTTTTTTATAATTTAAAAAACAAAAGGGTCTGCCTAATATATTCCTACCATGTGATTGCTAAACTTACGGTGATTTAAATATTTATTGATTGATTAAAAATTATTTTTAAAATTGTTAATATATATATTGTCTTTTTAACCTATATACATACATATCTAAAATTTAAACTAAATGTAAAATATGCAATATTATAAATCTTAGTATTAAGTTAATTACTGAAAAGAAAACAATATTTCACTTAATCAGTGTTTCAAATGATTCTCCTTATCATCTATACCAGGCTAGCATTATAGTCAACTGTAATTCTTTAACAACTAAGTTTTTATATTTTATTATATATTTTATTTTAATGTGTGAAAAACATTAAACCCACAAACATTAAATCATTGTAGTTGATAATGTTGCCAGCTTCGCTGAGCTGATCATATTTTTTTTTATTGTTTATGCTGTGTCCAGTGGCATTCTATTGCCTGTTGGATTGCAAATATAAATAACACAAATAATTGCTAATTAATGAGGCAGCTCGGCAAGTACATTTGAGTAACAAGAATTTATTTACACAGTTATACGAAGATAATCGATCTTGTTTAATATATACATATATGACGAGTATATACACATGCTATATAAATAACAATAAGGGCCCGAAGGCGTAACAAAATAATATTAAGATCAATACAACCTGTTTACAGTTCCTAAGTTTACTTTTGAACATCTGAAGGTAAACTTCTCCGCAAGGCTAAATGAAGGAGGGAGCCGACTGGGGCACCCGAGGAAATGGCACATCTGCCTTTCAAGAGCTTCACTTAGCAAGTGTCTGGTCCCAGTTCTATTCTAGATCTGTTTCACTTTCTCATTTTAGTGTAGACTCTCTTGATTGGCCATCCGCTCTCCACGTAGTGGTCATCTTTTTAGTTGCACTATTCGATCCCTGATCAGATAACGCAATTACTTTGGAATTGTCTATTTTAAGCAATGGCTTTGTTTACATTATCTAAATCCTTTGCTCGAATTCATCTAACTTCCTTGATAAGTTAGTTTACAGTTTTTCATTAATTAAACTATTTAATTAGGCTAATTGCTTTTATAAATTATTGTGAATGCCATTGGCAACCACGCACATACTTTTAGTTTACCGTTAAAATATCATTTATAATACACAATTAGCAATCCGTTTAGTTTTACAATTATAATTATTATATAACTAGTAATACGTATTTATTTTGTGTATACATAAATATACACACACATTTAGCATACCTCCCCCAAGTTCAGAGATTCATGTTTTACTTTTTTCCTATTCTCTGAACTTAAAACATAATAAGTATGGTAGGGGGGAATTTTTCTTTTCAGGTTTATAGTAATTTTGTTTGGGATTGCTTTGCTGTTACGGCTTTTCCCAAATGTCCACTTGCTGTTGGCTTTTTCCTGAAACAGCTGTTGCGTGTGTTAACTATATTCATCTCTCTGCAACTGGTTGGTGTGTTTGCATAACATTCTTCTATCCGCCATTCAGATGGACACCACTTGCTTAGTTAAGTGACGTACGATTTCAGCCTTATTCCAAAATCTGTCAATTTTGTTTCTAACTCATACGTGTTCTCTAGATATAAATTTATAGTTTGGGACAGGTACTTCATACTCTTTGGGTGACCTACTTTCTGCAAGTTTGGACTACGATCTAGATTTTTTTGTGGGGTTGATTTCTCGACTATGGCTGGAGGTGTTTCGCACACGATTGACAGTTTTTACGTTTTTCAATAAACATTACAGGATCATTATTTTTGCCCATCAATAATTTAATTCCCAAGTGATTGAACCAATCATGGACGATGAGGGGATTTATCAGGGCTTGAATTATATATAATGGCAATTTTAATATTTTGCCGTTGTAAGGTAATTGGAGCATGAATTGCTCCTTTAATCTTTATGGCCTTGCCATTGATGTCCCATGCTTTAAATTTGATATGCATAAGTCTAGGTGGCTGTGCCATATCAGCCATGATAGTTTTCCAATCTTTAATGGGCAGTAAAGACACCCCACTACCGCTGTCAATTTTCATCGATAAGGTTCTTCCGAAAATTTTGACAGTCATTTTAAATTTCGGTGATTGGTCCAAAGACACATTATTAATCATCGAAAATTCCTCTTGCTTAGGTTTTTTAGTAAAACGCTCTTGGCTCTTATTACGTGTATAATTATCGAATTTTTTATTTCGGCACATTTTTTCCAAATGGCCAACTTTATTACAGTATTTACAATGTTGGTTCTTATAAAAGCACTCATGTGCCATGTGACCTAGTTTTCCACAGCAAAAGCACTTTGGTCAGGCACCTTTCTTTCGTGTTGGTCGACTTTGTGGATTTCATAAGAATTGTCCGCTACTTTCATGGCTGCAAATTCTTTAGCTTGCTGTAACACAAGTTTGTGAGCTATACCATGTTTCATAGCTTCTTTATAATTGATATCCTTATCTTCCAACAACTGCTGTCTCAGACTGTCACTGCTCATTCTACATAAAAATTGTTCGAGGAGAGCTTTTTTTGCGAGTTCACGCAGAGCACTATCATAATCTTGTGTCCGCTCATTCTTGCCTTGTCGGCGATTTCTGAAGTGGAGTCTGGCAATGTGTCTAGACTCACATGGATTAAAATAGTCGGCCAAACGATTTTTGATCTCTTCGAATGTTAATTCTTCTGGGGTTTTAGGTTCACAAAGCCTATTTGCAATTTGGATTACCTCTTTTCCAACAAAACACAATAAAATCGCTGTTTTACATTTATCATTCTTTACTCTGTTAATAGTTAAAAGTTTCTCTATTTGTTGGACGTACAGGAGTCACTTACTTGCCTCTCTGACGTCAACTTCAGATATTGCTGGCTGCATTACGAGGACTTAGTCAATTTAGCAAAGTAAAAATATCTTTTTTAGTAATTTATCCACTCACGAAATCAATTAATTAGACGCCAACGTATTCGGCTGCCAATGCGTTAATTGTTATTACTGACAATTCCGTAATTTGCTGGGGATTAAGACCATTGAGGTTCGTAATCAAGACTGACTGCGCCAATTACTGTGTCCAGCGCACTCTATTGCCTGCTGGATTGCAAATATAAATAGCACAAATAATTGCTAATTAATAAGGCAGCTCGGCAAGTACACTTAAGTAACAAGAATTTATTTACAGAGTTATACGAGGATAATCAATCTTGTTTAATATATACATATATGACGATTATATACACATACTATATAAATAACAATAATGGCCTGAAGGCATAACAAAATAATATCAATACAACCTGTTTACAGTTCCTAAGTTTACTTTTGAACGTCCGGAGGTAAACTCCGCAAGGCTAAGTGAAGGAGGAAGCTGACTGGGTCACCCGAGGAAATGGCACATCTGCCTTCCGAGAGTTTCACTTAGCAAGTGTCTGGTCCCAGTTCTATTCTAGATCTGTTTTACTTTTAGTGTAGACTCCCTTGATTGGCCATCCGCTGTCCACGTGGTGGTCATCTCTTTAGTTGCACTATTCGATCCCTGATCAGATAATGCAATTACCTTGGATTTGTCTATTTTAAGCAATGGCTTTGTTTACATTATCTAAATCCTTTGCTCGAATTCATCTAACTTTCTTGATAAGTTAGTTTACAATTTTTCATTAATTAGGTTAATTGCTTTTATAAATTGTTGTGAATGCCATTGGCATCCACACACATACTTTTAGTTTACCGTTAAAATATCATTTATAATACACAATTAGCAATCCGTTTAGTTTTACAATTATAATTATTATTTAACTAGTAATATGTATTTATTTTGTGTATACATAAATATACACACACATTTAGCAGTTTATTATTCAAAATTTAAATGTATATGGAAACATTTGATATTACTTTACATTTGGCTTTACAGATGATGCTTTATTGTAAATACACTATATTTGTTAACATTAATTAAAATTAACATTAAATAAAATACTTTATTTATTATGCCAAGATTTGAAATAAATAATTTTTTTTTATCAGTTCCAAAACTTAAAAAAAATTTTATTATCAGAAAAAAAATAGTTTAAAATTATTTTAAAGTAATTAAATATATATAGGTATATTAATTGTAAAAAGAAATTATTAAACTCAGGTGCTTACTATACAAATATATAATTTTAATGCGCAAATACGCGCACAACAACCGAGCTTCATCAGGATTAAATAACAATATATTATAAACTCAAAATAATTATAATATCTAAAGAATAATGCCCGAGCGCTTTCAAGAGAACTTAGCTCTCATAATCATGGGCAACAAAGAATAAGCATAGCGTGTTGGTATATAATATGCTGATACATGGAAGATCGTGAAGGGAAAACTAAATACTTGGATATGTATGTGCAAAGAGAGGATCAAAGACTAAATTATACAATGATTATAAAACCAATAGAAAAAAGAGGCAATATTCAACCTACTTCAAACACGCCTTCTATTCATAAATTAGCTGGTTTAACGTCTTTCTTGCATAGGAATGAGCAACTTTGCAGATTTGAATCGGACAAAAGGGCAAACTTAATCTTATATAGAAACGATTTATTAGATTTCGGCTTCAAGCATTACACAATTGATAGGAAGATTAGACAATTTTACAGTAAATTAAACAGCAATGTTATTAAGCAGCAGAAAAATAGAATTTTGTTACCATGTATTGCAACTACCCATAGAAAGTTTTACTCAGTGTTTAATAAAGAATTTCAACTAAGCTTTCATACACCCCCTAATACAAATAGAATTATTAATAACACCAAAGACATTATAACACCCAACAACACCTCTCAGGCCGTATATAATATTTCATGTCCAGAAAATAACTGCATGGCATCATACTATGGGGAAACTAAAGCAACTCTTTCTACAAGACTATCCCAGCACAGATATTCTTACAATAAGGCCCAAGTAGACCCAAATTGCAACTCAATATTTGCAATACATCAGAAATCAGCTGGTCATGCATGTGAACCTAAAAATGCAAGAATAGTTTGCAGGGAGAGAAATGACATTAAGAGAAAAGTTAAAGAAGCATGTTTTATTGCTATTGATGATAAGGCTATGAATAGGAAAGATGCGTGTTACAAAATCTCTAAGAAATGGATCATTTAGAGCTGACGCATTTATTTTCAACTAATTTACATATATCAGCATATTTTAGCATATACCAACACGCTATGCTTATTCTTTGTTGCCCATGATTATGAGAGCTAAGTTCTCTTGAAAGCGCTCGGGCATTATTCTTTAGATATTATAATTATTTTGAGTTTATAATATATTGTTATTTAATCCTGATGAAGCTCGGTTGTTGTGCGCGTATTTGCGCATTAAAATTATGTATATTAATTATGTTTTTACAAAGATAAATCTTTTTATTATGTTATATAATGAGCAGACTAATAGCTGTTGACAAGCTTTTCCAAATATCCATATCCTCAGACCGGTTTCTAGCTCTGGTTGTCATCAGTGAGGTGCTACGATATTCAGGCATTAGATTTAAAAATACCAGATCAAGCCCCGGAATTTATCTTCTAGTTAACCTATTAAGTAGAAAATTGAAATTTTCAGACATCCATATGTTTTCAAATCCAGCTATCTAATTTAAATAGCCATGGGGAGTTTTAGCAGTATAAAATCACCAAGGCCTCAAGAGGAAAACAATAATTGCAAGGAATTCAAGGCATACATCATGTGACTTAATTTAATAAGCTTGTACTACAAATGTTATATGACAGCCAGAGCTAGAAACCGGTTTGAGAATAGGGATCTTCAGAAAATCTTGTTAAGAGCTATTAGCGTGCTCATTATATAACATTTGTAGTACAAGCTTATTAAATTATGTCACATAATGTATGACTTGATTTCCTTGCAAATCTTTTTGTACAAACTTTAAAATATTTTAATTGAACTAGAACTTTTAAAATCCAAACTTCTATTGTTTGAATCTAAAATCTTTATACTCTATTATAGTTCAACTTTTTTCACCCACACAAACACAATAAAAATGTTTCTGCATGAAGCCTTAGTCTAAAATGACAATACATAATTAATGATAGGAGAAAAAGCTAATTTAAAAGCAGATCAATTTGTAATATGGAAATGATTGTCAAATCTATGACTACAGCAGTAGAATTAAAAAAATTTAATGAACAACTAATGAATCTATCTTCTAATTGGAATATATATGGGTTTCTTTATGATATTTTGTTAGTAGTTAAGATTTAAAAAAAAAATTATATGCTAAATAAATATGTATATGAAAAATTTAAATTTCATAGAAAATTTTTGGATTGTGTATATATGTAATAATAAATGTAATAGTGATTAACTGTTATACGGGGATTTACAATTGGCAGTAGTACTTTCAGTTAAATACTTAATCCTCTTCAACTGCCGTTTAGTTTTAAAACATAATGGAAGTAAACATCAACTTAAATCCAAGCATTTTCGAATTTTAACATAGCAGCTTGAAGAATAATTAAATATATTTTATTTATATTTATGAAAATTGCCTTCATAGGTTTTTTTTTTTAAATGATTTTACTCTTAATGAAGAATCTTAACATTTTCAAGATCAGAATTAAATTTATATGTCTTTTTATGGCCCAAGAAAACCGCCATCGTCACAAAATCTTTATTAATTAAGTTTTGATCTTGAAAATGTTAAGATTCTTCATGAATAGAGAAACCATAAGAGAAAGTATGGATGCAATTTTAATAAATAGAAATAAAAGGTATTTAATAAATTATCAAGCTGCTAATATTAAAATTCGGGAATCTTAGGATTTAAATTGATGATGTTAGCTTCCGCTATGCTTTTAAATTAAACAGCTGTTGAAGAGGGTTAAATAATTAACCAAAAGTATTTCTGTGAATTTTAAAACTACGTATAATAGTTAATTACCATTGTATTTATTATTTTTTTAATATTATTACAATATTTATTAAGTAATGGATATTTTATTTGTATTTATATATACATTATGTGAAGGGAAATGTTGAATATATATAGAGAAAAAAAATAGTTTTAAATTACAGAAATTTGGATTTTAAATGTTTTGTTTTTAGCTTCTGTATGTTTGTTTAAATAGAAGTATTTTAAATAACTATACATGTATGCTCAAACATTTTAAATGTTTTGATTTACAAGTGCCAAACTTATCTCCATTCACAACTTTGATCCAATTCCCTCTAGATAAATCCAGTAATGATTATCACTAATCATTTATTAAACTAGAGATTATCTCTAGCTCAGATGGAAATGTATATCTAGGGTTTTTTTTTTTAATTGAACACATACTCATGAGGTAATTCAACTTCCTCCACAACCATCACATACTCTTAAAACACCTAAATTAATGAAGTGTTCAATTTTATAACTTTATCTTTCTTATTGCATTGCCAAATTATATAATATTAATATCATTTACTTTCTCTATTACTTTTACAATGCTTCATATAATTACAACTCACTATTGACAGTTTCAATTGCCCCAGCAATCTCAGAACTATAACAAACACAATACATACATAAATATAAATATACATGTAAAATTATGTGTTATGTATATTTATATTCATGTATTTGTATTGTGTTTGTTATTTGTAATTATATAAGGCATTGTAAAAGTAATAAAGTAAATGGTATTAATATTCTAGTGTTTCAATTTTAATTTGCAGAAATCATCATCATCAATCCACTGCAGGATGAAGGTCTCTCCAAGTTCAATCCATCTCTGATCTTTAGCTTCTCTTCTCCACATCACCCCTACACTCTTTCTTATTTCATCCATCCATCTTACATGTAGTCTCTTCCTGGGTCTTTTACAATCTCTTGGAATCCAGTGTACGATTTCAATTGTCCATCTATTATCATCTTTTCTAGCAATATGTCCAGCCCAACTCCACTTCAGTCTTTTAATTTTTACAATGAAGTCAGTAACACCTGTTTGTTCTCTTACCCATATATTGTGTTTTCAATCTCTTCTTATTACTCCCAACATGCATCTCTCCATATTTCTTTGAATGATCTGAAGTCTCTGTATTGTTCTTCTATTAAGTGTCCAAGTCTCAAATTCATAAGTAAGTACTGGTAAAACACATTTATTAAAATGTTTGCTATTAACTGAGACTCTTTGATTCCTCTTGGAGGCATAAAAGGAACCAAGCAAGGCAAATTCCTAATGTCCACTCCATACGTTTTTGTCATTGCAATTATTACTATGTGATTATTCATATAGTATACGAACATGGATGGACTGCTCACCAACATGCATTAGCCAGCGTGGTGAGTTTATTGGCTTTTTACCTCTGAGTTTAAGATCAAGAAACACCATGGTCTTTCTTCTCAGTTGCCTGATAAGGCAAAATGAATGTTTTGAAGAAATACTTTTATATTAAGAGGTGAATTCTGATAAAAGTGAAATTCTTGAAAGAACTATCCACTTGCAGTCTACATCTTAACACAGGGGTGGGCAATTGTTTTGGCTCAGGGGCCGCATAGGTTGGCGGAGGGCCACATTGGGGGCCATTTTGTGAAAGTAAAGGTTAGCAGAGGGCCGCACCCTTCTTTTCATGACCCAATAAACACACTGCTTTATTCCGTTTTACCAAAAAAAATATTTGTTTTGTCCATTCTTCATTAAACACACGACATTTATCACCGATTTTACATTTTTTTGGAGAGTTCATGGTTTCACTAAAGTTGGAAATGTATATATTTGCTAATGCAAAGACAAAATTGAAATTAAACGGATCAACTGGAAAAGCGCTACACATTGTATCTACACTGCGCATGCATTTTGACATGGCCATCCTAGTGAAAAATATGAGACAAATCTTTGGTTACACATGGGAAGGAAATCTCAGTTCAAGGTGGATTTTTCCGATTGTCTTGGTGGGCCGCATAGAAACTCTTAGAGGGCTGCATGTGGCCTCAGGCCGCTATTTGCCCACCCCTGTCTTAACATTTTCTCTCAGCAGTTATGAAAATATTTTTTTGCATTTATTATGTTCATAATCATTTTTATATAAAGAGATATACACGCATAAATATGAGAATTTTTTGATATTTTTACGTTAAGTAGCACAAAGATTACCCTGTGGCAAACAGATAACTATCATTCAACAAACAATATTTAAATATTATAATATAAAAGTCATTGTCTTTTTCATTCTTGTTTGTAATAAATTGGCCAAAAGATTTATTATATTTATTTATTTTCATTAAGCTGCTATGATCTGGTTTTTCAAACCAAAAGTATGCTCAACTATACTTAATATTAAATAAATATAATAAACCTTTTTTTTTTCGCCAACATTAAAAATGTTTCAGCAAATTTATTACATTTAAATATTGAAATATTGATTAATAATATATCTAAGGTTCATTAAATGATTTTAAGTGGATTTTTTATTTAAAAAACAGTGCTGACTATATATAATGTATCCGAGTGAAAAGGTGACTGGTTCTCCACATTGCCTGCAATGCCATCTCTGAATCAATGCATGAGTTACATAGTTTAATTATTCATCACAAAAATTGTAAAGCATTAATGTGTCTTGATCAAAAGTTATAACATGAAATATGAAGTCTTTTTCTGCCTTAACCTACATTAGAACAATATGTTAACATTGAATTTTGTTTTAAATTGGACAAAACTGCTACTGAAATATTTCATATGATTAATACTGTTTGTGGGAGTGAAGTCATGAATTGCAAGAATGTTTTCAAGATTTTGTGATAGCATGAGGAGTGGTGAAGACAATCCATAAATGTATGAAACACTCATATTTTATATCATAACTCGTGATCGAAACATGCTAGCTTCTTAAAACTTTTGTGGTGAACAAATTAGCTATGTCACTATATAACACATGCATTATTTCAGACATGGTCTTGCAAGGAATTTGCAGAGAGAGAGAAACTCACTTTATCATCATGATAATATATGAAAGCAAAATTCCATAGTAATGTTTTTTAAGAGTTATTTTATTGATGAATAGTTATTTATAAAAATAAACTTTTGTTTGTCTACAGAAATAGTTTATTGCTTTATATATATAAATTTAATTAGAGGAGATTTGAACCCAGACTTTCAAGCTTCCTTTAGTTATCCACTCCATCTTATACAACCAACACACATGACCACATACATGTAAAAAGATAAATGATCAATATATGTATTTCATATATATTGTGTGCAATAATATTTTGAAACATCATCATTACTAAGTTATATGCTAAAAAGACAGGCCAAACATATCAATCCCATTATCCTCTCCAAGCTGTTTTTGTTCATCGCTCCAATTTAAAGTAATTCAAAATTTCTTCCGTTAGATTATAAATCAGCTTCTTTCTATCTTTTATTTCTTTAACCAATACTTTTTTTTTTACTATTCTTGTAACTTTTTGTCTAAGACTCAGTTTCTTTAAATTTTTTGAATTTTGCTTTTAGATGTATGTTCAATCCAATTATTTTTACTTATGTAATTTTCTCATTAAATATTTTTTTCTTTTTTTTAACATTTCGGTATTACATATGTTGTTCTTGCAACTTATTGTTTCCATTTTTTTCCAAATCCATAATTCAAAAAACCTCCAATCTTTTCACATCATTCTTAAAATTCCAGATTTACTGGTCCACAAAATAACTTTCTGTTTTTGTTCAAAGCCCGTTAACTGTTGCAATTCTCATTCTAATCTTTTTGTCGCTACCATCAACAAACATTCAATTTACTAAATATTCCAAAATATTAATCTATCTAATTTCTTTGAACCAAATCTTACATAATCGCTGTTTTAGATAAAGATATGTTTTACCAGGCCAAACTTTCTATAAACTTCATCACTTCTAATTAATATTTGATTACGTTTAGTCTCAGTATCTTGTAATATGTGTTATCAGTAAAACTGAAGTGATCAATTCTCTCATTGCGGATTCCATTCTTATCAAAACTACTCAATATGAAGTTTATTTGTATGATTTGGGGCAGTGATAGAGTATTAAACTCTGAATCATAAGGTCCATATCAATTCCAATTCTGGTATTTCCATTTCTTGAATCTCTTGTGAATTCTTGAACAATAAAGTCATTTGATCATTTATTTTAATATGAAATTCATTTTAATTGTTAATAAAATAGGATTGCATATGATGTTCCTGACTTATATTTCTACCAAAATCCATCAGTTCTCTAAAAGTTTTTTAATTTTAGAAATAGTTATTGAGTTATGTACAAATTTTCTAATTATCGTCTTCCAATTTACTTTTTTAAGTGTCTGGTAAACTTAAGAAGTAATTGCTGAAAGCAACTAGAATCTTTAAATCACTAAACATAACATGATCACCCTTTCTTATGCTTGCTCAAGCTGCTAAAATAGGCAAAACTCTCCATACAGTAGTGCCACCCAGACCCAAGACTCCTCACCGATGAACGCTACAACTAGAAACTAGTCTGGAAATATTGGATGAGTAGGCACTAGATAGGGATTTTATGCACAAGCCTTCTGGTATCCATTGATTACTCTGGCTTGCACTGAGAGGCACTACTGTATGGAGAGTTTTGCCTGTTTTAACTAGAATCTTTAAAATTTTGTAATCCTACATAATATATATTGAAACAGTAAGGTCTGCTTTGCAGATCTTCGTTTCACCTTTTCTCACCTATTTCCTACCTCATACCTTAGTTTGAACCCCAATCTATTGTAGTGTGTCTGCAATACGCTTATATACCGAAAATCCCGCCTAATTTTAAACCACGAGTACAATGCTTGTATTATATATATATAAGTCATTCCCAAATAAAAGATTATAGATTATGTTCACATAATTTTGATTTATTAAAAAATAGGTTATATAAGTCGTAATTGCGCACACACTATGATATGCATTTTAAACATATCAAAATTATAAATTGTTAAAGTTATTTTGTTTGAATCTATTTACAAATATATTACTGTCGTAATATATTTTGATTTAAAATAAAATTCATTTAGTAAATATTCGTTTAGTAAATAGATTCAAATATTGCAATTTAAAAAGTAAAATCATTTTCTTTAATTTAATAAAAGTTATTCCAAATATTTCTGTTAAAATAAATGATGGACAATAGTTTAATTAGTTAATATTATATAAGTTTATCTAAAAACAGCAGATGTCCACTTAAGGTTTTCTTTAATTAATAAAAGTAATTTTTAATTAAATCTAGTTTGTAATCTGAATGTCGACAGGGAAATTAACAAAAGAAATTAATGTTAAATTCCTTTAGACATTGGGATAGATATAATTACAGCTGATAAGTCCGATATATTTTTGTAATGCTCCAGGGCAGTTCTATTGTTAACATCTACTATAAAAAGAATGGTTTTTTTTTGTTCTCCAGTTTGTCTTCTAATGTTTCTAAGAGAAATCATTCTGAGTTCTATTCTAGTAATTTGTAAATCTTGACATGACAGAGTAGAGTGCGAGAAGGCTATTTCTCTCCAGAATGGTCATCTGCTGCCGTAGACCATCGGAAGTTATCACACAGGGAACCCCGGAACTGCTGCTGCTGCCAAAAATATGAACATTTTCAGATTTTGCTGTTAAATTATATAAAAACCTGCCGACCATCAATCTACCTAAATGCTTCTCCAGAGGTAACCCTAAATTAACCCAAGAGCTCTTGTGATAACTAACATGCTATAGCTATTTAAAATTGTTTTCCTTATATTTCACATAACTTCATTATGTATTTCTTTAATGTGTTAATATAATATAATCAACAGTTTTGCTCTATCCTTGGGTTAATATTTTCTATTTATAAAGCTTTTTTTTATTTTATTATGATAATGTGTCAGAATCGTCTTTGACCGAGTGAACTATTCCCTTTATTGAAAGTAAGACGCCGCTATTAAGGCATATTTTAAATTTATAATTTTCCAATTTTATTATCTTGCAAATCACTCGTTCGAGGGCGATTCTATTCTTTAATATATAATATAATCACATAGTTTAAAATCTACATGTTATTGATTTTAATCTAATATGAGAGTATGTGCGAGGTCAATGATTAAATGTGTCCCCTAATGCATGATTGCGTATATAAATCTATACTTACTTTTCAAACCCGCAAGCATGCATTTTCCTATTTTAATTACCGTGTTCTACTTTAATTATAAAGTTCATCATTGACATCGAGAATGTGCGGACCCTTTTAAATGAATTTCGGGGAATTTGATTGGGCATTTCTCTTAATCCGAGTAAAACCCATTCAGTATGTTTTTATATACCCTAGTCTCGTATTGCTGGTAAATGAATTGGTTGTTGAGACAGCTTTGTTTTATTTTTCCAAGGATTCTTTACATGGCAAAGTCCGTTCTTTTCATATATTGCAAGTTTCCAGGCAGAGTGTGTTCCAAATGACACACCTGGGAATTAAACGCAATCGTCACACAGTCGCTAAGTTTCGGCTGTTCATAAAATACTTTCCTACGGGTTAGTGGTGAGATGCCCTCCGTAATTATTCCGGATCTTCAATATTGTTTTATTTTATATTTATTTTACAAAGCATCCGTGACTTAAACGTGTCACACCCTCCAACTTTAATAAATTCATTATCAGCAATACTGACCTCCCAATGCAACTCTATTATTATTCTCAAATAAATGCTTAGATCACATTCCCACTTTGTTGCTTAGTAAGCTTTTGTCCGTGCTATTCTCGAAATCAATAAATATTTTATAACACTTATTTTCAAATATTTTCTTAAACTTGTATAATTGCTCAAAGCACCTCGCACATGTTCCTATCTCGTCAAGCACATTATCGTAATGCTATTAGCCCGAGGAATAGAATATATCACTTTGTTTTAAAACCTTTTTGTCATTTATTGAAATATAATGCCCACAATTATTTAATATGCGTCCCTGTCTCATATAAGCAGACAGTGGCATTATATATATATTTTATGAATAAATTTTGTGAAATTATTTAAAACTAAATTTGATCTCTTATTTTATTTGATTCCTATCACTGTCTCGGTCTATATATATATTTTCTGCATTTCTTTTGTAAATCCATAGACGTTAATTAGCCACCCAAATTTATTTTAGTATAGAGTCTTTTGTTCCTCCCTGACCACCAGGCACCGGTCAAAGGTCATACTAGTAGTGGCATCAGATGCATTGTCACGTAGATGGCGCTGTGAAATTTGGGCTTTAGATTCGAACTTAGTATATCTAGAAGGCAACCCCTCCTAGAATGTTCAGTTTCGTGTCTGGGGTTTGAATTCTGCAGTGTGTTAGTGAGATAGACGATTCTGACTGTTAGATAGTAAATTTTTTTTTTGGGTCCATGGCTTGCCCAAATGTGGAGCCTCGAGTATTTAAACACCCACATCCCTGAAGATCTTAATTATTTAAAACACCCACATCCCCGTAGCTTAATGTTAGCATTTTGTTTCGTATTTAATCACTCAAATCCTTTATATTTTTGATATATAATATTTTTCAAACTCTATATTATTTATTTGCGTGTATATTTCATGTATTTTGTTTGACTCGGGCATTCAATTACTTATTCTATATAATCAGAACTTGTCCAAACTTGCTATAGTGCAATACGAGCCATCTGTATTTATCTGCACATATTGTTTCACTTAAATCACGCTATGTACGCATAGCATAAATTACTTAAATATTGTCCCAAGTGAATATTGTGACAATCTATGAATATTTCAAATATTGTATTTTACTCTCAAAATAAAGTTTTATCGGCTCAATTTGCAAGATAGCATAATAATAATTTTGTACGGTAATGACCTAGATATAAGAGGCTATAGTATGGAATTCAGAAATGTAAAAATAAAATGTTGTAATCAATAAAAAAAATGTGAATGTTTTAACGAGTGCCCTTAGTTAAATGGAATAGTTATTAAAATTCATTTTGGGAAGCTAACAGTCTATGGATCTTTTTAACTGGTGACATGGCACCCAAGGGTAATTTCATTAAACGGAGTTACTTCTAAAATAAATTTTGTCACCAGACTAAATTCTTTTGTATAATTTGTTTTTTTCCAACGTGTGTAAATTTTTCTTAGACCAAATAATGAGACGTGAATCGGATCAATAATTATGTAAATAAAAATATATATGTATGCTAATCTTAAATAAGAGGGAACGAAATAATTATACCCGGATCTAGCGAATGTTAACATATATAAATAAAAATTGCTTGAGTTTAAAAATATATATGTTAGCGAAATATTTTGACAGATAGAATTTAAAATATTTTTTTTATGTATGGGCAGTAGAATATATGTATGTGGCAGCAGATTTAAACAAATTTTTGCAGTAGCAAAAGGGTAGTAGTCGGGGTTTTTAGTGATAAATGTAAAAGCAGCAATTAGGCCAACAGAACCGAGAGGGAGATAGCCTATTAGCCATTAATAAAATTTGAAGTCAAACATAATAATCGCAGAGAATCAAACAAGGAAAATATAGTAATAGTATTTTTTTAACCGTATTAGTTTTAGTAAGCTCAACGTAAAACCATTTTAAAAATTTTCTTATCAGTGCTATACATTGTTTTAAAAGTACACCTATTCGTTAAAAAAAAATTTTTTTTAGGATATATTAAATAGTTAGCAATAAAATAAAAGTCATCATCATCATCGATCACGATAATCATCCAAGGCCATGGAAAATACGGATACTAATGAGATCCAATTCCGGAATCTTATAGAGATGTGGGAGCAAAGTGAAGAAAGAGTGAAACGATGGGAAGAAGAGCAAATCCGCAGGAGAGCTGAGGAATGTAAAGAGTTGGCCAAACTCATCCATGAATTGGCACAAGTGAGAGAGGGACAGAAAGCCCTCCGACTTGCATTTGAAAAATGCTGCATGAAGAACGATAAAAGGGTCATTGAACCAAGAAAAGATGAAACAGACCTGAACTCGTTAACAGATGAATCCCTGAACCAGAAATTAGAGTCCAATGATTCAGCAAATGAAAAAAATGATGTCCAGGACACAGGACATCAAACCCAGCTAACCAAGCTTCGTCACATAAAAATTTTTCACGAAGTCAAAAAATGTCCACAACTGTATTTAGACGAGATATTTCCAGCCAAGAATGTATGGGACTTACGGATTCAAACCCAGCTAACCAAGCTTCGTCACATAAAAATTTTTCACGAAGTCAAAAAATGTCCACAACTGTATTTAGACGAGATATTTCCAGCCAAGAATGTACGAGACCTAGGGCCTCAAACCCAGCTAACCAAGCTTACCACCAATATCAAAGTATTTAAAAAACACAAGGAAAATATCCCACCTGATATAGCACAAATATCTCAACCGGATGAAATAAAGGAAATGGCCGAAGTTTTAACCACTCTGGATTTCAGTCCCTGGGCTAAAGAACCGCCAGACAAGGTAAAGAGGCCTGATAATCGGAGACTGCACTTATTAAAATATAAAGGCAGGTATTACCCACCAGACCCAGGATTATAGTAGTTTTTTTTTAAACAAAAAAATAAAATAAAAATGGACACGTCACAGGATAAATGAGCAAGGAGATAGGATATAACCAATATTAAACTTGTAAAACGTTAAATAAAATTTGTTGAAAGGGGAAAATAATAGACAAAATGTTCGCTAGATGGTAGATTTATTAATATGATCCGGGTATATAATTCAGTTTCGTTTCTTCATTATATTTATATCCTGTACATTATGGGTTATCTTGTAAATTTTGTTTATGCAGGCTTCATAGGTGGACACCTGTTGTAAGATCTTTTTTTTAACAATTTTTTTTGTTCCGTCACTAAGGGAATGTGAAACAGTAAGGTCTGCTTTGCAGATCTTCGTTTCACCTTTTCTCACCTATTTCCTACCTCATACCTTAGTTTGAACCCCAATCTATCGTAGTGTGTCTGCAATACGCTTATATACCGAAAATCCCGCCTAATTTTAAACCACGAGTACAATGCTCGTATTATATATATAAGTCATTCCCAAATAAATAAAAGATTATAGATTATGTATATGTTCACATAATTTTGATTTATTAAAAAGTAGGTTATATAAGTCGTAATTGCGCACACACTATGATATGCATTTTAAACATATCAAAATTATAAATTGTTAAAGTTATTTTGTTTGAATCTATTTACAAATATATTACTGTCGTAATATATTTTGATTTAAAATAAAATTCATTTAGTAAATATTCGTTTAGTAAATAGATTCAAATATTGCAATTTAAAAAGTAAAATCATTTTCTTTAATTTAATAAAAGTTATTCCAAATATTTCTGTTAAAATAAATGATGGACAATAGTTTAATTAGTTAATATTATATAAGTTTATCTAAAAACAGCAGATGTCCACTTAAGGTTTTCTTTAATTAATAAAAGTAATTTTTAATTAAATCTAGTTTGTAATTCGAATGTCGACAGGGAAATTAACAAAAGAAATTAATTAATGTTGAATTCCTTTAGACATTGGGATAGATTTAATTACAGCTGATAAGTCCGATATATTTTTGTAATGCTCCAGGGCAGTTCTATTGTTAACGTCTACTATAAAAAGAATGGTTTTCTTTTGTTCTCCAGTTTGTCTTCTAATGTTTCTAAGAGAAATCATTCTGAGTTCTATTCTAGTAATTTGTAAATCTTGACATGACAGAGTAGAGCGCAAGAAGGCTATTTCTCTCCGGAATGGTCATCTGCTGCCGTAGACCATCGGAAGTTATCACACAGGGAACCCCGGAACTGCTGCTGCTGCTGCCAAAAATATGAACATTTCCAGATTTTGCTGTTAAATTATATAAAAACCTGCCGACCATCAATCTACCTAAATGCTTCTCCAGAGGTAACCCTAAATTAACCCAAGAGCTCTTGTGATAACTAACATGCTATAGCTATTTAAAATTGTTTTCCTTATATTTCACATAACTTCATTATGTATTTCTTTAACGTGTTAATATAATATAATCAACAGTTTTGCTCTATCCTTGGGTTAATATTTTCTATTTATAAAGCTTTCTTTTATTTTATTATGATAATGTGTCAGAATCGTCTTTGACCGAGTGAACTATTCCCTTTATTGAAAGTAAGACGCCGCTATTAAGGCATATTTTAAATTTATAATTTTCCAATTTTATTATCTTGCAAATCACTCGTTCGAGGGCGATTCTATTCTTTAATATATAATATAATCACATAGTTTAAAATCTACATGTTATTGATTTTAATCTAATATGAGAGTATGTGCGAGGTCAATGATTAAATGTGTCCCCTAATGCATGATTGCGTATATAAATCTATACTTACTTTTCAAACCCGCAAGCATGCATTTTCCTATTTTAATTACCGTGTTCTACTTTAATTATAAAGTTCATCATTGACATCGAGAATGTGCGGACCCTTTTAAATGAATTTCGGGGAATTTGATTGGGCATTTCTCTTAATCCGAGTAAAACCCATTCAGTATGTTTTTATATACACTAGTCTCGTATTGCTGGTAAATGAATTGGTTGTTGAGACAGCTTTGTTTTATTATTCCAAGGATTCTTTACACGGCAAAGTCCGTTCTTTTCGTATATTGCAAGTTTCCAGGCAGAGTGTGTTCCAAATGACACACCTGGGAATCAAACGCAATCATCACACAGTCGCTAAGTTTCGGCTGTTCATAAAATACTTTCCTACGGGTTAGCGGCGAGATGCCCTCCGTAATTATTCCGGATCTTCAATATTGTTTTATTTTATATTTATTTTACAAAGCATCCGTGACTTAAATGTGTCACACCCTCCAACTTTAATAATTTCATTATCAGCAATACTGACCTCCCAATGCAACTCTATTTATTATAATTCTCAAATAAATGCTTTGATCACATTCCCACTTTGTTGCTTAGTAAGCTTTTGTCCGTGCTATTCTCGAAATCAATAAATATTTTATAACACTTAATTTCAAATATTTTCTTAAACTTGTATAATTGCTCAAAGCACCTCGCACATGTTCCTATCTCGTCAAGCACATTATCGTAATGCTATTAGCCCGAGGAATAGAATATATCACTTTGTTTTAAAACCTTTTTGTCATTTATTGAAATATAATGCCCACAATTATTTAATACACATCCCTGTCTCATATAAGCAGACAGTGGCGTTATATATATATTTTATGAATAAATTTTGTGAAATTATTTAAAACTAAATTTGATCTCTTATTTTATTTGATTTCTATCACTCTCTCGGTCTATATATATATTTTCTGCATTTCTTTTGTAAATCCATAGACGTTAATTAGCCGTCCAAACTTATTTTAGTATAGAGTCTTTTGTACCTCCCTGACCACCAGGCACCGATCAAAGGTCATACTAGTGGTGGCATCAGATGCGTTGTCACGTAGATGGCGCTGTGAAATTTGGGCTTTACATTCGAACTTAGTATATCTAGAAGGCAACCCCTCCTAGAATGTTCAGTTTCGTGTCTGGGGTTTGAATTCTGCAGTGTGTTAGCGAGATAGACGATTCTGACTGTTACAATATATATATATATATTTAAATCAATTTTTTTTTTTTAAACTTTAATGTATGTGAAACAGAATGCCATCTGGTAAACATTTTATTCAACAATTTAAATTTTTAACAAGGGTTATATTTAAAAACTACAATTACATATTTAAAAAAAAAATTAATTACTTATTTTCTGGCATATAGGACACCCTTTTTCCCCTCAAAATATGGGATGCTGGTGTAATCAAAATTATGAATTGAAATTTCAGCCAGTCTAAAACTTATATTAATATTCATGTATAAGTATTCTATTGCATTTTGTCCTTTTGAGAAAAATATTTACAAATACACATGTATACGTGTAAGCTATATATAGCTATACAACATAGTCATACTGATGTATATATTCTCATAATCATATCAATATCAGAACAAAACATTCAAAATAACAATATTTTTATATTTTTTTAAAAATTAACATTAAATGGTTAAAATATATCCTCAAGGTAAATAACATCCAGTTAAGAAAAGATTCAATCTTCAAATGTATGGAAATGAATTTCTGGGTTTTGAGGTTGATTAAAAGGTATCTAATTACAGTATTTCCTAGTTACACTTTTAGTAGACATAAGTAAAATTCATGAAAAAATGTAGAAAATTATTTTTTTTCTTTAAAATGTGTATAAAAAAGAGAGTGCATTTTATATGCCGCTGTATGCTGGTAAATATAGTATTTAGATATCTTAAATTTTTAGCATGTGATAAATGTATATATCAGTGATGAGGTTTTGAAGAAAAAAACAAATAGTGTTTATACATGCAAATAATGGAAAACTTTTTTCATTTTAATATTAGATATGAAATTCCCAACATTGATAATAAACTAATTATTCTCAACCTAACCAACAACCAGGATTAGATACCCTGATATTCTAGAATTACATAATAATTCAAAGAATTAAAACTAAATAAATTTGATGGTATTAATTTTTGTGAAGAAATTTGTTTCTAAATCAACAAATCTATCTTACTTCATAAGTATCTGCATAGCACTGCTAATGAAATTATTTAAAATTTCAAAATAATTTTAAAAATCAGGCAAGGTGCAGTTTTATTAAGATGAAATGAACTACATTAATTTACATTCACATATAAAATTTGCAAAAACTCATAAAAATAGAATTTGTTAGTAAACGTAAATCATTATGTTATTTTGTAAACTATTATTAATATGTACATATCGTCCAGCATTCTTGTCATAAATAAAGAAAATTTGAAACAACATAGATTTAATAGAAATTAAATCTTTTACATAAATCTTAAATTTAGAATTTAATTATTTGAAATACAAGCATAATTTGTATACTTGGAGAGATAGAGTGGATAGTGGAAGAGAGCTTGAAAGTCTGTGTTCAAATCCTCTACAATTAAATTAATTATTTATGATTATTCTATACTCCCTAACTATTTCTCTTGGGCTAATTTTTTTTTTTAATCATCCTATTTCCATAGGAATATCCATTACCATTTATATTAACTACAAAATTGGTTATGTTAAATGCATATTAAAATGAATTAAGTTTTTATTTGATTATATTGATGTATGTGTTTATTAATTGTCTAAAAGGCAACACATTAATAGTTTTGAATTTTATAAAGTAAATAGTACATTCATTACAAATAAACATCACATGATCACTTTCTTAGGCTTGCTCTTAACTGTTATTAAAACAGGCAAAACTCTCTATACGTATTGCCACTCAGTGCAATCCAGCGTAATCAATGGATGCCAGAAAATATTATAGTGTTTTCAATTTAAGTCTCTGGAGAGTTGCATTAGATCCTAAGATTCTAGGTGCAGTGCTCTCATATCCAAGGCTCACTGATGAAGGCCACAAGCCAGAAACTAGTCTGGGGATATTGGATGAGTAGGCACTAGATGGGGATTTTATGCACAAGTCTTCTGACATTCATTGATTACTCTGGCTTCCCCTGAGTGGCAATACATATAGAGTTTTGCCTGTTTTAATTTCGTTACAAATATGTATATGCTTAGTACTGAGGATCCATAAGACCAGTAACGTAGCAATATAAATAAATAATAGACTTAGATATATATGTATATAATAATATTTAACTACAATAATAACAAGGTAAAATTATCCTCAGGGAAATCATCTTTCACACCAAGAATAATCCAATTAAACATTTATGCTTTCAAAACAAATGTCTCTTGAAATATAAATGAGCATATTTTAACAAATACACATAGTCTTTTGACATGACTAACCTTTAGCATTTAAAGGACTTACAGACAATATACATTTTTGTATACAAATAAATTATATATTAGTCTATAATATAAGGGTTTGAATAAGCACACTATTTATATGTTTATTTTAACCAACTCCACTACTAAACGCTCTCTTGAGGTTTGATTAATCTGTTAATTAGCCTTTGTTGTTAGTAACCCTTTCTACATAAATAAGTACTTTTCATTTGCCACTATTCCAGTTTAGACTGATCATTGCTTGTCAGTCTGCTAGACACTGGTGATTTTCATGATCTCATTCTCCATTTTCATGAGGGAAAGGGAGTATATACTCTGGTTTGTATGCAAATCCCTTGGGACACTATAAATTTTCTAGAGTAGTTTTCTACAGAAGGGAGTAATCCTTGTATATATATAAACAACCTTTATTTACATATGCATTTAGACATTCCTGTATATAATAATAACATATATATTGAAGCAATGGATCCTGAAGTCCGATCCATGCTTCACCGCCTCCTATAAACTTAATCAGTATTGGAGACCTGAATTAAGTTTGTAGCCCAATATCAGCAGGGTTTTGCATTAAAGCTAAAATTAATTACATTTATTAAATGTGTATTTGCATTTAAATATTTCCTTTTAAATAAATTCCATTCTAACAATAAATTGCTGTTTTTAAAAAAATTACTTATAAAACTTATTAATCAAACATATATATACATCAATGAGTTAATGCAAAATTCTGCTGAAATAAAATGCTTATTTTATTAAAAGAAAAAGATATTTTTCTTTTTTAAATCTTGTTAAAATATGGCGTGTGATTTTATTTTGAGATAAGGCCGCCAACATTTTCTAAAGAAATGTATGTTTTTAATTAGTTAGCCCATTCAAGGCAAATTAAAGATGGCCTTTTTAATTAATAAAAATTCAAAGTTTAAAGAATAAAAAAGTTATTTTTAAAAAATGTTACCTTGAAACAAAGGAGCATGGGGGGGGGGTTATCAAGATCTAAAATCATACGCAAAACAATAGAAGGTAGCTAACAAAAAGGTATAAATAGGAGAGAGAACAAAAGACTTGGCCTTTTCAGAGTTTTCTTGCTGTCAGTCAGATTTCTCTTGCGAGAATTCATTCAGATTTCTCTTTCTTGCTTTCAGTCAGATTTCTCTTTGGAGAATTCGTTCAGATTTTCCATTCATTCGTTATCATGTTGACGATTTTTTATTAGTAAGATTGGCGATTGATTAGCTCGGCGGATCCTGTGCTGTGAACCTCTCAGATTTTGCTTCTCATTTAGATCTTGCTCCAAAAAAGTTATTTAACTGTCATCCTTGGAATCACGGAGAAGTTTTAACATGCAACAAGTTAAAAGTCATAGTATTTTGATGGAAACGAATATGATTGGCAGTTAGGCAAATAGCTTTGCCTGCCACTGGGGTTCCTAAAACCAAAATGCTGTAGTATACAACCAATATTAATCTGAACTCTGTGCCAGGTCTGTGGGACTTTTCTTGAAAGAATGCTATGTATTTCCATTTTTCCTTGTCCGGACAAATACCTATCGACGGACGGATCAAGCCACGAATGTCGTGAGAACAGAACCAAGGAACCAGGATGGTAATCGTATCTCTTGTGAACTATTTACTATTCTACCCTTTTTGATCTTATCTTTCTAAGTTGCATTATTGAATTATGTTTCTGATGAGTTTTCGAATAGTTAATGATCTCAGCTGAAAACCCAATTGATTAACTTAGAGTTGAAGACAGTTTTACTTTCTTAAAGCTAATTTATTTGTTACACATTGTGTGTTATTATACAAAAAAAAAAGGCCAAGCTTAAGACAATAATATGTGCATCAGGAAAAACAGCAACAAATTCTGACATACACATATAATTAAAGTCTCTCAAAGAAAAAATTCAGTTAATCATAGCAAATGAAAAATAAGACCCCCATTCTCCCACAACTATTTTACTACCAGAATATCTTAATGTTTTCTTACTCATGAGTCACTTTTTTGTCTTATTTATTTCCTCCTTCTGTACAGCTTAATTTCACTATTTACTCCGAACAGTTCAGGTTGGTTAAACATAAATTTATCCGTAGGTAATAAATGGTTCCGTGACAATTTGTCATAACCTTTGGTTCCACATGTGGCTATACATGACACCATCTTGGTCATGTCCCTTCTCGTTTCTTTTTTTCCCATTCTCATAAAACCGGATGTTTCTAGAGTCAATGTCTCCGTATTCTACACCTCCCCTCACTCTAGAACATAGTCCTTCAACCTTTCTGGCAGCCTACGCTCACGGTGATCTCTTGACGCAGGTGTCCCTTCATCTTGTTGGGTTGGCCCACTATCAGTGTCATGTATCGGGTCCGTAACTTCCAGTAACCTATCCATCTGGTCTGGTTTGTTTTGGCAAAACTCTTCCTGTGTTATTTGTGGCAACACTTCCTTATCTTCTTTAGGTAAGATGTCCCATTGACTGGCATTTCCAATGGTTTCTGGGATATCCGTTCAAGCACACGAGAGATCTCCTTAAGTGGTCTATGTGTTTATGGACAGATGGACCATTCTCTAGTCTTATTTGGTAAATTGTCCTTGATTTCGCACTTATGATGGTTCCGGGTAGCCATCTCTTCCTTAGTATATCACGCACCCAGACTGTATCATTTCTCTTGAACACTTTCAAGTGTTTATAGGAATCACCTTCCAGTTCTCTCTTAGTTCTTTCCTTTCGGGGTAAAATGTTTGACATGTGTGTGTGACATGTTCTGTCGAATAACAGTTCGGCCGGTGATTTACCATCTTTAGACCTTGGCAAAAAATGTTGGAAGAACATGATTTCCAGCAATGCCTCCTCCATCCTAGTCTTGCTTGTTTTCTTCCAGTCCTTTTTTAAACACTGGACTGCCTTCTCTGCCAAACCATTTGATGCAGGGTGGTATGTCGGTGCAAAAATGTGACATATCCCTCTTTCTGTCAGAAAGTCTCCAAACTTGGTGGAGGTAAAGCTTGTTTCATTATCCGATACCAATATCTCGGGGTTTCCATGCATGGTAAACATCTCTTGGAGAGCCCTTTCGGTACATGCTGAGTTTGTCGACCGTAGCAAACCATATTCCACCCAATTGCTGTATGCATCCACCACCACCAAAACCATTTGTCCCTCTATAGGCCCAGCATAATCAATGTGGATCCGTTCCCAGGGTTTGTTTGGTTCTATCCAAGAGCTCAGTGTTTTTCTTGGCAGGTTTGTCTTGGCTTGGCAATTGTGGCACTGTCCCACCATCTCTTCGATCTCTTGGTCAATTCCTGGCCACCACACATATGAATGCGACAAAGCTTTCATTCTCACTATTCCTGGGGTCTGGCATGGAGTAGTCTTAAGACCTGGGCACGACCTTCCATCAGTACGAATACGTGATCTGTCCTGGTGATACACCATTACAGCTTGAGAGGGTTTGATGGGAATTCCAGATAGCTATATGAAGATTATCAGGATGGTGGCTTGGCCATCCTTCCTTTATCCAAGTCCTCATTTGGCAACATCCCGGATCACTAGCTGTCCACTCCGCTATTTTTGCACTATTTACAGTATCGTTCAACTTCACCACTTCCAATAAATTCACTTCCATGAATTCACGTGCTTTATCTGTCTTCAGTGGTAGATGCAATAGGGCGTCAGCATGAGGTATGTCCCTTCCCGGCTTGTGTACTAGTGTATAATCATATGCTGCCAGTATATTAATCCATCTTAGCATTCTCTGGCTGCTATATTCGGGTGTTTTTTTGGTCTTACCTAATATGCCTAATAGTGGGTGATGATCAGTGCATAAGGTGAAATTTCGTCCATAGATGTACTGATGAAATTTCTTTACCGCGAAAATGATAGCGAGGGATTCTTTGTCCAGCTGGCTATAGTTAGTTTCCACGGGTGACAGGGTACGGGAGGCATAGGCTATCGGACGTTCTTGTCCATTTATCAAGTGTGATATGATGGCTCCAACCCCATATTCCAAAGCCTCTGCGGTTACTATAACTTCTTGATTACCTTGGTAATGCATCAACAGACTCTCAGATGACAATAAATCCTTGGTTGCCTGAAAAACCACTTGGTACTCAGCTTTCCACTTCCAGCATTGACCCTTGTGTAATAAGGCATAAAGGGGTTTTAGCTGATGTGCCTTTCCCTTTAAAAAGGTTTTGTAGAAGGTTAGAATTCCCAGAAATGCTTGTAAGTCTTTTACATTTCTTGGTACTGGAGCATTTTTTATCATGGTGACTTTGGGATTTGGACATTTTCCATTTTGATCAATAATATGTCCCAGGAACTTTATTTCTCTCATGGACCAAATGCTCTTAGTGGTATTTATCCTGATTCCCACTTTTTCCAATCGGTCGCATATGGTAAGCATGCGTTCCTTCAGTTCGGTTTCTGATTTAGCATAAATCAGTAGGTCATCCAGGTAGGGGATCACCCCCTCCATATTCTGTGTCATTTGATCTATTTTAGCTTGGAATATATTGGGGACTGTCGTGATTCCATATGGTAGCTTATTGCACTGGAAAAGACCGACATGAGTACAGAGAGTTAGTATTTTTGCAGACCTATCTGTGACTGGGATTTGATGAAAAGCTGACCTCAAATCTATCTTAGTGAAAACTGCAGCTTCCTGGAGTGATGCCACTATTTCTGTGACATTCGGGACCGGATATGCACTTTTTTTAGGTATTGGTTTACAGTAAACCTGTAGTCCCCACAGATCCGTAATCTCCCATCTGGCTTTGTGACTATCACAATTGGAGTGGCCCAATCTGAACTTTCCACTGGCGACAACACCCCTTCCTTTACCAGGGCTGACAGACTTTCTTCGACCTTTGCTCTTAGTGCAAATGGAACCTTCCTGGGTTTGCTTGCTACCGGTTGAGCCTCATTGGTAAGTTCTATGCCTACTGGGTCTATCTTCAGTTTTCCTATTTTTTCCTCAAATGTCCTTGGGAATTTCTGTCACACTACATTTTCTAATTTTACAGTTTTAATCACTTGTATGGATATGCCCAGTGGGTGGAACCAGTTTCAGCCCAGTAAGGGTTTTATGTTCTTTTTGACTATGTACAAAGGCAAAATTTTGCTTTTGTTATTTAATTTCACTGGGACCGAAAATTTTCCACAAATTTGGACGTTGTTTCCATTTACATCAGTGGCGATAACATTAGTCTTATCCAAATTTAGTTTCGACTTGGATATGGTGTTAATTTTTTCCCAGTCTTTTATTGACAGGATGGATAGCCCTGCCCCACTGTCTATCTCCATCGTCACTTTTACATTTATTATTCTGACATCCAGCACTATTTGTTCACTCAGGTTTGTCTCACATTTCTTTATTTTTGCCCTCCTTGTCACTTCCATTATCTTATCACTTCGGTATTGGTTTCTATCCCTGTTTCTGCAAACGATCGCCATATGGCCCTTAATGCCACAAGTCCGGCATTTCAAAGTTCTGTTCTTACATGTCCTTTTCACGTGTCCTTTCATACCACAACAATAACAGCTAAAAGACTCTCGACATCTGTGGTTGTGTTTCCAATTGTTCTAGTTTACGCACATCTATCGTGTAATTTTTTTCTTGGATTCCCTCTCGAAATTCCTTTGCATTAATCACCAGTGTCTCATGAGCCACACATTTCGCAATCACTGCATTATAATCAATCTCTATTTCACTGAGTAGTTGTTTCCTCAGGTTGTGGTCCATCATGCCGTATAGGAACTGGTCTAGGAGCATGTCATCTATGTCCGGGAATGCATAGTCTTATGCTAATGTCTGCAATGCGAGGTTATATTCCGAATAACTTTCATGTGTGTTTTGTTTTCTCATTGTGAATCTCAAATGAGCGACTTTTTTTGTAATTGCTGGTTGAAAATAATGAGTTTTTCAACCAATAGCTTATACAGTATTTGCTCTGGAGTTTTGTTCTCGGCCAACTGTTTAGCAATCTGAACTATGTCTATTCCGGCGAAATACAACAATATCAAGATTTTTGTTTCGTCATCCTCGACTTTATTTAATCTCATATATCTTTCTATTTGTTCAATGTAGAGGGTCCATCCCGCCAGGTTTCCAATTTCAAAATCTCTTAATATGTGTGAGGGTACTGCCATTTTCATATCTATTCTGATCTATTAATTTTTTCCAAATCATGCACAAAAAAAACAACCTCCGATCTAACATACTGTCGACTGCACCATCTGCTGGGTTTTTGAGTAGCTAACGATCTCAGCTGAAAACCCAATTGATTAACTTAGAGTCGGAGACAGTTTTACTTTCTTAAAGCTAATTTATTAGTTACACATTGTGTGTAATTATACAAAAAAAATGTCTATGCTTAAGACAATAATATGTGCATAAGGAAAAACTGCAACAAATTCAGACATATACATATAATTAAAGTCTCTAAAGAAAAAGTTCAGTTACTCACGGCAAATGAAAAATAAGACATCCGTTCTCCCACAACTATTTTACTACCAGAATATCTTAATGTTTTTCTCATGAGTCACTTTTTCATCCCATTTATTGTCTCCTTCTGTACAGCTTAATTTCACTATTTACTCCGAACAGTTAAGGTTGGTTAAACGTAAATTTATCCATAGGTAATAAATGGTTCTGTGACAATTTGTCATAACCTTTGGTTTCACATGTGGCTATACATTACGCCATCTTGGTCACATCCCTTCTCATTTCTTTTTTTCCCATTCTCATAAAACCAGATGTTTCTAGAGTCAACGTCTCCATATTCTACAACTCTTTTTGATCTTACCTTTCTAAATTGCATTATTGAATTATGTTTCTGAATTGTTTTATTTAATTATATTTGTAACTTAACTATTTCTATTAGACTAATCTTAGATATATATATATATTGTGTGATCATCTATTTCTATTTATATTTGAACCTTTTTCCTTCGTTATTCCTCTTTGCTAACATGTTATAAATATTTCGTATTCCATTGCGGTGTAAGTTAAAAGTTAGTTTTTCATTTAAAATATCTTTCCAATTTCAATTATGTTTGTAAATTAAATATGAGTAAGTTTCCTTTGTTTGCCAACTTGATCTCCTCGATAACGCCTCTTTTGTCCACCATTAGCCCCATACTATATCTTATTTAGCTATACACGTCTTAAATAATTTTAAACTGTTTTCAGCACAAAGCAATTAGAAAATGCTTAGCGAAAGATTTTTTTATTGTGCTTTATCGAGGAGAAACGAGTTAACAATTTTATTTAAGTTGGGAAGAAAAGATTTAAACCGCACAATATTATGTCATTACTCTGCCTTATTGTCAACTTATATATTATATAATCAACCAAGGAATAGCAAAGATAGTTAAAACATTCCTAATATTTTCAAATGTCATTTATTAAAATATGTTATTTAAATCTAAAAGCTTAGTTTTCTAATTTTATTTCAATGCTTTATTTTATTTTTCCAATGATCCAGGCATGCAAAACACATAATTTCAGAGTACATTTGCACATTTAACTGTTTAGTTCCATAAGTATTCTTGTCCATTGTCTCTCCCTGATGCTAAGCTTGGGCCGGGTGAGAAAATAATTTATGCATGTCTCGGATAATGTTGTTGGTTCATAATTAGACTCGGTAATAGGTGAAGAGGGCAGAGGTCATAGTATTCTTGATTTAATATCTTGCATATGGGTGGCCTTGAGGTACTTTAGCCTAGTATTCGAACTGAGTTAAACCAGCATACATCATCTGACCGGCACAATATTAAAAAGTAGAACTAATTATAATTTTATATGTATGCTTATTGTTTATAAAGGGGATCACACTTAATAATTATATGTATTTTATCTTTCATGCTTTCAAATAAAGCTAATAAAATTTTAATATAAATAAGATTTAAATCTAGTCTGTTATGTGGTAAATAACATTGATGCAGTTGTTGAAAGGAGTTTTGTTGAAATTAATTCTGTGAGTATTAACATAGTTTAGATTTTAAAATAATCCTTGTCAAGTCATTTGCTAAGTGGTAAATTATTTTTTTCTTTTTAAACATTTTTATTTAAATTCTATTGTTTATTTGGGTCAGATCTTGTAACTGACAAATTTTGAAACTGATTTTTAACATACTTCTATCAAACAAATTTTCTTCAAATTTTATACAAGTGTTGGGTATTGATGACAATACCCAACAGGTATTTAATCTAACATTGTTAGAGGGCCAAATTTCAAGCCACATTGATATTTCTTCTGTCAGCTTTCAGTGATCTACAATAGATGGCAGTATGTTTTTTAAAAAGAGCCCTATTTGGTGACTAGAAGAGTTATAAAATGGGTGGAAGGAAATAATGTAGTGGGGGAAATGCAAGGAGGTTTTAGATTAGACAGGCATATAGGAGGTAGTTTATTTGTAATTACATAACTTATGCGATATGAGTAGGAATTCAGGTAAAGTTATATATGAGTTTTATAGATATAGAGAAAGCATATGATAGAGTAAATAGAAATAGATTATGGATAAGTTTAGAAAATTTGGGAATGGATGAAGCTTTAGTGGATATTATTAAGAAATTATATGAAAATAATAATTATTATATATATAATATATATATATATATATATATATATATATATATATATATATATATATATATATATATCAATTAGGGAATATAGAATCAGTTAAAGTTAAAAATGAGATGGGACTAAGACAAGGATGCCCTATGTCACCTATTTTGTTTGTGTTGTATTTGAGTGAAATGGAAAGAGCAATACAAAGATTAGGAAGAGGGATAGAGATACTGTTAATAGGTGGTAAGGGAGTATATATTTTGTCAGGTCTTTTTTTTTGCGGATATATTTTTGTGTGCAGAAACAAGAGAAGATATGGAAGTTATGCTGAGGACATGTGCAAGGGTGAGTAAAGAGATGGGGGTTAAATTTAATGAAGAAAAATCAAATATAATGATGGTTAATACTGGGGAAAGAGAAGATGTAGAATTTTTATTGGGAGATATTAAGTTAAGTGTGGTGAATAGATATAGTTATTTGGGAATTATTTTAAGTAATCAGAAAAATTATTTGGATGAATGGGAGAAAAAAATGACAAATGAAGCAAAGAAAAGAAAGGGATTGATAAAGAAATTAACAGTGTTTTCATATAATAAATATGATGTAGCTAGAATTATATGAAAGGGAGTTGCAGTAGTAGAGTTAACATATGGTAATGATGCATTATGTGTTAGTAAAGGGGTATTAAATCACTTAGAAAAAGTTCAATGGGAAATATGAAGACATGCATTGGCTACAGATATATGGACAGCAAGGGAGGCAATTCAAGGAAAAATAGGATGGTCAAGTTTTCATATGAGAAATGCAAAAAGTAAAACGAAAATGTTTAGTAGATTGCAGTTTATGGATAATAAAAGAATAGCCAAAATAGTATTTAATTGGGTTATGAGTAATGGGCAGGCAACGAGATGGGTGAGAAAGGTAATGTGATATGCAAAAGATTTGGATAAAGAATTTATAACAGTATATTTATACATAAGATGGGATGATTGTGTTAGGAGGATTGTTGAGTGTTATAGTGGTAAGGAATGGGATAAAAGAATAGATTTATTAATAAAGAATAGGGAGTTAGAGAGATGGAGAACTAGTATGGAGAGTAAAAAGAGTTTAAATATATATAGAAATAAACAGAATATTAGGTGCGAGTTAATATATGATAATAGTAAGGAAAGTAGTTTATTGTTTAAGGCTCGAATGGGAAAAATATGGGTGATTTAGTCTGTAAATTATGTGAGGAAGAAATAGAAAATATTAGGCATCTGTTAATTGAATGTAAATGCTTGAAAACAGAAAGGGTACATATAATGAAGTTATGGAAGAATAAATATGAAAAAAGTGATTATACAGAAAGTGGATTATTGGTTTTTATGCTCGGTTTGGGAAAAGATAAGGGGGATTTAGATATAAAGGTCATAGAGTTGACAAAGATTATGTTGTGGAAATGGGATGAAGCAGAATATGGGAAAACTTAGACTGGGTAATGGAAAATAAAGTGGCTAACAGGTTTCTCTGGGCATAATTGCTGAGAGATTCTTGACTTCGTTTAAGGAGAAGCTACAGTTCATCACATCACTCAATTTCATGACTAAAAGTAGAAAGAAAAAGAAATGGATAAAACTTGCTTTTAAAAAAACAAAAACACTGCTTTCATAAATAAAAAAATCTTTTAAACTACTTTTAATGCACATGAATTTTATTTCAATTATTTAAATTCTCAGTTTTTAAATTTAAATGTGAATATTTTACAAAAAGTCTATTAGTGCAAAATATCCGAATACTAAAAAATAAAAATAATATATTTTGTAAAAAAAATTTAATTTGATATAAAACTAAAAATTTGGTTGTTTACTTTACTTGAAATAAAATCATGCACAAATTAATTAATTCAATCACTATTTTTAAAATTAGTAATTGAATTAATTTATGTAGGCCCCATGCTTTTATTTCCAGTTAAATATAGCAACCAAAATTGTGATTGAAAAATATGTATTAAAATGGTATGTTCTAGCAGACTATTTATTTCACCTATTCTATCCCATAACTATCTGTGCTAACTTTAAACCCCCTCGAGTACACATATATCTAAATAAACATCAGTATATATGTATCAGGACAAACCGTATATGCAAGAACAGGCTGTGGTATACAATAGGTTTACATATATTGTAGCAGATTTCTATTGGAAATTAGATCTTTTAAAATTATAAATTCATTAATTCATTAGTTTTCATGGAGAATCGTATATATGTATAAATTCCACATAAGGCCAGCATACATATATAACAAAATGTTTATAAAAGTTTTGTTAAATTTAAAACAAAATATCAATAAAAGTCATGCCACACACAACTGTTTTAAGTTTGTGTGAAAGCTAAATTTATAAATTATATTTTTACAATAATAATTTTTAAAGTATAACTTGGTTAAAATCAAAACTTGTTGAAATGGCATTATTTTAGATCCCATTGGGACTTGAGTTGGCCAAACTAAACTAAATTTAAACAACTTAAAAATTAAACAATAGAAAAGCCAATTTTATAAATTTAAAATTGAAATTGTAGTCAAGTTAATGGATTTCTCTACTATGAGACCAGTTTGTGGGAAAATATAATATAGGATTTAAAACTGGTATACGTAGCCTATATTTTGGCATTTTAATATATTCTGTAAAATTCATGTGTGTTGCTACAAAAATTCACACCCATTTAAACTTTATAATGTGTGAGTAAGAGTGCCACAGGTTTGTCATTTCTTCCTATGGACAATGGTCACCTTCAACCCCATCCTACATGCTGCATGGCATGTGATCATAATCACCGGGATGGAGAGTTCTAGTCACAGCCTGCTGTGAAGAGAAGACAACAACAACAAGCAACCTATCCAGAGAACAATGTCTACTCCCAAGTGCCTGATGTTCAAGCTACCAAAGATTTGTAATATTTCTTTAAATCACAGAGCTTTTAAATTAATCTATAAATATTAAGCTAGCTACTGTAATCTTATAAACGTTCAACATAATCATTTAAATTATTAATTTTTTTAAACTAAATTATTTCTAAAGTTAGAACTAAACTTGCCTAGATTATTGTTAATGATCATCTCTTAACCTAAATAACTGTAATCAGTTATTTGATTTTGCTAAAAACTGCAGTCATGCCTATATTTTCTGTCTTTAATTTTTTCATTTTCGTTATTTTTTATATGTTATGATATGCCAACATTTTGAGACAGTGAATAGTTATTTTAATAAATTTTTAGGGAGATATCATTATAAGCTCTCCAGCATAATATTTGACAATGCTGCTTAGCATAAATAAATTGCTACTTCAAAATCCTATTCTAATAGATAATAACCGATCACTACGCGCTCGTTATTATCATTATTTTATTCATTTTAATCGCATTATGTTTAGTAAAGTTTGCTTAGTGAATTACCAGATTATAAGTTATTTATTTGTTAGAAGTAAAATGATAGCTAAGAGTGATATTAAAAGTATATTTTGAAATGTTAAGACTGTTAAATGTACTCTCTCCTCCCTAACTTAATCTTATATATATATGAATACAGATTCAGTATATTAACTGGATTAATAATTTAATTAACCCTTTACTTATTGTGTTTGCTATATGCTATCCAAAACCTGAGTCAACTTAGTTTTAGCAGATAAAAACTATCTATTTAGGCACATTAATTAATTAATTTTATACACATATTGTATTAATCTATGTGCTGTGGGTGTGTTTTTATTAAGCACCAAGTGTGCACTAATATCTTGCTACACCTTTTCTTTGAAATGGATTTATGATATCAAGCCACCCATTCTTCAGTTTGGATGGCTATCTTTTAGAACTGGAATACAGGAGTCTAGAATCTTTTTCAAAGCCTATCCAACTTCTCAAACTGATATCTTCTTATTATTAATAGTGGCAAGTCATTCGGTCCTAGAGCATGAACAATTACTCACTCATACCATGACCTTAATTTTAGTATTTTATTAGATGCAAACCTAAAGATAACCAATTCTTCTCGCTCTTAACAATAATACTTTAACATTAATCTGAACCAGCAAGCTAGTTTACCATGATGAATCTGCATTTTGAGCTTATTTAATTGCTCTTTTATAATATTTAGATGATCAGCTTAATGCTATAAATGTAATAACCATTCTGGCTAGCATTTAGCTCTTAACATTGGCAAGCCAAAGCTTAAGTTGGCATATCAAAATGTAATAGGCATGCTTTATTAACTGCAGATAGTTGTATATATTAAATTACCATATTAAAAATGAGACCACCATAACAATATTTATCTCATCATTACTGTAATGTCTGTGTGTGGAATTATATACACCTAATACTAAATAATTAATGTTCTTTGCTTTAGTTAATTATTATTTAATTATTTATTTTAATAAACTTATTTAAAATTAAAATTTGTTTCATGTTATTGCTTGCAATCCAACTCCAAATCATCCACATTTTTATTAATATGTAGAATATGCCTTCTTTAGTTAAGTCATAGTGTATAGATAAATTAATAATTAGTCCCTGTGTCTCATGATTCTCCCTTTGCTCAGTCAGTTCGCAAAGGAAATTGAGACCCAGTGTAACCTCATAAATGTCATTCATAGGGTATTAAATCATGGGGTATTGGTAAATGAGTCGAGGTTTGGTCAGATACGAGGTCTAACCACCTCATCTAGATCAGTTTTGGTGTATTTTGCCTGGACTCTGGATTTTGTTGTGTGATTGTATGGATATGACCGTTACAGCATATTTACCTATTTAATGAGATTTATTTAAACTTCTTTGTATTAAAATTTCATTCTTTGTAGTCAAATTACAATCTTTAGTGTCTATATAAATCTATTAAGCCATAGATATAGGTAGATTTCCACCTTTATTGATTAAAAAATGTCACCTTGACAACAGATTGAGATTAATGATATTGGTATTATTTAAGTGTTGACTATGTTCATGCATTTACATTGAATACCTATCTAGTCTTAAATATTATTAGGTTTATTATATAAGTAATATATTCTTGGAATGCAACTTGAAAGTTATAATTATTTGTTAGTCTGCTTTCATAACAGGTTATATTTACCTGTTTAATGAGATTTGTTTAAACTTCTTTGTATCTCTCTGTAGTTAAGTTGCAATCTTTAGTGTCTATATAAATCTATTAAACCATAGATATAGATAGATTTCCACCTTTATTGATTAAAAGATGTTGCCTTGACAACAGATTGAGATTGTTGATTGTTAATGATATTGGTATTGTTTGTGTTGATGGCTTTCATGTTTATATATATTGGTTTAGTGCATTACTTATCAAATTAAATAAAAATATTTTTTGTAAAATATTTTTTATTTCTGAGAAATTTTAACAAAATCACCTTTCCTTTATTTTATTGTAATATCTTATATAAATACAATTTATCCAAAACACTTTTAATACTTTTTAGCAAAAGCCTAAAAAAAAAGAACAATCTAAACGTCAGGTGTATGAATATATGCACAATAAAAGACTTTTGCTAAAAAGTGTTAAAAGTGGTTTGGATAAATTGTATTTTTTTATTTATATTATTATTTTTATTTTTTACACATAATGTTTAAAGAATTTGTCAAGAATTTATGTTGTAGCTCCAAAACATGTTGATAAATGCGATATTTTACATGATGTACATTTATTGAGTGATTTTTTAAAATAATATTTAATTTTAACATGAAGTGCATTGATTATATTAAATATCGTCAAGCTGATTTAGCTTAAAAATAATCATTTAGTTAAATTGTTTATTTGCCAAGAGATACATTATTATTTTTTCTTCTGTTTTTTTAAACATTATAATGATATATTTCGAAATTTATGATGTTAGTCCTAAAATTGAGTTGCTGGAATAAAATTAAAATAGTAGCACCCTACTAAGAATAATGAGGAAGGGTTACCATATGATCATAGAATTCTGTTATCTGTTCACTTTATCTATCTCTGAGCAGAAAATTTGATGTGCCTATTACTATATCATTTCCTCTTACAGTTGAAAAGAGAAATTAAGCAGTTTTCAAATAATTTTGTTTAATAATTATCAATAAAATAAAATAAAAGTATAATTCTCTATGATGTAAGGGGCTTTTTGAAATTTATTATATAGTCTTAAAATTATGATTGCAATAATAAACTATGTTAAGACAGCAAGCAATACATAGTGACTACCAATGACAATCAAATGTTATTGCTTGGCCATTATATTCCATTATTTAATCACTTAAATTGCCTTGGAGCAGAGATTGAACATACAAGGCTCACTGAAATGGACGATGTGGCTTTAAGTATTGTGATGCTAAAATAAACTGCATCAAGAGAATTTTGTGCAACGATGAATTTTACCATTAGTAGCAATATATTCATCATTTGACTGTAGCAATCGATGGCCCAGTTATTTTATCTGCTTTTTGTCATATAGCAAGATTGTATAATGATGACTGCTGGACAGTTGAATTGTAAGCAAGAAGAAATAAATTCTATTATATTGCATTGAAAAGTGTTTATATAAGAAGTAAATGGTATTTGATTTAAGATTATATTAAATACAAAGGGACACACTGAAAAAGAAATTGTACTATGATAATTAAAAATAATTTTATCTTACATTTAATAAAATTTAGCATAGATAAATCATTCTTTTTGTATTAATAGTTTTGATTTTATTAAATTCTATAATTTGCAGGTCATACCTGTTTTTACATTGATTTTTATATAAATTCAAGTTTTGCATAAGTTGAGCGTATTTTATATATGTGATGTCTTATTGTTTTCATGCTCTATATATTAATGATTTATATTATTATAGATTTTAAACATTTATTGAATGTTGGGATTATGCTTTAATATATGTATAAAAACCTTAATATAAAAGTAATGTTATGTTCACTACAGAAAAGAATTTACCGTTAACTGAAAGAGACCTTTTGATTCCTCTTTGAGGCCTTAAAGAAATTAAGCAGTGCAAATTCCTAATGACCACTCCATGTTTTTGTTGCTGCAGCTATTATTAACATGTGATTATTCATATAGTATATGAATAAGGTTGGCCTGCTGACCAATATGCATCAGCCAACATAGTGAGCTTATTGGCTTTTTACCTCTGAGTTTAAGATCAAGAAATATGGTTTTTCTTTTCAATTGCCTTTATAGTTAGTTCTAATTGAAATATCAGTTAAGTTTTTTTGAAGACAGGATGAATGTATGTGTGAATAAGCTTTTTTAAAAAAATAGATATCTAGACAAAACTAAACTGTGCCCCTTATTCCCAGGAAGCTTTAAAATCATCAGCCATGACAGTGATTGGTGGCCAAAAATGGATGGTGCTCAGAATCCTCTGATTGGCTGCCATTTGATGATACTTTTTTATTTAGGAACTTATGACTGCAGATCACTTTCAAGTCAAGGAAGATTTCAAGAATCAGAAGAGTAATAAGTTAATATTAAATGAGATTTTGTTTGAGTTTGTGAATTAGAAGAAAAGGTGAAGAGACATTTTATTTTAAAAATGGATATGTACTGGACCACATAAACCCAAATATTGGAAGCTCAAGTGGAGTAAAATTCATTATAAATAAAAAATGGAACACCATCACCATGGAGATTGATGATGTATCAGACAGAGTGGATAATTAGTTATTCAACTTAATGGAAGATAGCAAATGCAGATAATTCAGATTTATATACCATGTTCTCATTGTGATGAAGAAATAGAGAATTTTTATTATGGGATGTACAAAAATGCTTTAGCTCAGTCCAAACATTTTAAAATTAGCACGGGAAACTTTAATGCTAGAATTGGCAAATAGATTAAAATATTACAGTGCCACGGGTAAATTTGGTTATGGTGATAAAAATGAGAGAGGACATAAACTTGTAAAATTTTCAGAAAAAGAAAAACTTTGTTATGAATTCTTTCTTTGAGAAAAATAGTAAATGGAAAGGGACATAGAAGCATCCCAATAAAGATTGGACTATGTTTTCATTAACAGAAAATATGTATTTCAAGTTTGTAATGATCTTATTAAATTCAACATAAGCTATTGTCAATTAATGAGATGTAAGATTTATGTTAATGCAAAACTAGAGATATAAATAATTATTAAAAAAAATAATATTCACAGTTGATATTCCTAATCTTCAGAAACATTCTAATGAATTTAAATTAGAACTTGCAAACCATTTTTAAGTATTAGCAGATTATAAAGATGTTTCAGATTTGAATGAAATCGTCAAGAAAATAATTGATAAATTATTAGGAACTGCAATAAATAGAGCTGCTACAAAAAAGCAGCAATTGATCAGAAAAAATTCTACTGAGAAAAGAATTTATAAAGAAAAGAAAGAATATGAAAATATATAAAACTGAACCATTAAGAAGGATTGGATATCTATGAAAAAGAATTAATAATGATATAAAAAATATAAATTGTGAATTAGCAAGAAAAGCTATAGAAGAGAATAAAAGTATCAAAAGTGTATACTTCTTGGTATTGGTAGGGAACATTTCTGCAGTAAGAAGAAAATCTAGAATTATTACTAAAAAAAGAGAGATGACATCATAAAAAATGTGGTAGAGTTCTATAAAGAATTATATAGCAATAAAGAACAAGAATAAGTTTCTCCTACAATTATTAATCTGAATTTTTCAGGATTTCAAATGAAGAAGTGAGGCATGCAATTAAACCTATGAAGGGGAAAGGTCCTAATAATGCTGAAATTCTAATTGATATCTTATTGACAAAGTTATATACCAAGTGGCTAAATGATAAGGATGTACTAGATCATTGGAAAAATGCAGTATTAATATTTAGAAAAAATTATAACAATAATTTTTTTTAAATTGAATTTAGTAGTTAGGAAATATAAATGTTCTGAAGAAGATTGCTGGGCCAATCGAAACTGTAAACTGTAAAAGAGGGTGGTAAATAAAGCATTGTGTAACAGTAGTAAAGTGCATGGATGATTTAGTATTATATGGTAATATTTAAAAAAGTGGTAAAGAAGATATTAGAAATTACAAACCTATTAGTTTTATACAAAATTTTTACCAAGATAATTACAATTTGTCCACACTGAACTTTGGATTTTACCTAATTAAAAGAAAAAACTGGATTTAAAAGTGGTTTTAGTACAGAGGATCATATCCAACTATTGAGAGAAGTTATAGAAAGGTCCAATGAATATCAGTTGTCATTATGTTTTGGATTTGTAAATTATGAAAAGGCATTTGATTCTACAAGCATTTCTTCAGTGATTAAAGCATTGGATCATCAAGATGTAGACCCAGGATATTGTCATATTCAAAAAGTGAAACAGCAACAATTAGATTACATAATGCTCACTAAGAAGATTAATATTGAGAAGGGTGCAAGATAGGGTGATTCCATATCTCCAAAACTTTTTACAGCAGGTTTGCAAAAAGTACTTTGTGGATTAAAATGGGAATTTTAAGGGAGTAAAAGTAAATAGATATTATTTAAGTCATCTAGATTTTGTAAATGATGTAATTGTTTTTGCCAATAATACTTCAGAATTTTAGATGTTACAAGCATTATCAGATGAAAGTAGGGCTAAAGGAAAATGGTAAAAAGACTTATGCTCTATAGATTTTTTCAAAAGAAGAAAATAAAAATTAATAATAGAAGTTAACAACTAGGAAAATCTTAGTCAAATTATGAATACAGATGGAAACATAATGAATAAAATTAATCATAGAATTAAACTTGGATAGAATGGTATTGATAGAAATATCTTAATATTAAAAAGAAATATGTCTATGTGTTTGAAAAGAAGAGTTTTCAATAAATGTGTATTACCAGTTCTTACTTGATAGATCTATGACTTGGTCACTTAACAGGAGATCAGTACAGAGGCTTCAGACCATTCAAAAAGTATGAGAGATGCATGTTATGAGTAGCAAGAAGAGATTGAAAATGAAACACATAGGTCAGAGAACTAACAGATGTTAATGATATTGAAAGAATTAAGAGATTAAAGTGGAAATGACATAATCCTAGAAGAGATGATAATAGATGGACAGTTTAAATCTTAAATTGGATTTAAAGATTTTGTAAAAAGACATAGAAAGAAGCCATACATAAGATGGATGGAAGAAGTAAAGAAATATGCTGGGGTGATGTGGAGAAGAAAGGATAGCAATTAGAGAAACAGGATTAAACTTGAAAAAATATTCATTCTGCAGCTGATCAATAATGTTTGAAAATGATGACGATTATGTTATTATATTGAAGTTTTTAATAATAATATGATCTGTTAGAAGTGAACAATTAGGATGAGTGCAATTCTTCAGTTCATTAATTTCCTATATTGAGTACTAATCCAGAAATTTTTAGCTTCAGTATAATTACAAAATAGTTTGTCCCAATGAAAGGTGACTGGTTTTCTTTCTGAGTAGCACCCACCATCTATTAATCAATTCATGTCTTAGACACTGACATTTTAACATGTCTGAATAACAAGTTACAATATGAAATGTTTCATACCTTAGTTCATGTTATAACAATGCGCTAATATTAAACTTTGCTGTAAACTGGGCAAAACTGTGACTAAAATATTTGAAATGATTCATAAAGATTATGACAGTGAGGCCATGAATTACATGAATGTTTTCAAATAGTTTAAAAGATTTCATGATGACAGGGAAAGCTACAAACATACAAAACATTGTCATATTTCATATCATAACTCATAGCCCATACACAATAGCACTTTAACATTTTGTGGTGAATAGCTGAACTATGTTGACATAGTAGTGCCTTAGAATTTTTGTGGGAATAAACTATGTTGACACACTAGGTGCCTTAAAATTTTTGTGAATAGCTGAATCATGTTGACATAGTGTTTAGAGTTGTTGTGGTGAATAGCTAAACAATGTTGACACACTAAGTGCTTTAAAATTTTTGTGGTGAATATCTGAACTATGCTGACATAGTAGTGTCTTAGAATTGTGGTGAGTAGCTAAACTATGTTGACACACTAGGCACCTTAAAATTTTTCTGGCGAATAGCTAAGCTATTGCTATGTAAAATATGCATTGATTCTGAGTGCAGCAAATGGTTTGGAGAGATGAAGAGAGAGTCAATTATTATTTCAGTAGGTTTATGTACAAGAATGACTATACTTTATATTTACTATAACAGTAAAAATTAAGATTAGAAGTTAGGATTATATAAATAGATCTTAGTCCAATTGCCTTACAGAAGTTACACTTAATAGCTCAATAGATCTATGCTAGATTTTCCTTTATATTTAAACTGACTCAGGAGAAATATGAAATTATGGCTAAATAAAAACTCATTTTATTGATTCATATTTTTTTATTAAATCACATAATATTAATACATTAATAGTCAAATAATCATTAAAAATAGTAATTATATAATATAATGAAAATACAATTTAATTATAAAGATTTTTATATTTCAGGCACTGTAATTTTCTATATGAATTATTCTATTTTAAAATATTCTTATTTCAATACTCTAACTCCATAAAATGAAAGTATGTAGAATTGTCATTTTACATCATCAAAGTTAATATTTAAAATCAAATTTCTAACATATCATTCAAAAGGTAAAAATAATTTTCATATCCAAATAAGTTTTTTTTTTTTAATAAATGCAAGCATTTTGTGAAGATGGATATAAAATACAGAGATGTGTGTGTTATTTTATTATTATTCAATACAAGCCATATATGTTAATGTACCATTTAATATTCTAGCATAATATGGATAGATTATTTGTAAACATCTTTATGTGCCTCTTATGATATGTTGTTAGCCACACACTGAAATCATTATTATTTTTTTATTCGTGTAAGCATGAAAAAGAATGCATGATATAGACAAAATATTAACATAATAGACCAACTGATCCTTGAGAAATTTTTTAAAGTCGTTATGGTATTACCTAATAAAGTTAAAGATGTATCCATTTTCGATTATTAGTTGATACTCTCGTAACATAAAAATATAAACAAAAATATCCATTATCAATTGACAATAAATATTCTAATATACCTTTGTCTTGATACATATATTAAAATGATATATCAATATTATTATCAGAATCAATTCTTAAATATTATTTGTCTAAATGCATATATGCACTTTTTTAAAAATATTTTAAAATGCAAGTAAACAAAATGTTGACATTTAAATATTTGTATTGTAAAATGTTACCAGCCTAATACTCATTTATCCCAGCATATATTTGTACTATATCTTTTAATATAAACATGATTTTAAAAAAAAAATTACACAAAAAAATTGTATTGCTCTATATACATCAATTTTATATCTTTAATAAAATTATTGTATTCTTATTGATATATATATATATCAATGTATTAAAGATTAATTATTTATTGTATTCTTATTGATATATATATATATCAATGTATTAAAGATTAATTATTGCTTATAATATTAATAGCCAAGTACAATTCACTCAGTTCAGTACTATAGACTTAAAAATATTATTTGTCAGTTTAAAAAATTCTACACCTTTTCTTCCTCTAATCATGAGAAAAATTTTAGACATCATTATTGGGCTAAGAAAAATATTTTATGTAGTGAATCAAATGAAAAATTAAGGAGTCTTGGTATATTGTTAATTTTAATAATGCTATAAATCAAAGATTTAGTATACAACTGAGCCTATTCTGAAATTATAATCACCAAAAATAGTTATCATGACTGCACTGAAAGTTCATTTGGTCATTAATATTTTAAAAATTATTTTTCACATTGATATACTAGGGGTTATTTTATTTACAGTTTAGATACTGTTTATTATATATATATATAATCCTGTCTGATATTATATGTGATTGGATGGATAACAAGATTGTTTCAAAAAAATAAAATTGTGGTGATGAAGGGAATAGACCTAGTCAGTTTCAGTCCAGCTGTTAAGAAGAAAACAGCAGTAGCATTTCATTTCTTTAGAAAAGAACAATGAATAGTTAAGCTTATACTTTAAAATAAGACTGATCTTATTTCTAGTCTTCAAAAATCATTTTGGAAATGGAATTGAAAATTATGTGATAAGCTTTAGCTAAAATCTGAGCATTACTTATTCAATATGTAACCTGTTCCTCTAAAAAATGTAGAAAATTCCTGGAAGAAATTTGCAACAAGCCTTGTGTGTTTATATAGATTCATGACTGTCTGAGTCTATGTTAACCTGATATGGAAATCTGTGTTAATCTAAAAATATATTGTAAAATGAAAGCTACAGAAAAAAATAATCAGAGGAGACAATTGAAAAACTGAACCATGTATTACATGATCTAGGATTATAATCTAAAACAGAAATCTACAAAAAGAAATAACATTAATGAGAGAACTTTTATAAAAATGATTTTTTAAAATTGAACACTTGAAGCTAGAAGAAAAATTAAAATGAAAATAAATGAAACTTGTAAATTCAAAAGGACTAATAGAAAAAACAAATCTATGGTAAAAAATATTTTAGTGTGCACATCTATATTTACAAATAATTTTTAATATAAATAACAATTGATAATAATGAATAATTTTGACTTAGATTTTTTTAATGAAACATGTTTTTGTTTTTCCCCTCAGAAAATGTAAAAGTTTATTAGACTTTCACATATTTATAAAAAAAGAGAAAGGTTTTAACTAAACCTGTTTTCAGATTTAATTTTTGTAATAAGGGAATAATTGAATTAATGTGAATGTTAAATAATTAGAATCAATAGGAAATAATATTTGTTTTATTTTAAATTATATTTATATGTTAGGTTGGAAATTGTCATATATATTTCTGAGTTTATTATTTATTAGTTAATTTCATTAAATAATTATTAAAAAAAATAATACAGTAGTTTCTGAAATTATTTTTTGTATGTTAATGTATTTATTTCTCCAGCTATCTGTTCTGTCGATTGACAATGTGTGTGTGTGTCTTGATTTCATCATAGCATAGTGTTTGAGGGATTTTAAAATTACCTTAGTAAACTATTTAAGGTAAAGTGGATTAATCCTATGCATTTGTATTTTTTCTTGTTCTCTGTCACAGTTCCTAATCTTTGTGATCCTGAACTAGCACTAGGACAATAAGTTATTTTTAATATATCTGAGGTATATATTTGTGTTTTGACATTCTAGATGATTCTCTGGATGGCTCAATGGTCAATATTATCTTTAAAGTCCATTCACTGTAGTTTATTTATACAAATTAAAAATTAGTTTATTGTTGTATCATACATTCATGGTACCACATGGCCAGAGCATTGATGATGACCAGCATGTATTATAATTCCAGCATTTTTATTATGGAACTGTAGCATTTAAGTATATGCATGCAGATGATTATATTTATACCATATCTTAAGTTTGGCATTGACTAGATAATCAGCTACATGTTGATACTGAACCTTTTTTAAAACCAGTTATCAAGGGATTATTGTTGATTATTCATGTTTGATGCCAGCAATGTAACTTAATATTGTTATAGATACTTATTTTATTCTTTCTGAAATTTCTTATGCTCTTTTTACAGTCATTGATGATTGTAACTATTGTGGTGGGTTGATGATGACTTGCGATTACCCTGTATTACTTTTTTATTCATTCCATTACAACCAGGGTGAACAATTATTTCGGCTCAGAGCCATTTTTGTGGATGCAGAGGTTAGCAAAGGGCCATATTGGGGGCCACTTTATTAAACACACAACATTCATCACTGATTTTACATTTTTTCAGAGGGTTCATGGTTTCACTAAAGTTAGAAATTTATATATTTACTGTTGCAAAAACAAAATTGAAATTAACCAGATCAATCACATCATATCTACAATGTGCATGTGTATGATGTGGCCATCCTAGTGGAAAATACGAGATGAATCTTTGGTCACGCATGGGAAGGAAATCTCAGTTCAAGATGGATTTTTTGACTGTCTTGGTGGACCACAAAAAACTCTTAGAAGGCCGCTATTTGTCCACCCCTGCATTACAATATATATATATATATATATATAACATACCAATGCATGAAACAAAGTAAATGTACTTTAAAATATTAATAGCCAAGCAAACTTTCACTGCTATCAAATTCATAGCAACTGAATGTTATAAAATGAAAAAACTGTTAATAACTAAAATTCCAGAGCATGTTTAAACACACTTTACTAAGTCTCTGATTCAATCCCATCTACATAAGAGTAGAATTTTTGTCTTATTATCTGCAATGTTGTTTACAATCATATAACATGATCTGTCTATATTTGCAATTCTGCTGGGTTATTTACATCAAATGGCATTATAATATTATGGTGCATTGCTATGTTGCCTATCTACATTATTCCATAGCAAATCTTGACTAAGCCAATTATCTACTGCATATAGGGCTCAAACTATCAACTTTATCAACTGATGGGTACATAAACCAGGTTTACCTAAGCCAGCTTAACACTCATTACATTATTTTAGAAATAATATACAAGCTTAATTTTAAGCTTAACAAAAGAGTTTATTGCCCTGAATAGTTCAATTAGCTGTTTAGATAATGGTATGTTATTAATAAACATATTTTTCTTGCATTCCTATCAACCAAGTTTCCTTCACAGTACTGCTGATGCTATATTGTGCTGTAGCGCACTACTCCATTTAAGGTTAGTAACTTTATTTTGCATATTTGTTTTCTATGCAAATTAGCATATGTTTCATACAGCATTTACATAATTTTATGATTACTGACTTTTTCTAGAATGCAATTTTAATATCTTACCTTTGACTAAATTTATCCACACACATTCATGTATCTTATTTTATATATACATATGTAGTACTACAACAGTTCCAGATTTTTTTATTTTTTATTTTCTTATCATTTAAATCAATGCCAATTTTCTGAGGTCATAATCTTGCCTAGATTCTTATGATTAAAGAAAATAATGAAATTATGGATTATATTTAGATGTATTATATTGCCACATATGTTCTTTAAGATATAAATAAACTAATCTTAGTTTCTGCATAGTAAATGGTTAATCAATTACATTCCACACCTACAAGAAAATACAGAAATATCTATACTCAATACAATACACTCATTATTTTAGTTATTATAACATGTAATCATATAAAAAAAAAAATTTACTATTCAATGTTACACATAAAGAATAAATCAAACACTCAAATATAATGGCTTCACATTAATAAAATGTAACATTGAAAATTGTATTGATCTGAAGATCATGTAGTAAGTTGGATCACCAGAATTGAGAGGGTTAGCTTACAATATTTAAATCCATAGCCATCAGAATCTGTCACTCCATCACTGCATTAATTGAATTATGCAAGGCCTTACTTCCATTTGTTAACTACTTCATACTATTCCTTTTCTAATGTAAGCCTGGTATTAATTGAATGTTATTGGCCTATTACTTAATTCATTTGTTGACTCATTTCACAAATATTAAAATAAACTTCTTATGATAATAGTTAACAATCATACACATACACATATACTTAAGAATTCCATTTTGAATAACAAGTGTCAAATTAACTCATCCTACATCTTTAGCACCATCTACTTTAGGTAACTATAGTAAAGACTATTATTAATCACTTACTAAACTAGAGATTTTCTCTAGCACAGATATAAATCTTAATGCTTAATTAAAGATTAATATATTTGATTTTTTAAAAATTAAACACATGGAATTATTCACATTTTTCCCCCATGTGTAATATTTTTAAAATATATTAAATAACCTCAATATTACCACATTTTTTAAAATTCATGTAAGAATAAAATAAAAGATAAATGACTCCCAAGATGCATTTTGTGCTGAACCAGCACTCATCAGTTGGTCCAGGTCACTATCTCTCATATATATCTCTATTATATGAAAAATATTTATATTAAAATAATTACATTTTGAATTACAAGTGTCAAATTAATTCACTCCACATCTGTGACACCATCTACTTTAAATAAATATACTTAAGAATATAGTTTAATGTATCAATTTCATTATTTTTCATTTTGCTGTTTATATCAACACAGAATAAACATGGATTTGCACAAGTATGATTAAATATTTATTAAGCTTATATACATTTACAATACATAATCTGAAATATCGTTTGCCTAATATCATTGTTAAGTATAATGTCTAGTTGCCATGCAACTATTGAAACAAGGGACTTCTGTTGTCATTTTAGGCATGCCTAATCCTTTCAGCTATACTGTGGCAGCTTGCCTTGTATGTAGGTAAGGTAACATTTCCAGATACATGCTTGCTGCTTACCTCATGTCAGGTTAAATATCTGGCAGCTTCCAGTTCAATATGAACTTGCCTCATTGCTTTATAATATTGAGAACAATGTGCATGCTGCTATTCAGTTCTGACAATTATTTGGTAGTCTGACCTTATCTTCAAATGCACTACCAAATTATGATATCCCCTCTCTTAATGGGAGCACTTTAATTTGCTGAGTATCTTCACCTATTGATCTGCTTCTGCTATTGGCTATATTTTATCTATATATATTCACTGGTCGTAATGATGAATGCTGAAGCGGGCCAAGATAAGATGGAATCTTGTCATGTCCACTACTTGAAGATAAGTTGAGGCATAAAACATTCATGTTCTATTTAAACTGTAAAATTATTAATCAATTTGTTTAAAATTTATCTTAAGTGTAATAATAATAATTTGATCTATTTATTTTTAATTTGGAAACCTTATCTTAATGCTGTTTGAATTTCTTTATTCTAAAAAAAAAAATGTTTATAAAATAAATATAAATCATTTCAAAATAATTCAATGACTTTTTTCTTTAATTTCCTTTTATAATTACTAAGTTATATATATTTTTAAAAAACTATTTATTTTTACTTTTAAATAAAAGAAAGTAAGGACGGATATTCAAAGATAATTTACAATAATAAATTTATAATAAAATAAAAAAATACTAATTAAGGATCTTGAATTATTTTTTTGCAATAATAATCTTCACATTGAATATATTTCAATCTTTGTTATATCAGAATGAGAAAACAAAATATTTTATAAGTATATTTTAAACTATACAGATTAAATTATAAAATATTTTTTTATCTATTATACTTGACGTCAAAAAATTAGTCATTTATAATATACTAATTTTACAGGACAAATAAATCCTGGCTTATGATGGAGTTTCGGAAATTTTTTACAAGAACCCATTTTTCTAGCGCTTTCACATATGTAAAGCAATTATTTATTTCAGGATGTATATAACTTTGAGTTTTTAAAATAGTTATGCTACACATCAATATATTAAGGGTTTCTTATGATATATACATATATTGGTATTTAATCTCTGACTTTCAAACTTCTACATCTATTCAATTTATCTTATACAATCGATACACATGATCACATACATTTGAAAAAGGTAAATGATCTCCAATATTCGTAATTTGTGCTGAATCAGCACTCATTAGTTGGTCCAGATCACAATCTCCCACACATATATACAATCAATGCTGTTTTATTAAGGTAGCAAATCTTCAAACTTTAATAGACACTTTAATAGACAAGCTTCAATCTTATCCACTATCCAACTCTTCAGCCATCCATTTCATTGAAAATCGGAGGATGGAATGCTCAAAGTCCTTGTTGATGCCAATATTGAGATTATTTATCTTTTTCAAATGTATGTGGTCATTTGTATCAGTTGTGTAAGATAAATTGGATATATGTAGGGAGCTTGAAAGTCTGAGTTCAAGCCCTTTATTACATTACATTTAGTATAGACAAATATATGTATATAAAAATTTAAAAAATAAAAATAAATTCTTGTAGAGCCAGCATGATAAATATAAAACATCTGATCATGTTAAACAAATGTAATTCAACACAATTATTTCAAACAACATGTATGTGTGTATGTGATGGTGACTTAGTTGGTAGAGTGTCTGACATGGTATTGAGAGTTTCCAGGATTGATTCTGGTGCTCACAGTTCTGGTGCTCAAACTTCTTATGAACTCTTGAGCAATAAAGCCATTAGCCTTTTTTTTAAAATATATAACCTTATTATCTTATGCAATTTAGTGAAGTGGTAAATGGTCAGACTTTGAAATACAAGGCTCTCATATTGATTTTAGTAATTGTACTTGTGGCACTCAAATTTCTTAAAAACTATCAAGCAATAAAACCATTCAATTATTTGTTTTTTTTGGTTCATGCATTATAAACAAGTTATAGTAAAATTGCATATGTTTACTATTACAAAGAAATCAAATCATATGTCACATGATCTAATTTAACAAGATTGTATTACAAATGTTATATAAAGAGCTCACAAATAAGCTCTTAACAAGCTTTGCAGAATATCCCCAACCCCAGGAAGGCAGTAGCAGAAACCGATCTTGGGTTGGGAATATTTTGAAAACCTTGTTAAGAGCATATTTGTGAGCTCTTTGTATAACAGTTGTAATACAAGCTTGTTAAATTAAGTCATGTGACATATGACTTGATTTCTTTATAATTTTTTGCTATTAAGGCTTTGGAAATTTTATATTGCTGAAGCTATTAATATATAGTATACCCAAACTTGGTTCAATTCCATATGGCTATTTAAGTTAGATAGATGGATTGGAAGATATATGAATGTCTGAAAATTTCAGATTTTCTATTTAATAGTTATCCATCAGATAAAGTGCTGGGCTTGTCATGATATTTTTAATTTAATGCTTGAATATCTTAGCATCTCACTGAGGAAGCCAGTAGCAGAAACTGGTCTGGGATTGGGGATATTCTAAAAGCTTGTTAAGAGCTTATTTGTGAGCTCTTTATATAACATTGCATATGTTTGTTTATTTTTGTAGGTGAGTTATGCTATATGCACATAACTGCAGCATAGATAATTTAAATTTTGATTTTAATAAAATGACCAAATACCATTCTAATCATTCATTTTATGAACAACAAGAATTTATTAATTGAGGGGGAGTGTCTGCCTTTTTGTTAAATTCCAAAATAGCCTACTAACTTCACTACACAATACTCCACATACTTTGTTCTTTCCAAATCCTGGTTTATTTTATAACACTTGTTTTTATATCTTTAAGCATATTACATTTTTCCTGGTTTAGACAATAAAAAGCAATCAAAATATAGGAGATTATTGTAAAATATGCATAAGAATGTAAAAAAACACATAATAAAACAGGATTTGGAAAGAACAAAATATGTAGAGTATTTTATGTATAAAGTTTTATATTTAAATTTATTTATTTTAGTTATAAAGTTTAATATTTTAATTTTTTTTATTCTTTCATTGTTAATAAAATTTCTATTTTAATTAAAAATATCTGGAGCATGTTTATTAGTCAGCCACCTAGAATGTAAAATAATTATATGAAAGACCAGATATAGGTAAATTTCGTGGCAGAATCAAGTCAGATGAATATCTCTTATTTCAAACCACATTACAATCAAATCAGTCTCTGTGTCCACATTCCAAAGTGCTTTTAGTAAAACATAGGACAGAGGTATGATAGGGAAGGACTCTAACTAGATGAAGATATAGTTGATTTATTAATATTCCTATGAATGTTATTAAGATATGCATAAAAATATATCCTGCAGTTAAGATATTTATTTAGAAGGTTGATTTAGAATCAAGTTCATCATTTTGCACATGACAATTTTGTTTAAATTCATAGAGCGTAATCAAAGTCATAATATCTCTTCTACTTTGTTGAATCCCATGCCGACAGAAATAGTTTTCTGAAATACATTAACTATTTTATTCTTAGAAATTAATTGTTGATAGATATGAAATGATCTGTATCATTACACTACCATATCTTTATATACCTATTTATAGTAACATGAAATTATTCTTTCAGTATCTTTTATTAAATTGAAGAATTAAATCTGTTTGATATACTATCAATTTTCCACTGTTGCTCTTTTATATTTTATTTATGGTAAACCTCATTATATATATATATGGGTGTGTGTGTGTATGTGGAAATACTGAATGTGTGAAGTTATCTCTTTAAATTAACTTAATTAGAAAACACTTAATCTAGAACAACTGCCCAAGGCTAAGGGTTAAAGTAAACTGACAGGCTGATTGCATCCTATCAATATTCAATATTTCCACTTAAAACATCCATTAAAAATATTGTATTATATATAATTACATATCTACTTTTCAAGTAACTATCTTCTCACTTTCCTTTTGCCTTCACAAAGTCCATAGTGACCCATTTAACACTGGAGATATTTTTCAGTTTTTATAATCTACATTTTTACTCAAAAGTGATCTGAAGTTGTAATTGGATAAATAAAATCATCATTAAATGGCAGATTAGGTCCATAATCCAGTCATTCTTGGAAATCACCAATCTCTGTCTTGGTTTATAAATCATTTTGTCATATGTGGAAAGACAAAAAAGAGTTATATACACATACACCATGTCCAAAAACCCCAGACATCTCAATATGGAGCTATACAACATCTGAAAAGAAACTCCATAGTGATTTTCATATAAACTCAGTCACTAGTCAACACACTGGCTAATTTATGTTTTTAAAGAGCTAAATCATGTTTGTTTTTATTGAAAAAATCTGCATAGTAATGGCAGCTTTAACTATAGAAATGTATGGAGTAGGATATTGTCCTGTTCAATTTCTTTGGGACCTCAGAAATTAAATGTCTATTCTCAATTAACAGCACCTTGTACAAAAGAAAGATTCATACAAAATTGTTTTGCTATAATAATATACTGCTATGTCTATGTTATATTTGTTTAAAGCATAAATAAATGCATATGTACAGATTTAGAAATCTTGATATTGCCAGAATATTCTAAAAAAGAAATAACTAATTGTTATGCAGAGAAAAACGAATTCAATAAGTGCAAAGAACAACAGGCTAATTTGCATGTTGATGACTCTTAGTTTATGCAAATTAGAAAAGCTCATTAAAAAAGTCAGAATTAAAAGGAAAAAATAAACAGTACAAAAATAAGTAGTATAAAAGGAGTGCAGCAAATGGTGTACTAAGTAGTGAGTTTAAGTTATGTTATGTGGTCAATTCTCTTGTTCTGGAAATTAGTAAAAAAAAACTCTAGTCAAGAATCTAATTTGGCTATCTCAGAAATATGTATGTGAGCAAATGCTAATAAACGCTATATTATTAATACACAATGAAAAAAATATGACTGATGTATACTGCATTTCTAATAATTTATAATTGTTGCTGTATTAATTTTGCAATTAACTTATAAACTATAAGTGGTACATGGTTCAACTACAAACTATCCAAATTAGGAAAAAAAAGGAATTTTATAAAAATATTTCAAGACTTATTCATGGAACAAACAAGTCGGAATATATTACTAAGATAATTCACACAGTAATTATTTAAATAGACTTGTAAATAACACCCATCTTTTGTCATATCAATTTTTTTATCTGACAAAGTAGACTGACATTAATATAACAAAAGATGGACATTATTTACAAGTTCGTTCAAATGATTTTTTGAGGATCTAGCTTATGAATTATCTTAGCAGCATATTTGGACTTGTTTGTTCTATAAATATGTTTATATTTGCAATGTTACATATTTGATAAACTATAAAAATATTTGTAATTTATCATACATTACTCCCAATTTTTTTTGACATTAAAACAGTGTCTTTTAACTTCTGCAGCAGAGTATTTACTCTCAAAAGATTTCAATATTTGTCTAATTATAGTTCATTGGATTTTAACTTCAGCCATGTTTTTCAAATAAAAGCAATTTATTGCATATCTTTAGAAAGTCTTTGATATAACATTTGTAATGGAAATAGAATCTGCCTTTCTCATGAAAGTATGTTCCTAGAATATTTTTATTAGTCTAATACTTTTGATATGTTTTATATACCCTATCAATTCTTGCATTTGTAGATTTATCATCACACCCAGAAAAGTGAAAGATATACAGATTGGACATAATTTTCCATCATATTTTCAAAACATTGTAAAGTATAGTTTTTGCAATGTATCTCTTGCATGCACTAAATTGAACAAATAAACGTTTCACTTCTATATATCAGGTGATCTTTATTCACAGATCATGCTTTTGACCATGCTGATCTTTTATATGCATCTAAATTTAGAGACTTTTTTAAAAAAAAACCTTCAAGACATCTATAGACCATCTTGCTGCTCAGTAAGATTCTAATTAGGTTAGAAAATCTTTATGTTCCTCAGGGCATGGTTGAAATTTCCTGTTAAATTCACTATAAGATACAATTCCAATCAAAACATTTAACCAGGTTCTAAAATCCTAATATTTTAAAATTCCTGTTTAATCCATTATAATAAACAATTCCAACCAAAACATCTATCTAGATTCTAAAATCTTTATGATCCTTAGTCATGGTTAAAATTTCTATTTAATCCATTATAAAGTACAATTCCAATCAAAACATCTAAACAGTGTTTAGAATTTATATTCTTGAAATGAAATACATCCAAATTAACCTATTCATATGTCCACAATGCTGTATAAAAGTCTCTTTATCCAGTATAATGATGGATGAATTCAAAATTGATGTGGTGCAGATTTTGAAAGAGAATCATCCATAAATGATATTTGTAATGTTGTGAATATTTTTCAAAATTCATCATTTTTTTGTTTCCATGACATTTTATCAGTAATTATTTCTGTTAAAGATAGTGGGGCAATTGTGGTATGTAAGTTATATATGAAATAGATGTAGAAAGTAAAGGTAATTCAAATATAGATGTTGCTATCATATCAGAGACCAGAAATGTAGAGATCAGAAATAAACTCTACTTGGATATTACCAATGTATTTGAGGATCTGGGGAGGTGTGTTATTTTATCTGATAAACAAGGTTCATGTTTTTAAAGAACACAAGTAGAAAATGAGAACCATTGACAATCTTTCATGAAAATTTGGAAGACAAACTATTAATGTGGAATTTGAACCAAAAATGACCACTCAGAAGGTTTAATCCTAAATAAAAATTTTACTGAATCAGCTGTTAGATGATAGCAGAAACTTAACTAATTTATAACATTCAGAAAGAGGCTATTCTTGACTTAATATTGCATCTTAGAGATGGGATGTAGTCTAATTAGAATCAAAGTTACAGTATTATAAAAATAATTGAATCATTTTGTTGCTCAGGAGTTCATAAAAAGTTCAGGTACTGGAAGTGACAGATCTGTGAACAATATATGGACTTTAAACTCTAGAATTTGCCATTCTATTTTGCACCAAACCACATTGGAGAATTACAGTATTTATGATGATAAAATAGTTGATGCATTAGATAAATTCTCAAGTGATTAGTACTCAATTATTTAATCAAGTTGGACAGGAATGTAAAAAATCAGTTGAAAGAAGGCCAATAATTTCTAAATCATATGCTTTATCTGAAGAAATGTCCTAATATATTAGATAATGGAAAAAGAAAAAAACACTGAATTCAATTTATTCTTTGATCAAACATTCTCTTGACTAAATGTTTTCCTACTGCACGAAAGATTGTTTACATAAATCTTTTTAGAATTGTAAGGATGTTGCTAAGGGACTCAAGATCAGTTTAAAGTCTTCGCATTTTACTTACTATATTAGTATTTTGCTAATGTTCATATGCCCTAAACTGATCATTATAATGTTCATAGTTTTTTTTTAAATAGTAGTCCATTTCTTCAAACAAAGTGTTTGATTTAGAAATTATTGACCCTTTGATTTATTCTTCACATTCCTGTACAAATTGACTCATCATTTGGACATTTATTTATTGTATGAACAATTTTATCATCATAAACACTGTAATTTGTCTTGTGTAATTTGGGACAATAGAATAGCAGTCTTTAGAATTTAGCTATGCCACTTTCAGTTCCTGACGTTCTTATGACATTCTGAGCAACAAAGCCATTCATTTATTTATTTAACACCCTAACTTTTACTGGCACTATTCCTCAATTCTAACAGGACTGCATCCTATTTCTAAGATGCAATATCAAGTGAAGAAAATATACTCTTTATATATGGTTATTAGCAATATATCATCACATTCAGATATAAATAATTATCACACTTATTCACTTTGCTCTCATCACTAGCATTTTCTCAATGACAAGGGTTATCATCACAATTTACATTTTAATATTTAAATGTTATTACAGCTAATTTATTGTATAAAAATAGAATTTGGATTCCTTACCAATGTAACATAAAAGCATAAGAAAAATGTCATTTAAGGGTGCTCTAAAAAAATTTTAAAAGTATAATGGAAGATCATATTATTCAATATAGTATTGAGCTCACTGGATGTGACATTTATAATCTACTTTTATACAAACACATCTTCACTGGATTGGGAGCGTGAAATGAACAATATCAGACTTTCTGAAAAAAAAGGAACACCTGAGTATGGTTTTTGTGTGAGCGAGGTAGATCTTGTTTATATTATAATAATGATCTCAAAATGCTCAAAAAACTATAAGATTGATTGGTTTCATTGAGAAGATATGACTGAAAATAACTGCAGAAAAAGTTTAAAATCGCATAAACAGAGTAATGGATGAAAATGCTATACATGTAGACATATTTGTGTTTTTCAGATTGATTTGTATAGCCTTCACAAAACTCATATAATAATATATTATTAGTAGCAGTAATTGTAGTAATAATGGTAGTAATAGGAGTGGGGGTAATAGTAGTAATAATAATAATAATAGTAGAGAAGGAAGAATACTAGTAGTGAAAATAATAGGAATAGAAGGAAGATTAGTAGTAATAATAGTAGTACTATTACTATTGTTAATAGCAGTAGTGGTCACAGCAGTGGCAGTTGTACTAGGAGTAGTGACAGGAGGAGTAATAATAGAGGAGTAAGGATAGTAATAGTGGAAATAGTAGTTATACAAGAATAAATAGTAGTAGTAGTACTATTAGTAACAGTAGTGCTAGTAGTAATGCCAGTGGCAGTAGGAGTGATAATGTAGAGGAGTAGGAATAGTAGCAATGACAATAGTAGGAGTAGAAGAAAAAAGGGTATTAATCTTTTAGACGTGCATGCCACTTGATGGCATTGTTTTTACGTATTTTACTTGTTTTTTTTATCTTTTTTTTATGATGTTATGGTTAATTTTTGGTTCAACTTTTTTTTTTTTTATAAACATTGTCAACCTTTTTTTAAAAATCCAGACATGCACACACATATACATAGAAAAAGAGCAATAAAAATGGTTTTGCTTTTTGAAAAATGTTTTGCTTTTTTATTAATCAAAACACAAAATCAACTATATTTTGTCTTAAGGTTAGTTTATCTTTTTAAATCATTATTTGGTATCAATCCTTTAACCGTTAAGAAAAAATAATGGTTTTCAAAACATACACATCTAAACAGAAAAACAGCAATGAAAAGTGGCTTTTTTTAATTAATCAAAATATGAAACAAATTTCAAGTAAAATTGAAACAACAACCACCAAAAAAAAAAAAAAAAGCAAAAAAAACATTTTTACAAGTTTCTAAAGAAGTTGCTGCTGTGGATTGGGTCTCACAGATATCTCTGAGAGAATGGTCAGGAAAATGACTTCCTCCTTATACAGACAATGTCAAATAAATTCTTCCAGGTAGTTGACCAGCAATTTCCTAGCAGTTTCATGTTGTTTGCAGTTTTGCCACTTCAACAGGTCCCAAAGACATTCGATGTTTTGCATGTGAATGCCTGTGGTTGGGTCCACAAAATTGTATCAGTGATTAACTGTCAGGTGTTGAAAGCCTGCAGATTGACAGTCTTGTATCCCTGCCAACAATCAGAGTAGATAATTGACTTGGGCTTCATTTAGTCTTTCAGGAGCTGCATAAGTGTGGATGCCAATTGAAAATGAACAGCTGTTAAAAACATTCCTTGATATCATGACAGAGACCTCCCAAAAAGCCACTGCTGTGGAAAGACACGGTTCTGGTGGTTTTTACGATGACTCTGCATAGTCTTGTCAACCTCAATAATCAAACTGGGCCTGCTTATTTGATGATGTCAGGCTTCTAGGCTCTCATGGCACAGCTAATTCAGCCCATTGTTCCAATAAAAGATGACATTCTTGGATAAATCAAGCTCTGAGCAGATGCCTTCTACTGTCAACTGTTCACAACTCCAGTAATAGATAACATGGAGTGCTCTAGACAATGGGATTCTCAAGCTGTCAAACCAACTTCCATTCTTAACAGAACACCTTCAATTGCATAAATGTGATGAACATCTGACTGACTTGTTGTATTTGTATTATAAACACTCATCGATGATCCACAGATCCAGGTCTTCTCATTTATTAGAACATTTTTCACTTGCAGAAATGCTACAGCTTTGAATTCTGTTGATGGCAAATCTTTCAAGCAGACAATTTGTTTGCTAAAATGTGCAATTTTGTTTGTCCTGACAAGACATTACTTGTCACATTACCTTCTCAGAATTCAGTTCATTCCTACATTTGGACTACTTTTGTCACCTTCAAATTTGTCTTCAGGATGAATTGAACTTTGTGACAATTGCATTTTAGTCAAATTACATGATTTCCATTTACCAAAAAAAAACATTTTAAAGTAAAAACTTTAAAACAGTTGACATATACACACCCTCACATAAGACAGGAGAAAAAGTTTGTGTAAGAATTTGAAAAAAGTTACTCATGAAGCACAAAGCCGGTTGTAATATTTATGTGCACTGTCTAATACAACATACAGGGTGTATCAGACATAACATATGTCCTGTGGCCACTTAAACAGCATTTTTATGTGATTTTACACATAAATAATGCCATCAAGTGGTGCACATGTCTAAAGGATTAATACCAAATATTCTTCTAGGAATTGACTTTAAAATCTATGTAGTTTCGATACTCTTAATAACAGGAAAAACTGCAGGGGAATAAACTACTATTGAAACAAACCATGACAAGTTAAATGTCAATATTGTTTGCAGATTTTTAAAATAATGATTTAATGGCCATATATCTATATTTAAAAGCTAATGAAATGTGAGCTCACAGTGACATAAATAGGTAATTGAATAAACTTAATATAAACTTTTTTATGAATTATTATGAGTCAACAAAGTTTTTTCACACAATATTAGATGTAAATATGGAAATACTATTTTTTATATTATTCACATTCTGTTCATTAATTAAAATTATTATTAATAATTTTGTTACTTGTTTATTTATTATCTGTAGTCCAAATCAATTATTTATTTTGTCATTTGATAATAGTATTAAGGTGGAGGGAGTAATGATCAGGGAACATGATTGAATCTGCATAAAGACCGTTTTTATGTGTGTTCAGTCTGATTGTGTGACTATTATAAATTAGTCAATTAAAAATAAAATCTGTGTAGTCATTCCACCATGTTCATGGTCACCCATTAGGTTTTCATAATTTCCCTAGACTAAAAATTTAATTTATAATTATTATCATTTATTTATTATTTTGATGAATTACCAGTTAGTATTTTTGTTAAAAGGGTGATTACTATATATATATATATATACTATATATATATATATATATGTTTAACGAGTAAAAATATATATGATATATATATATATATATATATATATATATATAAAAGTTTTCCATCAGTATATGTTTCCATTGTAAATTTAATATTAGGTTGTATATTGTTAATATGTGTGAAAAAATCATGTAAGTTGTCTTTACCATATTGCCAGGTAAAAATCATGTAAGTTGTTTTCATCATGTTGCTAGGTATTAAATATATATAAATACCTAGCAATATGATAAAGACAACTTTCATAATTTTTTCATACATATAAACAATATACTTCCTAATATTAAACTTACAATGGAAACAGAAACTGATGGGAAACATTTTTTATCTCGATGTTCTTGTCACCAAAAAAAAAAAAAGGATGGTCTTTTAACTTTTTCAATTTTCAGAGAATCTATGCACACTGACAGATATCTAAAATTTTCATCACATAATTATCCAGCTCAAATCTTTTCTGTAGCAAAAACTCTTTTCACCAGAGCTATTAACTTTTTATCAGATAAATCAAATCTTGAAGATGAATTAAATCATATAAGCAATGTCTTATCAGCTAAGGGCTATAATAATAAAACAATTTCCCCTACTGTTATTTCAAACCCAAAACAATCAAAATAAAAACAAAAAAAATTATATATTAGAGTTTGTATTTCTTATATAAAAGGGAACTACAGACAATATTGGGCATATTCTAAGAGATTATAATATAAAGACAACATATACTACTTATCAAAAAAAATAATCACATTATAACCACATCTAAAGACTCGATCCCTCTTGCAGCCATGAAGTTTATGAAATTCTTATGTAGGTATGAGTAATTGTCACATCAATACTAGAGGAGATAAACATATCAATGCAATTAAAAATACTTGTCATCACCAGCACTATCTTTCCGTGCTATAAATAAAGGTCATAGTATTCCTTTTTCTAATATGGAATACTATCCAGATGTGATACTCTCCAACAATGTCTGATCAGAGAAGCCATTGAGATCGTTAAAAGGCCAGAATGAATCAAGAAATGTGATGATACATGCAAATTATTTTCTATTTGGAATTTTTTTTCCAAAAAAGCATTAATGTAAATAATTATTATTTCTATTTTCTATTAATAAAATGTTCATTATTTGTATTTACATTGTCTCTATAATTATTTTATAATTGTTACCCAGTTAATGACCAGTGTGACCTGATCTAAATGTTGGTTTATATATATTTTCAATAAATTAAATACAGATGTACCTGGAAAATATTTCATTTATATAAGTGTGTGTGTGCGTGTTGTGAAATGTACGTTTATGTATAAATTACATCTCCATATTGTGATTAACTTACTCTTCATATATAAATCAAAATTATATATTATTACAATAAGGGTAAGAAATAAATAAATGAAATATTTCTTACGAAATGCATTTGTGAGGGCATTTATAAGTGTGTTTTTATTATTTGTATAAATATAAATCACAATTTAAATCAATATATTTATTATAGTGTATTCAGTCTATTAAAATAATTAATATTCATGTTATGTTTGTAAATAAATCAGAACCAACTGTAATAATCTATTTGCTATATGGGGAGATATTTGTCAAATCTTTAAATGAATATACTGAATTTATTTAGATACTAGATTGTTTTTGTTTTTTTTTTGCTTTTGAATACATATACAGTATTCTGCACTGTTTTTTGCTATCCACATAGCTTGTACTTGTTAATAATGTAATAATTTGATTTGTGGGTGTGGATTCCATATAAATCTTTTGAAAATTGTAGGAATAATGGTAAGGGGCTAAAAACCACCTGTATTAGGCTTTTAGGTAATTTTTTAAAAGATTGCATGGATGATACCAAAGAGCTCAGGGTCACCTTTAAAGTTCATATACTTTAACATGATATATGACCTTATTCGATAATAGGTAAACAGTTGAAATCTCAACTGAATTCCAAGATATTGTAAAAGACCACACAAGAGATGAATGGCTGAAATAAGGAAATATGCTAGAGTCATGTGAGAAGAGAGGTTAGAAATTGGAGAAAATAGATCAAACTTGGAGAGATCTTCATCCTGCAGTGGATTGATGTACCAGATAATACTGAGCTAATCACAATAATACTCATATCAATTTTACATAATATTGTTTTTACATTTATTTATATGTGCTTACTAGTATTATATCTTACTGTTCTAGTATAAATAAACATTGGACTCTTTTCATTTGCTGTATTTGCTCAAAGACAAAAGTTATCAGATTTTACATTTTACAATATTTCAATCCAATTGCAAATGACTGCTGATTGCTTTCCATTACTATTTGGCTATTTCTCTCTATTGCATTTCATTCCAACAGATGAATGAATTAAGTGATCAGGTTTAATGATACTATTGTAATAGCATTATTATATTCTTTAATGTATTACAAATGGCATATCAACATATGTATTCTTCTATATTATATTTATTTTAATTTTTTCCAATCCATTATAACACTAAGTTAATAGCAGCAATCCTTTAGATGTGCGCACCACTTGATGGCATTATTTATGTGTAAAATCACATAAAAATGTCATTTAAGCAGCCGCAGGACATATGTTATGTTTAATACACCCTGTATGTTGTATTAGACATAGCACATAAATATTATGTAAATAAAAAAATATGTAGTAAAATTAAAGCTGGGCCCGGTAATGTTACATTTTATGTGATTTTTGCAAAGAAACAATGTCATCAAGTGGTGTGCATGTCTAAAGAATTAATATCGAATATTTTCATTTAATAATTAATCAAAGGACAAGTTTTTTGATGTCAAGTGTCACACATTTTCAGTATCAGAAAGTAATTAATAGACTGGAAGAATCAAAGTTAATTTTTAAGGCATTCCTTTGCTTACAGTTTCATAATCAGCTATACTACTGGAAAATCAGGGTAAGATTTTCTAAAAATTTTTACCCAAAAACTACGTTATCAATTTAAAAACAATCACTTGAATTTTTATTAACTTCCTTCTTATAAATTAATTGAAGTGATGATCCCTTTCTTGTGTTTAAAGCAGAAGATCCAAGAATTTTCAATTGGTTCCCATAGCAATTTGGTATTATTAATAGTTGCTTTTATTTTAAAATAAAGAATTGTAATAAAATTTTAATTTTGAACATTCCTAGATTATATAATAATAAAAAAGTACACACGTTTACCAAAAAGCTATGCATGTAAACTCAGTCATGGAAGTTACAATATATATATATGGAAATATGGGGGAAAAAACTTACATGATTTTTTCACACATACAAATAATATACATCCTAATATTAAATTTACAATCAAAACAGAAACTGATGGGAAATTTCCTTCTCTTGATGTACTTGTCACCAAAAGAATGAGCAGACTTTTATCTTTTTCAATTTTCAGGAAATCTATACATAATGACGAATATCTAAAAATTTCATTACATTTATCCTTGAACTCATAAAGGCATTTCAATTTTTAATAGTTTGCTTTTGAATTATATAAAGATTTTTTTTTTTTAAATTGTATAAATGATACACTAATCTAGATACTGAAATATATCCAGATGTTTTAATATATAAAAATAAATACAATTTTTAATTTAATTTTCTTCCAAATTTACACAGTTAAATTACTTTAATATAATTTTTATTTTGACTGCCTATAAGAAAAATGTGCATATTCATTGCGTAAATAACATATATTAAGGCTAGAACCTTAAGACTATGCGCGTAGATGCAACTGTAGGGACCTCTACAAATCTTAACACAAGATTAACGACTAGAGTGTCCAAATGTAAAATTAACCTTAGAGAATAAAAAAAAAACTTTAACAACTCTATTAAGTTTTTCTAAATCGAAACTAATGAAGGAGTCTTTTATCAAATGTTGCAACATGATTTTTTTCACACATGTAAACAATATCCGTCCTAGTATTAAATTTAAAATGGAAACAAACTGATAGAAACCTTCCTAATCTTGAAGTACTTGTCACTAAGAGCAGGAATAGTCTTTTATCCTTTTCCAATTTTCAGATAAATCAACACACACTGACAGTTATCTAATATTTTCATCACATCATTACCCAATTCAAATCTTTTCTATAGCAAAAACTCTTTTCACTACAGCTACTAACCTTCTTTCATATAAATCAAATCTTGAAGATGAAATAAATCATATAATTGGATTAGATTGGTGTATGCACTTTAATTAACTAAAACTAACAAAAAATTAAAAACAAGATAAAGTGAAAGAGGGCAGACTCAAATTAGACAATAGTTGTTTTACATATAAATGATCATTAATTTTTCTTTCATCATTCATTTTCTTCACTCAGGCTTATAATCTATGTAAAATAGTGTGATTGATGTCTGATGTGTACTGTGGCTTCTCCTTAAATGAAGTCAAGAATCTCTCAGCAATTATGCCCAGAGAAACATGTTAGCCACTTTATTTTTCATTCCCCACTTCTAAGTTTTCCCATATTTTGCTCCATTCCATTTCCACAACATAATCTTTGTCAACTCTATGGCCTTTATATCTAAATCCCCCTTATCTTTTCCCAAACCCAGCATAAAAACCAATAATCCACTTTCTGTATACTCACTTTTTTCATACTTATTCTTCCATAACTTCATTATATGTACCCTTTCTGTTTTCAAGCATTTACATTCACAGATGCCTAATATTTTCTATTCCTTCCTTACACAATTTACAGACTAAATCACCCATAGTTTTCCATTTACATGTATATTCCCTTATTGCTAAAGATCCTGTTTGAGCCTTAAACAATAAACTACTTGCCTTACTATTATCATATATTATCTCACACTTAATATTCTGTTTACTTCTATATATATTTAAACTCTCTTTACTCTTCATACTAATTCTCCATCTCTCTAACTCCATATTCTTTATTAAGAAATCTATTCTTTTATCCCATTCCTTACCACTATAACACTCAATAATCCTCCTAACACAATCATCCCATCTTTTGTACAAATATACTGATATAAATTCTTTATCCAAATCTTTTGCATATTGCATTACCTTTTTCACCCATCTTGTTGCCTGCCCTTTCCTCATAACCCAAATAAATACTATTTTGGCTATTCTTTTATTATCCATAAACTGCAATCTACCAAACATTTTCATTTTAATTTTTTCATCTCTCATATTAAAACTTGACCATCCCTCCTAGAATTACCTCCCTTGCTGTCCATACATCTGCATCCAATGCATGTCTTCCTACTTCCCTTTGAACTTTTTCTAAGTAATCTAATACTCCTTTACTAACACATAATGCATCATTACCATATGTTAACCCTGCTACTGCGACTGTAGCGCCATCTTGAGTCAACACATGTTAGATATTGACAACAATCTTAAAATGCTAGCAAGCATGGATCATGAATTAAGACATGAAATGTGTTTTATACTGTCATTAATCATCTTCAATGCTCTCACAAAATATTAAGAAGCATAAGAAAATGTTCTTGTAATGCACAGCTTTGTTGAATCATTTTAAATATTTCAATAGCTATTTTCGCTCAATTCATAACAAAATTCAATGATAGCATGTTAATCCATCATGAGTAAAAATATGAATCATAGATACATGTCATAACCTAAGATCCAGACTTGCTAGTGCCTTAAAATATTATTGTGAATAGTTAAACTATGTCTTCTGTCATCCATTGATTACTCTGGCTGGCACTGAGTGGCACTACTGTATGGAGAGTTTTGCCTGTTTTAATAACAGTTATGTGCAAGCATAAGAAATGGTGATCTTGTGATGTTTAGTGGTTAAACGATGTCTCCTTGTAACATATTTGCTGATTTAGAGATGGCAGTAAAGGCAGAACAAGTCACCTTTTTATTGGGTTCATTGTGTATAAGTAACTTTTGTCTTCATTTATTTTTTTCCTTTATATATTTTAATTAAATATGCAAACATTCTGTCATCAAACTTAGTCACATATTATGCCATGAATGTGAGCCAAATATTCTCAATAAAAACATTCTAATGTAGACAATATGCGATAATGAAAATCATGTGAAATCTTATGTCTACAAAAATGATATAAATGAAATTTATCTATTGATGAATACCACACAAGAAGAAAAAAAGAATAAAATCATGAGATATTAGATATGTTATTAAATGTCTTTGGTAGAAAATTATCACACTGAAGATCCTAGTTAGTGATTCAGATTTATATAATGAATCATATTAAAATATGTATAATTCACGAGTGTTTTGGCATTTGGTAATTTTTTAAAAGCTAAAAGTAAAATTTAAAAAATTGTTCAAAAGATGCAATTTAGTTTTTTTGGTTAGTATAATTTTTTTTATGTTCAATGAAAGTTATTTATGATGATATTATCTATTTAATTTAATTAAAGTTAAAATTGGAAAGAATGTAAGCACGTACAGATTGTTTATCCAGATAAATAAAAGAAAGACATTACGCTAATTAAAGATGTTGGAAATAATGTATATAAAAAAGAACTTTGTAGCTAAAAATCCCAAAATAAATATACAAGATTATCAACTTGTATTTTGATAACAAAAAACAAAAAAATATAATAAGGACATATTCCAGAAATCTGAAAATTGGTTGAGTGTATAAAAGAAAATACTTTCAAGAAAAGTCATGTGTCAAGTTCTTTTTGGCAATTCTCCTGGATAAAGAAATTGTCTCTATCCAGAATACACTATCCAAACTAATTCATCATGTAGAAATGGACTAGAGAATTTGCAGACACCTTCTTTCATCATGAAGAGGTCACTTCAAAAAGCTTTTGTGTTTAGCCTTAGGACAGATCAGGAACATAAAAGATGTTGACAGTAATCAAAATCAATGGCCAAGAGCTCTTCAACCCAAGAAATACATGAATATTACAATCTATATAAATTCATGAAACTTATCGGTAAGCTAATATAATCCTCATACCCTAAATTATATCAAATTAAATATTTGCAAAGTAAATTTAAATTTAACTATAAACTTTAATTAGAAGCTTCAAATACCAATAGAAACATCCGCTGTTTATTATTCAAAGACACAATCATTTTATACATGAATTACTTTATAAAAGAAGGGAAATATTAACTGTTTAATTATTTAATATTATCTGGATGAGTATGTGTTTCCAGTTTTATTAATAATTTAGCATTTAAATATTTTAATTCATTATAATAAAATATTTCTCTTTAATATAAACTTTTCACTATACATTATTAATTTTAGTTTATTAAATTTTGCTATTTCAAAAGATTATTTTAAGAAATGTATAATTATCTATGCCAACATGTTCATTTTAATCTATGAACACTGGAGAAAATTCTTAAATATTACTTGACACAAAAGTAAAATCAGGTAAAATTTACATTTAGCTATTTACTGCAAAGGTACGTGATGTGATGCAATGGATATCAGTGTATTTGCGATCCTGGCACCCTTTTAAATAAATATAAAACTGATTCTGCTGGCAATGAAAATCATAATAATAAATAAAATATTAGGTCAGTTAATCAGGAAAAATAACTATGCTCTTGAAATATCTGAACTCATACATGAATGCAATACTCTTTTTCTATAGTTTGATTAACTTGCACTTTCTAGTGCATAAATTAGAAAGCCTAAATCCAACATGAACATTACAATATATATATAGATTAGTGACTATTTGTATTAGTAATATAAGTAATGCATAGTTATAGGATACATGGATACAATGCTAAACTGTTTACAAGGGAATTACCAGTTCTATTTTTAGATTTATTTACAATAGGAATTTAATCTAGTCAGAATACTTCTTTATAGAGAATTATTATTTTTTGATTTTTTTTTTATCATAGCAGTTCATTTATGTTTATGATGTAATCTAAATATGATTTAAGACACATTTAATGTGACGATAAATTATGAAGGGGTTGTCAAGCAATTTTACTTAGCAACAACAAAGTCAAATGTCATTGTTTGCTACATTATCTTATTGCTGATGTTTTTTAATCTATAAAAAGTGAATATATATATATATATGAATGCAGTTTTTAAATGTTTTAACTTTAAACATTGCTGTGTAACATAAATCTCATTGAAAATGGGATAAAGCAGAATACCTTCAAAGTATAAAATTGTCAATGAACTGTGAAAACAGGCATATAATAGGCTGTTTAACAGGTAGAGCATCCACCTGCTATGATTACAATTTTGGGTTCAAATCAAAACTGAGTGATTATTTTTAGAACAATTAGGATTTTTTCCAGTAAGATGGCCCAACCAACACAACTGATTATCCAACAATGGTCAATAAATAAGTATCTAGCTATCCTTAGCTAGTAGTAAACCAAGAATAGAAAACACAAATCTTTATCACTTGAAAATTAGCAAGTCTGGTGAGATTGTCTTCTCCACTTCTCTCACTATTCCTCTATAATTAAATAATTAATTATACTTCACATATATTGCACTAAAATGCAGAAACATGAAGCTATAATAATAAAATATAAAGGCTAAGCGCTTTCAGGTATATCCAGTTCCCATATTTATAGCATATGATGGAAGTGCTGGTAAAATGTTATGTATAAACTTAGTGTATGCAAATTTATGCAATGTATTCAAATGGCCAATTTTTCAGGAATGGAAAAGCAGGATTCTTTACGATTGATAGTGTTGGCATTGTCTGCTATAAGGCATGCTTCTTTTACCTTATGTTTTACATCATTTCGCTCCATGCAAAGTATTTCTGCTGATAAGGAATATTGGATAGGTCTTTACCCTAAAATAGGTTATATATATAATAGCTGTTTTACTTATATAATAGATCTATAAATCATATATACTGAAACAGTTATGTGTCTCATGGCATACAATAACATAATGCGTGTGCATATATATATATATAAAGTTGAAAGGAAAAATAGAAATATACACAAACAAAAATTTTTTGTAGATATTTTCTGTTACATTAGAATAACTGTTAAGGATTAAATAATAATTTTTGAATGTAAAATTATTATAAACTATAGTTCTAAATCAAACATTTTAAAAGGTCTGCTTTATTAATTTTGAAATTAAAACAAGCATGTTTTTATGTTACAATAGGTGTAATTGTAAATATAGGGGATTTGAACTCAGATTTTCAAGCACTTTTCAACTATTCACACTCTCATATTACTGATACACATGATTACACATATTAGAAAAAATCAAAAATCACCAATAGTTGAAAAGTGCTTGAAATTCTGAGTTCAAATCCCCTATATTTACAATTAGGCTCCAGGTATATGAAGAGTGCCTGTATTTCAAATAATAAATGTAATTATAAAATTCCACTATCTATTTTAATTGGATTAAAAAATTAGTTAAAGCTTGTATAACATATTTTGATAAAATGCTACAAAGTTGTTTTTGAAAGGATTAAGGTAAATTGAAAAGTCATTAACTTTTTTCAAGCAAGATAAAAAACATACTTTTAATTAGTTTTTTTAATTCAATCCTGACTATAAAAAGTGTGGAAAATAAGATTATGATAGTTTTACATCATTACTATTACTACAAAGTTATAACTGAAGGTGCTGAGTTTTATAGATTATCAACATGACTATTACAAAGTTATAACTGATCATCCAGCTGCTGCCAATGCAACATTGGAAAATTTTTGATTCACATGGAAACCAGTCCAGCTTTTCTGTGGTTCATAAGCACATATATATTGTGTACTAGACAGTATGCCTGAAGTCTATCAAATTCTAAACTAAATAGAGCTGACTGTATGTATGCCAATAGTTACTGGATTATACTTTCCCAAAGATGACAATAAGCCAGTCTGTTTAGAAGGAACCAGCTTACCCAGTGATTCCATCGGCTGCTGAAGTAGTTTGTACATATACTGTTTATCAATATGCAGAGAAGCACAGATAAAAATACCGTGTTATATATATAAAATACAGCTGATGAGTAGAATGTGTTATTTATTGAGAAAGATATTATTTTAAATAATTTCTAGAAAATGACAGCTAAAATCTTAAATTATAACATTTAAAAGTAAATAACTTTTGTCAACTAAAAATAAAACAAGAAAAGAAAAATCATAAATGACCTTTGTGTCTAGAAGATTATTTGTTCCCATTATTGTTCATATAAAAAAGAGAGAGAGGAAAATGCTGAGAATCTTTTTTTTAAAATAATGAAAATGAGGCCACAAGGACATGAATTTTAAATGAAATTTTCCAAACAACAGTCTTTTTTTAAGAAATTTTTTAACTTACCATACAAAAAAAATAAGAAGCTAATTAATAGGTTTAATTTGGATTATCTATATTTTGTATATATAGACATATATGTGCACTTACTAAAAAACAAATTGAATTTTATTAGTTTATCACAATTCTGATATGTAATTTTAGTTTATATGGCACGTCTGTGCTTATGTAGATGAGTGTCATGTAAACACATATATATGTTAAAATCAATCATACCTTATGAATTATTAAAATGAATTATTGAATTTATTATTAATTTATCACAATTTTGATATGTATTTTTTTATAGAAGCATGTCTGTGTGCTGATATACAGGTGCTTTATGTAAACCTATTGAGATATTGATAAATCACAATGTGATAGCTTATTTCTTTTTGTATTAATCAAAATCAGAATGCTGAATTTATATTTATAGCATATTCAGCAGCCCTTAATTTTATTTTATTGCTTATAATTAATATACACCTGGGTCTCATTTTACACGATAGATATGTTCCTCAGAAAACACGCACAAATGAAATTGCGCAAAAATAGACGTAACTTACATTGAAAAAGGGGGGATGCAGTCTGTGATTTTTCAAAATTTGCGTAAAAGCAAAGCACCAACGTAAAATCACTTTAAAATTCGCATGCAAAAAAAAATAAGGAAATAAAATATGACTAATGAAAAATTTCAAATTTGAAAAAAATTGATAAAAGACAATTTTTTTTAACTATAATATTTAATTTTATTCAGAATAATATATTTTTATGCATAATTTACAGTACAGTAATTTACATTTTTTTACACACGTTTTAATTATTATAGCTATTTGCCGAAAAACACATTTGTTTGCAAACAACTAGCACCAACTTCACACTCATGTTGTGTCAATGGTTTTTTGGTGACAACATAATTAGTAATTAATCTTTGAGATGATGATTTTATTAATTGTTTATGAAACTAACAACTAAAAATTAAATTCTTATTTTTGTCTTTAATTTTCAATTCCGTTTAAAAATCAAATTTCACATCACATTAATTTCAAGTCATCGTAAGTAATTTTTAAATTGTTAATTACAATTAAAAATCAGATTTTAATTTTTAATTGTCAAATTTAATTGTGCCCACTGCTATTACTGACCTTTTAAAAATAAACTTGTGGACACTAAATGATTAATAATTGATTACGTTCTTTTTTAAAAAGCAAAAACAGAATGTGATTTAAGATGCAAAATTAACACGCACAATGTTTGAACAAATTTACATTATAATCTTGTAAAATTTAATGTGTGTATACATAAAATGTGGAAATCATGATTTTAATTTTATTATTGCATAAAATCTTACTATTATAAAGCACTGAAAATATTGAAATTACTAAGATGAAAGTCGAATTCCAATAATGTGCTATTACTTTCAATATAACATAATGCGCGAAATTTATTATTTAAAGTAATAGCGCATTATCGGAGTTCGACTTCGGTGAAACATGAATCACATAACTTCAAAATAAGTCCACGTAAAAAGAGACCCAGGTGTACATTATATTTCATTGTTAATGTTATTCCAATGAATTTACTCAATCCTAAATTAGTTTTAGAATATTATATGTTTGTATTATATCTCTTACCCACAGTAACAGCTGTATAGAGCTTTTGCTCACTAAGTTTGATTCATGCATAAAAGTCTGTTCTATAAAAGGGTTTATATTTAGTGTTTATGGACATCCAGTTGATGATAATTTAATTACTTCTAATAATGCTGGATGGTACAAAGTGATATCCTTCAAAGTTCATGCACATTTCATTTTAATTATTTAATTAGAAATTAAGTTTATAGTTGGGCAGTACATTAATGGTACTAAGTGGTCTGAACATTGATGTTTTAGTATCACAGCATTGTTTTTTAAATGTTATATTCTTGTGGATTAGCACTTAAGTTTGTGCATCCAAATTATTGTATAAATAATCTGCCCCAAGTTGGCAAGGACTAAATAATTAGCCTGGTCTATAGTGGACCTATTTCAAATCCAGTCACAAAATTGACTTGATTTATTTTTATTGTTGATCATTCATGATGATGAATGATTATTACTTTTGTGTAATGCTGGGTGAACTTATTATTAGTTCCTTGCTGATCTCTCATCTCCTCATACTCATTATATTATTTGTATGATTAAATTTGAGCCTTTGACTTGGGATTGATGATGATGACTTGCCATCACTCCAGGTTCACTCTAATTCTCCGTACCATTAGAATACATAAAATATATATTTGGATGTCTGCAGAAAGGATATTTATAATAGAATGAGAAATGTATTAATTTAATTAGCTTATAATTATTACTAATATTTATAGTTAAAAAAGTTATTTTTTCTTTTACCCTTTCTCCATTTATGGTCTTCAGTCCCTTAGAATAACCCCGGTCGTCTTTCCTGCGAGGAATTGCACTGCATATAGTGACATCCTATTTACAGTCTTTAAACTTAATTTTCTTTCTTTTTTTTAGAATTGTTATACACGTGTATGACCCGCAAATAAACTATTAGATTTATTAATTATAAAATATAAATTCATTTATTATGAAACATCTGTAAAAGTTAAAAAAAGAATTTTTTTTAAAAAAAAAAAAACCCCACTCAACAAGTACTAAAACCTATTAGCAAGTGTTTCCACATGTAGAATACCTTCCCTTGACGTAAATGAAAAGGCTGAGAAATAAAGAAAGTTTCTAAATTCCGTGACATCAAGTTAGTAATTACTGACCAATAGTGGACTTTTCAAAAATTACGAAATATAATTAAAAAGATATTCGATGTAAGGAAAAGTCAATTTATTTATTTTTTAAAATAAAAATTAACTCTAATAAAATGTTTACAACTTTTAGATGAATGAAATAGTCAACCTGGTAAAACTGGCCATATCTATCTACGATCACGTTATCAGGTTGGGTTAACGTGTTATCTTTTTTGTTACTATATGTTGTATCTAGTAGGAAAATTCTTGCTGCCAAATGAAGTTCGCAATCATGAAGAGTCGTCAGCAGAATTTCATATTTTCGCTATATCTGTTTTTAAATATATTCATCGGATTCCGAGCGCAGGGTAAGTATAACGATATTATTGGCTTTTGATAAATAACTGTTGATGAAAAATTATTTAAAATATATGTGTTCAATTAATTAAAGATGCCAAATACTGGATTGAAAATGCAGAAAGTGAACTCAAGTCTGTTTTAAACTTCCAAGCAAATATCAAGCGGGCTAAAAATGTTATATTGTTCATTGGTGATGGGATGGGGATTCAAACCCTTACCGCTGCTAGGATTCTGAAAGGACAACTGAAGGGAGAGTTAGGCGAGAGTGAGAAATTAAGCTTTGAATCATTTCCAAACGTGGCCCTGATAAAAGTGAGTATGTCATGTGTCTTGTGTTTAATTATTATAAATATTTGAAAATTTACTTTAACTTGATAAATTAAAGAGTGATTTATGTAAAAAACGAAGTATTGAGTAAGTGGGCGATGAGAAATATATGAAAGATTCCAAAGTCTGAAATTATGGAAATATAGATCTTTATTAAGAATTATATATATATAATGCTATTATAACTATTTTTTAATCCTAATAATAATATAATTAGATATTCATTTCTCTATTTAAGTCTTAATTCGATGTTTTCCCGCAATAATCTATAAAAATGTAACGTGAGTTCCCTTATTCGCACTTCAGCGATAATTTATTTCTGCAAATTATTTTTACTGTTCGAATCTCATTAGTTGCCTTCGACAATGGGAATTATTCAGTTTGGAAGAATTTGCTAATTGTTTAATTAACACAGTTTAATAATGTGTAGGAATTTCATTTTACTCTTGATTTTTTTTTAAACTTTAATCGGGGCTGGCTACATATGGCGTAATAAATAATTTATCAAAGAAAAATTTATTATAATGTTACTTTCCTTTTGATTTCAAAACATAAAGTTGTAAACGAATGCGATAAGGAATCGCATGACGGGAGAACTCTGCTCGAAATCAGCGGTATAACTAGGCTACCAAATAATATAAGATTTAATAATCGATTTTATTTCTTTAAAATGTATAATTAAAACATCTGAAGATATAGCAGCTCCAATCATCGAGCATAAAAGATGTATTGTGCGCGATAATTGAAGCTGATATTGTTTCAAATTTATTCACATCTAATTCAAGGAGCGTTACTCGGTAAGTTAATTCCGCGCTTAGTTTCAAAAGCTTCACTTTAATTAAGGAGATAGTAATTATTATGAAAGCCTATTAAAATTTTATAATTACCTTAATTTAGGATTTATTTAGCTTTCAAAACAGCTTGCCGTAAGCTGTATCTTTGATTCAAAACAACGATATTTTAATATGGGTGACTACAAAATAACATTAATGTTTTTCTAGTATTCAGATTTAATGCTAAGCTTGGGAAAAAGAACTCAAGTCTTCTGAAATAAATATTTGTTTTGTCGTCTTTTATGCCTGTATCAGTAAAAATTGCAGTCCTGGAGAATGTTACCCTCTCTTTTCGATTTATTTACACACTTTAATTTATTGATAGTAATTATTGACTGTCATCTCTACAATAAATCATTTCAGCCTTCGCGGGAGAAAGTAATCGCAGACTACAATTAGATATTCGGTTGTAAATTTTATGAATCGTCTCAACTTGCCTGCATTTAATAATAGTTTTGTCAAGACGTCAAAACTGTAGTACGCCAAATACGATAAAACAGATAATATCAAAAAATGATTAATATAGCATTGCCGGGACGATGATTTCAGAATACAGTATTATAAATATAAGGAGATCTTACGGAGGGCCAGAAATTTTTATTAAGTAATAACTATGAATAGATGACTTCAGTAAAATTTTAGATATCGTGACATATACACGGGAAATTCCGTACCTAACACTATTACTACTTAACATGAAATTCAAGTGTTTAATCAATAATAATAAAAATAAAACTATTGGTCTGAATTTAAGCCAATTAGATTGGCGTATATATTTTTTTTCAAATGATCTGTTAATGAACGTTAGTTTAACCATAAAGAGCAAGGAGCAAATAATTAATATGTGAATAACATGTTTGTTGACGTTTTTAATATGTAATAATTTAATTATAATAGTTGACTCACCTTATTTTAATTTTACGATTACCTTTTTAATATATATATATATGAATGTGTGCGAATAAAAACAACGCTATTTATTATTATCAATGCTACCATTTCCAACTTTCTTATACACTTAACAATAGTTTGGTGTAAAAAGTAGTATTGTTAAGTGTATAAGAAAGTTGGAAATGGTATCATATATAAATATAGAAATCAATACATAAAGAAAGGAGGAAGAAGAAGAAAATTGTATTATTAATGCTGTATTCCGAGAACTATAAATGATAGCTGACAAATAATATCTATTCAACTGTTTATTAATATATCAAATAAATGGTTACAAATACCATATGCATTTATCCATGTTATCTCAGAATAATGATAACCACCGCACTTAGCCATAACTAATATACTGTAGTTAAACTAATTGACAATGCCTGAGAATTGTTTCAATGTGCTTGCATGGATGGCTGATGGTGAGGTTGTTTGCTTTATTGGTTGTTCTGCTAAGTGGTGATTAGTTGATTTGTCATATTTGCTAAATGATGACCCTAATTGCTGCTTAGTTCTTGGGCTCGGCTGCTGCATGACTTAGGTATTTCTGATATGTCTTCAGTGTGTTATCTAATAAGTAAATGTATAATTAATATGCATTCTACTATCATACATCTGTTAGTATCAACTGACATGGGGGGGGGCTTCTGCTATCTATCTTCTAACTGTTCACATTCTGTGCTTCTTGTGAACTTTGTAACCCTTTGGGTTTCCTTATGATTTTTTAATGGATGTCAGTCTTATCTATGGTTAATAGGGTAAAATATGGGTTCTTGATGCAAAGAAAAAAAGTCAGAATTTTTGGATATTTATACAAAATCATCTCCAACTTTAGAATTACTTCAGAATTGTTTTCCATTACATCTTCCTATCTCTTTCAATACTATACCAGATCACACAATTCTTTAAATCTCATTTCCCATCATTCAGGTGCCTCAAGTTCTTTTCTCATATTTCATATAATCAGCACTTGTAACAAGGATTTTATAAACAATATGTTTCATCTTGAATTTAATCAACCTAAAACTAAAATATGTCATTATCAATACATCTACCATGTTTTTAATTTCCAATTTTTCTCTATTATTTGAATTACAAATGTTTTTTTAATTTAATGTGCATTCTGTAATTGACTGTAGGTTGTTAATTTTGCAAATTTAAATAAAAATTTATTATTATAAAAATGCAGATAAACTGCACTAGAATTCTACAACTTTTTATAGTAGTACAAGCTAAAACCACCAAAACATCACATGATCATCATTTCCTTTGTTTACACAAGCTGTTATTAGTAGTGATGTGATGTGATGTACTGTAGCTTCTTCTTAAACGAAGTCAAGAATCTCTCAGCAATTATACCAAGAGAAACTTATTAACTACTTAATTTTACATTCCCCAGTCTAAGTTTCCCCATATTCTGCTCCATCCCATTTCCACAACATAATTTTTGTCAACTCTACAGCCTTTATATCTAAATCCCCCTTATCTTTCTCCAAACCCAACATAAAAACCAATAATCTACTTTCTGTATAATCACTTTTTTCATATTTATTTTTCCATAACTTCACTATATGTGCCCTTTCTGTTTTCAAGCATTTACATTCAATTAACAGATGCCTAATATTTTCTATTCCTTCCTTACATAATTTACAGACTAAATCACCCATATTTTTCCATTTACATGTGTATTCTCTTGTTGCTAAAGATCCTGTTCAAGCCTTAAACAATAAACTACTTTCTTTACTATTATCATATATTAACTCGCACCTAATATTCTGTTTATTTCTATATATATTTAAACTTTTTACTCTCGATACTAGTTCTCCATCTCTCTAACTCCCTATTCTTTATTAATAAATTGATTCTTTTATCCCATTCCTTACCACTATAACACTCAACAATCCTCCTAACACAATCATCCCATCTTTTGTACAAATATACTGATATAAATTCTTTTGCAAACTCCATACAGTACTGCCATCCAGTGCAAGCCTTAGTAATCAACGAATGCATAAAATCATCTATTGCCTACTCATGCAATATCGCCAGACTAGTTTCTAGCTTGTGTCTTTCATCAGTGAGGAGTTGAGTTGCCAGCTAAATTATAGTTAACTAAAAAGGTAAAAGATGGCTGCTGGATGGTTACAATGAATTTTTAGATCTAGGTGCAGTGCTTTCAAATCCAAAGCCCTCACTGATAAAAGTCACAAGATAAAAAATAGTTTGGTGATATTGGATGAGTAGGCACTGGATAAGGATTTTATGCACAAACCTTCCTGCATCCATAGATTACTAAGGCTTGCACTAGATGGCACTACTTTATGGTGAGTTCCTGGAAAAGGTGAAAAAGGCCACTGTGCTCTTGCCTCTAAACCTAAAATTTTATTTTGTGATTTAAGGCTTCTTCATGGAGAATTTGATATCATAAAACTTTCTAATGATGCTCCTCCAAGTTACAGATGTCAAGCTATAAAATATTCTTATAAATTAACAATAGGAACTCTGTGAGTAAATTCTCCTATTAAATTGTTGCACGTTCCATTAAGGATATTATTTTTACATGGTAAGTGCATTACTTAAGATAATTGATTATGGAATGAATAAAAAAACAATATAGATGTACATATAGTTATGCATATATATATTAGAAATTCATTCAATTTTTTTATCAAAGGGCTTATTTATTGGTGCCACATTTTTAATGTCAACACTTTTTTTTATACTAATAATTCTCTGAATAACCAAAAAATATTAAAACAAAATATAGAAATAATAGAAAATGCCAAATCTATAGTTAGTAATTTTGCTTGTAGTTCAAATTTATAGTTAAATAATTGCAAGAGCCTTAAGAGTTTTATTGGCAAAAATGTTTTATCTAGTTAATTACTGTAGACTCAAGAACTGAAGTCATAACTTGCAGCTTAACTCTGGATTTTCAGTGTCTTAATGCCATATAATCTTTTGCGAAACAAACCATTGAATTACTGTCTGTTGGTATAGATTATGAAATAATAATCAGAAAATAATAAATTCTTACAACAGCTATATAAGTATCAAATTTTTTATATATAAAAAGAATCTTTTTCAACACCTGATTTGGTGCCCTTTTCAAATGTTAATAATCTATTATGTTAACAAACTATTACAGACATAAAACCATCTACTGTTCAATAATGAAATTAAAACAACCAATACAAATATAAATCATTAAAATAAATCAAAAGCTATAATGATTTATATTTGTATTGGTTGTTTTAATGTCATTATTGAACACTAGATGGTTTTATGTCTGTAATAGTTCATTAACGTAATAGATTATTAACAGTTGAAAAGGGCACCAAATTAGGTGCTGAAAAAGGCTTTTTATGTATATAAAAAATTTGATATTTATATAGGTGTAAGAATTTATTATTTTCTGATTATTATTTTATGGAAGAACAACATAAATATATTTATTCTTTTTCCAATTTGAGATTATGAAATATAATTTTTAATTGTAGAAATTCTGTATTAAATAATAAGGGATCTCGATGCAAAATAATTATAATGATAGTAATAACAATAATTCGAATACAAAATAAATTAGTTGTATTAATAAAAATATAAATATTGGATAGTCAAATAGTAAAAGTCTAGAAAAATTGATATGTAATTATAAAATAAAAAGTGATATAAAATAATAAAGGAATCGCATATAACATTAATTGTGATATTTTTAATATGATTTACTATGAACATACAGGCAAACAAATGAAAGAGCCAAAGAACATAACACTGCAATTAATAGATAAGATGATAAAAACTTCATACATTCACTACTTAACCCATGAACATAAAATAAATGATATCAAAAATATTAAATGTTTAAATTACATTAAAGATCAAAAAAGAAGATAAATATCTAAAACAAAGTATACTGAGCATAATGAATATAATTATACAGAATTTCAATAAATTTAATTAATAACTAATCAATTAAAAATGAATAGAAAATTATGTAAGGTAATATATTATTTTTCATATATAAATCATGATAAACAGAGCAGCCAAAAATTGAAAAAATATTAATTATAACTAACAATTTGCCAAGCGTTTTCGATACAGTATACCAGAATCATGGCGACATATTGGAACTGAACGGTTAATACCTGAGCATGTACTGGAATATTAACTGTTCAGTTCCAATATGTCACCATGATTCTGATATACTGTACCTATGTCACCATGATTCTGGTATACTGTACCGAAAGCGCTTGGCAAATTGTTAGTTGTAATTAATATTTTTACAATTTTTGGCTGATCTGTTTATCATGATTTATACGTGAAGAATAATTTTCATTATCTGACAGAATTTTTTGTATTATAAGGTAGTATATGTAAAGTTGTACAGTACAATGTTTAGATATTATTTTTATTAAAATTTTAAACTTTCCTGAGTAGTTTTTGTATTACTATTATTGTATAAAGTATGTTTTTAATTTATTTCAATCTTTATTGAATTTTTAAGTTTTGATTGTTGTCTTATAATTTTATTTCATCTCACTTTTTTTTTTTTTTTATTAATATTGTTACTTTTATTTTTATTATAAAATAATAAATGTTGTTCTGTATGCATAAAATTATGTTTAAATATATATATAATTAATTAGAGTATTGGGTATGAGTTAATTTATGATAATAGCAAGGAAAGTAGTTTACTGTTTAATACTTGAACAGGATCATTAGCAATTAGGGAATATACACATAAATGGAGAAATATTGGTGATTTAGACTGCAAGTTATGTAAGGAAGGCATGGAAAATATTAGATATCTGCTAATTGAATATAAATGTTTACAAACAGAAAGGGTACAAATAATGATGTTGTGGTAGAATAAATATAAACAAAGTGATTATACAGAAAGTGGGTTCTTAGTTTTTATGCTGGGTTTGGGAAAAGATAAGGGGAATCTTGATATAAAGGCTATAGAGTGGATAAGGATGATGTCATGGAAATGGGATGAAGCAGGATAGAGAAGAATATGAGAAAAACGTAAGGTGGGGAATGGAAAAGTAAGATGGCTAATAGGTTTCTCTGGGTATAGTGGCTAAGAGATTCCCGACTTCAATAAAGGAGAAGCCATAGTGTATCACATCTCATTAAAGAAATGAAAATATTAAAGATTTAGATATAGGTGTAAGTAAAGTATTATAGGGCTGCAGAAAGGAGTTTGCTATTAACTGAAAGGAGACCCTTTGATTCCTCTTGGAGGCCTTAAAGGAACCGAGCAGGGCAAATTCCTAATGTCCACTCCATACGTTCTTGTCGTTGCAGCTGTTAGTACTATGTGATTATTCATATAGTATACGAACATGGATGGGCTGCTCACCAACACGCATTAGCCAGCGTGGTGAGTTTATTGGATTTTTACCTCTGAGTTTAAGATCAAGAAACACCATGGTCTTTCTTCTCAGTGCCTGATAAGGCAGAATGAATGTTTGTGTAAATGATAAATATTTTTCCAATACATATATACAATTATGACAGACAAAAATAAAGCATGGCCCTTATTCCCAGGAGGCTGTAAAGTCACCAACCAAGGCAGCGGTTGGTGGCCGAAGGCGGAGGGTGCTAAGAATCCCCTGATTGCGGACCCAGGCTGCCATTTGATGACGACTTTTTATTTAGGTACTTACAACTGCAGATCACTTTCAAGTGAAGGAAGATTGCAAGAATTAGAAGAAGAACTGTCTTATATTAAATGGGACATTATTGGACTTTGTGAAGTTAGAAGAAAAGGAGAAGAAACAATTGATTTAAAAAGTGGACATATACTCTATTATAAAGGCACACATATTGGAAATACAAGTGGAGTAGGATTCATTATAAATAAAAAGTGGAAGAACAATATTGTGGAGATTGATGGTGTATCGGACAGAGTGGCAAGATTAGTTATACAACTTAATAGCAGATACCAAATGCAGATAATTCAGGTTTATGCCCCAACAAGTTCTCATAGTGATGAAGTAGTAGAAGATTTTTATATGGATGTACAAAAGGCTTTTGATCAGAGTAAACAACATTTTAAAATTGTTATGGGAGACTTTAATGCTAGAATTGGTAGACAAATGAAAGATGAAATTGCTGTAGGTAATTTTGGTTATGGTAATAGAAATGAGAGAGGACATAGACTTGTGGAGTTTGCAGAAAAAGAAAAACTTTATATTATGAATTCATTTTTTGAGAAAAATGTTAAAAGGAAATGGACATGGAAGCATCCAAATGAAGGTACAGCAGAATTGGATTATATTTTGACTAACAGAAAATACATATTTCAAGATTGTAATGTTCTTAATAAATTTAACACAGGAAGTGATCATCGATTAGTAAGGTGTAAGTTACGTGTTAATGTAAAACTAGAGAGACAAAAATTATTAAGAAAAACAATATTTACAGTTGATATTCCTAATCTTCAGAAACATTCTAATGAATTTAAATTAGAACTTACAAATAGGTTTCAAGTGTTAGGAGATTTTGAACATGATTCAGATTTGAATGAAATTAATATGAAAATAACTGATACACTTTTAAAAACTGCAACAAACATAGCTGGTAGAAAAAAGCAGCAATTGACTAATAAAATTTCTACCGAGACTAGAGAATTTATGAAGAAAAGAAGGAATATGAAGATATACAAAAATGATGTATTAAAAAGAATTGAATATCTCGAATTTTGTAAAATGGTACGGAAAAGAGTTGAAAATGATATAAGAAAGTATAACTGTGAAATAGCAAGGAAAGCTGTAGAAGAAAATAAAAGTCTCAAAAATGTTAAACAACATTTTGGTATTGGTAGGAAATTTATATCTGCAATAAGAAAAAAAGATGGAATTATTACTAAAAAGAGAGATGACATCATGAAATTGGTAGAAGATTTTTATCAAGAATTATATAGTAATAAAGAACAAGTACCTCCTATATCTATTACATCTTCCGAATTGCCCAGAATTTTAAATGAAGAAGTGAGACATGCAATTAAGTGTATGAAGAAAGGAAAGGCTCCAGGAAATGATGGAATTATAATTGATATATTAAAAGAAGCAGGTGAAGAAATAGAAACAATTTTAGCAAAGTTATATACCAAATGTCTAAATGATAAAGATGTACCGGAAGATTGGAAGAATGCAGTAATAATATTAATATTTAAAAAAGGTGATAAAGAAGATATTAGAAATTACAGACCTATCAGCCTTTTATCAGTTTTATATAAAATTTTTACCAAGATAATTACAACTCGTCTACAGAGAACTTTGGATTTCCACCAACCAAGAGAACAAGCTGGATTTAAAAGTGGTTTTAGTACAATAGATCATATCCAGGTATTGAGAGAAGTCATAGAAAGGACAAACGAATATGAGTTGTCATTATGTTTTGGATTTGTAGATTATGAAAAGGCATTCGATTCTATACACATTTCTTCAGTGATTAAAGCATTGGATCATCAAGGTATAGATCCAGGATATTGTCATATTTTAAAGAATATTTATAAAAATGCAACAGCAACAATTAGATTACATAATGATACTGGAAAAATCAACATTGAGAAAGGTGTAAGACAAGGTGACTCCATATCTCCAAAACTCTTTACAGCAGTGCTGCAAGAAGTATTTTGTGGATTAAAATGGGAAACTAAAGGAGTGAAAGTAAATGGAGAGTATTTAAGTCATTTAGATTTTGCAGATGATGTAGTTGTTTTTGCAAATAATGCTTCAGAGCTGCAGGAAATGTTGCAGGAGTTAGCAGTTGAAAGTAGAAAAGTAGGACTAAAGATAAATGTTAAAAAGACTAAAGTAATGTTTAATCGATTTGCTCAAAATATGAAAATAAAGATTGATTATGAAGAATTAGAAGAAGTTAACAGTTACAAATACCTTGGTCAGATTATTAATACAGATGGAAACATAATGGAGGAAATTAATCATAGAATTAAACTTGGTTGGAGTGCTTTTGGTAGAAATAACTTGATACTAAAAGGAAATATGCCTATGTGTTTGAAAAGGATGGTTTTTAACAAATGTGTTTTACCAGTTCTTACTTATGGATCTGAGACTTGGACACTTAATAGAAGAGCAATACAGAGACTTCAGACCACTCAAAGGAGTATGGAGAGATGTATGTTGGGAGTAACAAGAAGAGATCGAAAACGCAATGTATGGGTAAGACAACAAACAGGTGTTACTGATCTTATTGAAAAAATTAAAAGATTGAAATGGAGTTGGGCTGGACATATTGCTAGAAGAGATGATAATAGATGGACAATTGAAATTTTAAACTGGATTCCAAGAGATTGTAAAAGACCCAGAAAGAGACCACATGTGAGATGGATGGATGAAATAAGAAAATGTGCAGGGTGTTGTGGAGAAGAGAAGCTAAAGATCAGAGAAGATGGATTAAACTTGGAGAGACCTTCATCCTGCAGTGGATTGATAATGGTTGATGATGATGATGATGAAAGTATTATAAACAGTGAATCCTGTATTACATTGTAGTAAAATATTTTCCAATGATGCAAAAATGTATATATTCAATAACTTGGAGCTCAATAACAATGTTCAGAAATTGTAAATGATTTATAAAAAAAAATTCTTAAATATGTGTAATATTGATTTTTTTCTTTCTTTGTATTTGTAATTCATAATTGCAAAAAAAAAAAAAAATTACTAGTCAAAAAGTTAAATTTATAATTCTATAAAATTCCTTCATTCCAAGAGTATTACACAACAATTCTATCCAATGTAAATAAATTTTATTTGATATATAAGTAATCCAGATGTATTAATTAAATATTAATTTGAAAATGTGGTAATTTGCCACTCTTAATTTCATTTAAATTTTAATATTTAATAATATTGATTTTATTTTGATTATATAATGATATTATTATTTAAGACATAGGCCTTCATTTAATGTAGTTTAAAACGTATTTTATTTGGAAGTTTTATTGTATTTTAATTTTTTAGGAAGTAATTTTTGTTTTATGTTTTTGCAGGCTGCTATTTTTTTATAAGCTTGTATTTAAATTTTCCTTTGTTTTTTATCTGACTGATAAATCTTGTAACTCAATTTCATTTCCTTTCTAATTTCTGATCTAGTTTAAACTTTTTATATATATGTATTCCTAATGATAATACTTTTTTTTTGTAGTTTGCAAATAATTTTTAGCAAAAAATTAATTAAAAATTTTAATATTTAGTTTTAATAGAGATGAGGTGCACTATGACTTTTCCTATATCGAAGTCAGGAATCTCTCAACCACTATGCCCAGAGAAACTTGTTAACCGGTTTACTTTCCCTTTCAATTCCCCACCCTGTTTTCCCCATAATCTTCTCTATCCTGTTTCACTCCATTTCCACAACATCATCTTTGTCCACTTAATATCCTTTATAACTAGATCTCTTTTATCTTTTTTCAAACCCAGAAAATAAACCAAGAACCCATTTTCTATATACTCACGTTGATTATATTTATTCTCCCACAACTTCATTATTTATATCCTTTCCACTTGTAAGCATTTATATTCAATTAGCAGATGCCTAATATTTTTCATGTCTTCCTTAGATAACTTACAGACTAAATGGCCCACATTTCTCCATTTATGTGTATATTCTCTTATTGCTAATGATTCTGTTTGAGCCTTAAACAGTAAATTACTTTACTTACTATTATCATAAATTAACTTACATTCAATATTCTGTTTACCCCTATATATATTTAAACTCTTTTTATTCTCCATACCAATCCTCCATCTCTCCAATTCTTTATTTTTTATTAATACATTTATTCTTCTATCCCATTTTTTGTGACTATAACCCTCAACAATCTTCCTGACACAGTCATCCCACCTTTTGTACAAGTATACTGACATAAAGTCTTTATCTAAATCTTATGAATACCATACTATCTTTCTCACCCATCTTATTGCCTGTCCTTTACTCATAACCCAATTAAGTACTATTTTGGTAATTCTCTTATTATCCATAAATTATAATCTACCAAACATATATATAATTAGTTTCCAACCAGTAATCACCTAAACATTCACAGTAAATATAGCAAACAATATTTCTAACTGCTGTCAAGGCAACCTTCACACCTTTTAATAGCAAGAATATATATATATATCATCTCTCATATAGAGAGTCCATCCCATTTCTCCTTGAATTGCCTCTTTCACCATCCATACATCTGCACCTAATGCATGTATTCCTACTTCTCTTTGCACTTTTTCTAAATAATCTAACAGCCCTTTACTAATACATAACACCTTGTCACCATAAGGTAACCCTACTACTATCACTCCCTTCCATACAATTCCTGCTACATCATATTTATTATAAGAAAACACTGTTAATTTCTTTATGAGCCCCTTTTTTTTCTTTGCTTCATTTATCAATTTTTTCTCCCATTCATCCAAGCAATTTCTGTGATTACTTATGATGATTCACAAATAGTTATATTCATTCACCACAATTTAACTTTATATCCCCCAATTAAATTCTTTCTCTTCTCTTTCCCCAGCATTTATCATCATTACTTTTTATTTTTTGTCACTAAATTTAATCCCCAGCTCTTTATCCACCCTTGCGCACATCTTCCATATCTTCCCTATTTTCTGTGCACAAGAAGTTATCATCATCAGCTAATAAAAGGACCTGATAATGCATATACTCCCTTGCCACCTATTAGTGATATCTACCTCTGTTTCTAGTCTTTCTATTGCTCTCTTCATTTCTGTCAAATGCAACAAAAACAAAATAAGTCACATAGGGAATTCTTGTCTTAGTTCCACCCAATTTTTAACTTTAACTGATTTTATATCCCTACTTGATATCTATAATAATTATTTTCATACAATTTCTTAATAAGATCCACTAAAGCTCCATCCATTCCCAAATTTACTAAACTTACCCATAATCTATTTCTATTTATTTTATCATATTCCATTTCTCTCTATATAACTGTCTACCTGTATTTCTGCTCATATCTATAAGTTGCGTAACTTCAAATAAACTATCTCCTATATGCCTATCCGATCGAAAACCTCCTTGCATTCTCCCACTACAGTATCTTCCAGCCATCATATATGCAAAACTTTATATAACACTTATGTTACTGCTATCAGTCTTATAATTGCTTAACTTTCTACGATCCTTATCTTTCTTTCCTTTAAATAGTAGCCTTGCTTTTGTATTATTCCAACTATCCGGAAAATCTCTCTTCTGTGTCATCTTATTAAAACATGATAATAGTTTAATTTTGCCCTATTTCCTTAATTCATTGCCATCTCTGTTGCCCATTCATCTAAATCTCTTGCCTTTCCATTTTTCAGTTTCTTACCTGCCTCATTCAATTTATTTTCTGTAAATGTAATGTTTCCATTATTATATGCTTTTATGTTTGATGTGATGTGATGTGATACATCATGACTTCTCCTTAAACGGAGTCAGGAATCGGTCAGCAACTCTACCCAAAGAAACTTGTTAGTCACTTTCCCTTCCCCTTCCATTCTCCACCCTAAGCTTTCCCATAATCTGCTCCATCCCATTTCCACAACATAATCTTTGTCAATTCTATAGCCTTTATATCTAAATCCCCCTTATATTTTCCCAAACCCAGCATAAAAACCAATAACCCACTTTCTGTATAATCACTTTGTTCATATTTATTCTTCCATAACTTCGTTATTTGTACCCTTTCTGCTTTCAAGCATTTATATTCAATCAACAGATGTCTAATATTTTTTATATCTGCCTTACACAATTTGCAGACTAATTCACCCATATTTTTCCATTTACATGTATATTCTCTTGTTGCTAAAGATCCTGTTTGAGCCTTAAACAATAAACTATTTTCCTTATTATTATAAATTAACTCGCACCCAATGTTCCATTTACTTCTATATATATTTAAACTCTTTTTACTCTCCATACTAGTTCTCCATCTCTTCAACTCCCTATTCTTTATTAATGCACCTATTCTTTTATCCCATTTCTTACCGCTATAACACTCAACAATCCTCCTAATACAATCATCCCATCTTTTATACAAGTATACTGATATAAATTCTTTATCCAAATCTTTTGCATACCGCATTACCTTTCTCACCCATCTTGTTGCCTGCCCTTTACTCATAACCCAATTAAATACTATTTTGGCTATTCTTTTATTATCCATAAACTGCAACCTACCAAACATTTTCATTTTACTTTTTGCATCTCTCATAAAAACTTGACCATCTCATATCTCCTTGAATTGCGTTCTTTGCTATCCATACCTCTGTATCTAATGCAGGTCTTCCTACTTCCCTTTGTACTTTTTCTAAGTAATCTAATAATACCCTTTTACTAACACATGACACATCATTATCGTATGTTAACCCTGCTACTACAACTCCCTTCCCTACAATTCTAGCTACATCATATTTATTATATGAAAACACTGTTAATTTCTTTACCAAACCCTTTCTTTTCTTTGCTTCATTTACCAATTTTTTCTCCCATTCAGCCATGCTATTTTCCTGATTACTTAAGATGATTCCCAAATAACTATATCTATCCACCACACTTAACTTTATATCCCCCAATAAAGTCTTCATCTTCTCTTTCTCCAGTATTAATAACCATCATTATATTTGATTTTTCTTCACGAAATTTGATCCCCATCTCTTTACCCATCCATGCCCATGTCCTCAGCATAACTTCCATATCTTCTCTTCTTTCTGCACACAAAAAAAAAATATCCACAAAAAAAAAGACCCGACAAAACATATACTCCCTTGCCACCCATTAACGGTATCTCTATTCCTCTTCCTAGTCTTTCTATTGCTTTCTCTATTTCACTCAAATATAACAAAAACAAAATAGGTGACATAGGGCATCCTTGCCTTAATCCCCCCAATTTTTAACTTTAACTGATTCTATATCCTCCAATTTATAAGTATGACTCTCATTTTTTTATTACTTTTATTCTTCTGCATATTCTCAACTATAACCCTATTTGCCACTTTTTCTATTTCATCCACCAGTCCTTATACTCATCCCCAACCAACTGTTCCATAGCTTCTTCAACTAGTATTTTATACTCTTCCAACTTATTCTCTCCATCCACATCTTTCAGTGTTTTCAATACTCTTTATAGTTGTGCCATCTAGTGGTATAAAATTGTATCACAACTTTTAACATATGTAAAATTAAAAAATAGAAAATAATAAATGTAAATAAAATATTTAAAGAAACAGTTTTATTCACATAAATGCACAAAAAATTAAAAGAAGTAAATTTTCTCGAGCTTCATAGTATTTTTTATATTATGCAATCCAAAATGAAAACATGCAATGTTCATGTCAAACATGAACAGTGCATGTATTTATTTTGATCACATATCAATAATATTGTGAAAGCTAAAGAAAGTTGATATTTTGTACTTTTTTTTTTTTTTACTTTTTAATGCGTTCATGTGAATAAAAAAATTTTCAATATTTTTTTTATATTATTAAAACAGGCAAAACTCACTATATGTATTGCCACTCATTGCAAGCTAGAGTAATCAATAGATGCCAGAAGACTTGTGCATAAAATCCCCATCTAGTGCCTACTCATCCAATATCCCCAGACTAGTTTCTGGTTTGTGGCCTTCGTCAGTGAGGAGCCTTGGATCCGAGAGCACTGCACCCAGATCTTAGGATCTAATGCAACCCTCCTGCGCCACCTTTTATCTCTACTTAACTACAAAACTATGAGTCTTAAATTGAAAACACCTTAATATTTTCAATCCAAGCTCATTAGCTTATATAGTCATATATGTCTGAACTCAGTTCAGTATCTATACATTTTGGTGTCTTTGTTTTTTTAATAACCATAGCTACCACTATCCTATTAGGCAGGATTAGTTTTAAGCCAATAAACATCACATGATCACCATTTCTATACTCTAACTTGTAGTGTGTGGCAATACATATAGTGAGTTTTGCCTGTTTTAATAACAGTTATAAGCAAGCATAAGAAATGGTGATCATGTGATGTTTATTTTTTATGTTGTTTGTTTTTTCATCTTATTTTTTGTTTTTTTCATCTTATTTTAGATTTTTAATTATTTCATTAGTGATAACATGTTTGTTTTTTTAAGAAAATAATTATTTATGTTTATTATTATTGTTTTTATCTTTGACTAACTTTTTTAAAAGAAACAATTACTTACATAAAGCATTAAAAAAATTATTTTTGTTTTTATTTTTTCTTCAACTTTCGATTAAAAGAATGGGACAGTTTGTTCAAAAATTCACAAGTCAAATTCCAAAGAATCATCTGGTTTTTTTTATATCAATATTAATCTATTTAAAGTCGAGGTTCATTGCAAATTTATTTAAATGATGCTTTGGGAAACTATTTGTGAATTTCGAAATATGATCAGCTCATACTTTTATTTAGGAAAAAAGTATTTTTTACTTGATAGTGCATTTATGTGAATAAAAGTTTTTATTTTTTTTTTTAAATTTCACATAATTCCAGCAATTAGGATTAAAAATGTTTAAATACAATTTAATACTATTAGATGGCAGTACTGTAAAAAGTATTGCATTCTTTATCAAAATCAGGAATCTCAGCCAGTATGTCCAAGAAAAATCTGTTGGTCACCTTACCTTCCCTTTCCCTTTACCATCGTAAGTTTTCCCTTTATTCTTCTCTATTCCTTTTCCACAATATCATCTTTGTCCATTCCATGGCCTTTGTATTTAGTCCCCCTTACTTTTTCCAATCCCAGCATAAAGTCCATTAATCCACTTTCTGTATAAATCACTTTGTCTATATTTATTTTCCCACATGTGTACCCTTTCTGCTCGTTAAGCATTTACATTCTATTAGTAAATGTCTAATATTTTCCATGCCTTCCTTACATAGCCTGCAGACTAAATCACCCACATTTCTTCATTTATGTCATATTCCCTTGTTGCTAGCGATCCTGTTCAAGCCTTAAATAGTAAACTACTTTCCTTGCTATTATCATAAATTAGCTCACATCTAATATTCTGTTTATTCTATATATATTTAAGCTCTATTTGTTCTCTGTACTCATTCTCCAGTACCCTATTTTTTATTAATATATTTATTCTTCTATCCCAGTCTTTGCCACTATAACACCAATTAAATACTACTTTGGCTATTCTCTTACTATTCATAAATTGCAATCTACTGAACATTTTCATTTTATATTTTGAATCTCTCATAAAAAACTTGGCTATCTCATTTCTTTTTGAATTGTCTCCTTTGCTTTTCACATCTGCATTTAATGCATGTTTTCCTGTCTCTCTGTGTACTTTTTGCTAACATATAACACATAGGTTAATCTCACTACTGCCTCTCCCTTCCATACAATTCTACCTACATCATATTTATTATATGAAAACACTTTTAATTTCTTTGTCAGTCCCTTTTTTTTCTTTGCTTCATTTATCAATTTTTTCTCTGATTGATCCAAGCAATTTCTCTGATTACTTAAGATGCTTCTCGTATAGTTATACATATTCACCACATTTAACTTTATATCCCCCAATAAAAATTCTTTCTCTTCTCTTTCCCCAGTATTTATCATCATTACTTTTATTCTTCTCTAAATTTGATCCCCATCTCTTTACCTACCCTTGCACAAGTCTTCAACACAACTTCCATATCTTCCCTACTTTCTATGTATAAGAAAATATCAGCAAATAAAAGACCTGTTAAGGTATACACTCACTTGCTATCTACTAATGGTATCTCTATCCCTCTTCCTAATCTTTTTATTGCCCTTTTCCATTTCTCTCAAATATAACAAAAACAAAATAGGTGATCCATTAAAGCCCCATTTAGCCCATTCATTTCCAAGTTTACTAAACTTACTCATAATCTATTTCTATTCACTATATCATATGCCTTATCTATATCTGTAAAGATGATATATAATTGCTTACTCATTTCTACAAGTTGTGTGACTATTCACCTATACACCTATCATTTCTAAAACCTTGCATTTCTCCCACTATATTATTTTCTTCCATTCATTTTGCCACTCTTTCAGCCACCATATATGCAAAAACTTTATAGGACACTGACATTACCATCTATAATTGTTTAACTTTTTATGATCTTTACCCTTTCCTTTAAATAATAGACCCACTCTTATATTTTTTCACCTATCTGGGAATTCTGTCTTCTGTGCCATCTTATTAAGGTATGATAATAGATTTAATTTTACCCTATTTCCCAAATTCATCACCATCTCTGCTGCCCATTCATCTACACCTCTCGCCTTCCCATTTTTCAAGTTCTTTCCTGCCTCATTCAATTCATTTTGTGTAAAACTAATATTTCCATTACTTTGTGCTTTTATGTTTGTTATCACTCTGTCCTTCACATCTGACAACTATACTTTTTTTCCTCATCATTTAGTAATACTATTTTTCTACATTCCTTCTTTTAATATATTTTCAAATTTTTTTACTCCCATCTCTTCTACTTTTATTAAATATCCTCCAACAATTTACTATTTAATTTCATTCTCTCTAGATAATTATCTATTTTAGTTAACTTCTTTTTTTAAAAATATTTTTCCCATTTAATATTAACATATTTTTTACTTTTTTGTTTTAATAGCACATTTATATTCTCTGAATGCTTTTTTAATTTCTTTTACACTTTTACTAATTTTTATTTTTCTATTACTTTTATTCTTCTGAATATTCTCACTTAAAACTCTATTTGCCACTTTTTTTACTTCACCACACCAATCCTTATATTCATTCTCACTCTTCCATAACTTCTTCTATTTTTATTTTATATTCTTCTAATTTATTCTTATAATTCATTCTCCATCTATATCTTTCACTCTCCTTTCTACTTTTATTATTATTTTCCATCATACTACTAACCAGTTCTATTATAAAGAAATTATGATCACTATTGCATACTCTCTCTTCATTATCAAAAACTTGAATTTTCCATATTTTATTCATTCCTTTTTTATCTACTAATACATAATCTATTGTGTACAATATATTATTTCTATACCATGTGTATTGCCCCTCACACATATTTTATAAATTTCCAATGTTCAAATTCAATCTCTTAGAAATTTTTTTTCAGAAGTTGCCCATTTTTGTTATTGAAGTCATCAATTTCTTCAATATGTCAATTCATTTCTCTTTAACCATTATTTTCTTCTCATTTTTTTGAAACTCTGTATATCTTTAAATAAGCATTCATATATGCTATTATTCCACTCCATTATAATTTGACTATCTCCAGTGGCCATATACACTATAGCCACCATCTATTCTTGTCTTCCTCACTTTATATCAAACCATGTTCATGACACTTTACATTATTTACTTATTTTTTTGACATAACTTCTATATCATCATCCCTTTTTTCTTTTTATATTCTATTTATATCCTGCTAAGCGCTAAGCTTTAAATTAAATTAAATAAATTTAATAACATATAACTTCTTTATTTTAGCATTATAAGTGCATAAGTATTGATATTATATAATTGATGAGAAGTTTATAAACAATTTTTTACAGAAATATGAATAGATTTCAAGAGAGATATATTTTACAAACCGGAATTACGACGAGAAAATTACAACAGAGACTCGAATTTTTAAGTAAATGCAAACAATTTAACATTTTTCCTAACTGCTGCCTAATTAAAATCAACTGATCAATATATAACTACGACAAGATTTTATATAACTTACGTAAACAGCTGCTCAGCTGTATAATAAAAAGTTGCAAGAGTGCGCTAAAGAAAAATAGGAAAAGATGGCGGCACGTCTCCACACATATAGCTATACCACAATGGATACAGGATAAATATGAACGAGAGGAAAGAAAACATGCCATGTGTTTTGAATGTAAAATAATGTTCCTCGCAAAGAAACCACATATAAATCTTAATATAGCAACTAATGAAACATTTTTCAACAAAACTAATATTAATCCATCAGCAGAGGTGAAGAAAGTGTTAACACTTGGGCCAAGATTTGTAGGTGGCCTATAGAAGCTTCCTAAACTCGAACTTCTATCTGACACAGAAGCGAGTTTAATTAATAATACGAACCGAGAGGATATAATCTCTCAAATAACGAAAACCATTAGAAATAAACACATGAGGGCAGAAAATAATGAAAGGAGGAATAGTATTGTTAAAACCAGACAATTTTTGGAATCCAACAACTTGAAATGCATAAAAGAAGATAAAGGAAACAGGCTTGTCATTATGAACAATGAAGAATATCATGAGAAAATGTCGAACCAAATTCTGAACTTGAGGTTTGAAGAAGAGGCAAATTTCACAATACTCAGGATTCACAAGGATAAAGGCATGACCAGAGCAGAATATTACCATATGTATCCATCTGCCACCACACCTCCCAGAATGTTTGGAAATGCCAAAATTCACAAGGAAGGAACACCACTTCGCCTTATGTTAGACTTTGGTGGAGTGCACTACCAAGAAACTGCAAAACTAATTAACCACTGGTTGATTGACACTATAGGATTTGGTGATTATGCTATTGCATCTTCATTTTGAGTTAGTGGACAAAATACGAGATATACAAATGGATCAAGAGTGTGAAATAGCAGCTCTAGATGTGAAAGAGCTATATGGATCAGTGGACAGAAAGCACTCAATAGACTAGGTCAAAACAGAATTAATTAATAAACAATGCCCAAATGGTAAATTTAACTTTATTGTGGTTTTTTTGGAATGGATAAATGAAAATATTCACACTATTTTTGAAGGAAAATGGTATAAAATGAAATAGGGATGGCCAATGGGCCTAGCCATTAGTGGCATAATGTCCAGCATCTTCTTAAACTACCATGAGAAACATGTAATACTAATTATACAAGCAGATAACCCCACAATGATATATCTTAGATATGTGGACAATGTGTTTATTGCTGCTAAAAGGAGTACAATCTTAAACATCACTAAAGAATTACAGCTGATGTCTAAACTCACACTAAATACCACATGGGAAAATGATCAACACCATCTAAAATATCTGGACCTAGACATACAAAGAGAATATAAACAATTAATGTACCACATGACCATCAAACCCCTAGAAATTAGAGGATACATGCATCAGAGTGCAATAGTTCCCAACTCACATAAATATGCTGGACTGAATTCGTTTCTGCATAGAAATGATTACTTATGTAAATGTAATTCAGACAAAAGAAATAACATATTAAAATACATTAAAGAATTAACATCTGTTGGCTACAAATATAGACACATAACTAAAAGAATAGCACAGTTCCAAGCAAAAATAAACCAGCAAGGCAGAAACAGAAATAATAAACCAAGAATAACTATACCACACATACCCAATATTTCCAAACAGCTAACTAAAACATTATCAAAAGAATTTATTATTGGTTTCCGCACTTCAGCCAACACTAATAGACTAATAAACAATTCACAAGATAAACTTGATCCCAAACTAACATCTCAAGTGGTGTACCAGATATAATGCCCTCAGGCTGGATGCAGAGCCTCATATTATGGGGAAACAAAAGCTACCATTACAAAGAGAGCATCCCAGCACATATATATGTATAAAAGGGCACTGAACAACAAGGAGTCTACATCAGCATTCATGGAACATGAAAAAGCTACTGGACACAGATTTGAACCCACCAATCCCAGAATAGCGTGTAAAGAGAGTAATGACCATAGGCGCAAAATAAAGGAGGCATATTTCATAAATAATGACAACCAATCAATTAATAGAAAGGACACCTGTTTTGCCATTTCCAAAAGATGGACAAACTAAGTCATACGATATTTTAAATAGTATACTGAAACATCTAATTAACATAAATTTGAATACACCCCCTCATCACTATCAACCTTTTTATTTTGTACAGCTATGATTATGAAGCCATAGAGCTTTGAAAGCGCTAAGCTTTAAATAAATTTAATAACATATAACTTCTTTATTTTAGCGTTATAAGCGCATAAGTATTGATATTAAATCTTCCAGTGTAGATTTTTCGTCTCTTAGATGTTGTTTCCACTACTGCTAATACCTCAAGCCCTTGATTTTTAACTGCTTTGTTTAATTCCAACTATTTTTCTGATCTCCTGCCACCACGTATTCAAATATCCAATTTTTATAATTTCTTCATTTCTTTCTGCCTTTTATAAATTCTTTTGACTCTTTCTTCTCTATAGTATTTGTAGTTAGTTTGTTTATCATTTTTATTAACCCATTCCCTCTCCACATCTACATTTACATCTAAATAAGCTACCCTTTTTTACTTCTTACACCCCATCCATCCTTTACCTTCTTTTTGCTAATACTATAATTTAAAACCATACTCCCCTTTATAAGTAGTCATATTACATCCCATATAAAATTAAAAGTATTAAATTTTTCACTATTTTTTTTGCTAAAATTATTTGCAAATTCTAAAAACATGTATTGCCATTGGGAATACATATATATGCAAAGTTTGAACTATATTGGAAATTGGTCAGTGGTTGCAAATTAGTTGGAAGATTTCACAGATAGACAGACAAAAAACATTTCAGTGGTAAAAGCACTGGAATCTACAAAAAGAAATCATTGATTTAAAATAACCAAAACTGGAAAATAATATTAAAGTTTTGAATGTGCTGAAGTTGAAAATCTATTTAATAATGCTGAAATTATAGCTAGAAAATGGAAAATTGTCTGAGTTTAATACAAAAAATATTAAATCTTAATACACACTGATATATGTTTCATTTAGATATATAATAAAATTTTGCTTTGTTAGTGACAAGAGATTTATTCTTCATTAACAAATGTCTCTATTTTCATTACTTTTATGCCATCTAGTGTAAGCTTTAATAATTAATAGATGCTAGATAATATTGCATAATAAATCCTTATCCAATGCTTATGGCTTTCATCAATGTGAAACTTTGAAATTTTTGCACTTTGACCTTTTTGAATAAAAAGCAGTTTTCATCTGGCAGCCATTTATTACTTTTTGTTATACTATCAAGTTACCATTCCAAATTGAAAAACTTGGTTAATTTTTTCAATCCAAATTATTTGCATACATAGTTATATAAAATCTAAAACCAATTCAGTTTCTGTGTGTTATGGTGATTTTAATTTTTTTATATTCATAAACTTAAGCATACTAATAATATATTTTATTCAAGCATTCCAAATTCAAAGTTTTATTACAAATATTAAGATCCCTTATATCATTAAAATTATTGCACTTATTTAAAGCTTTTAAAGAATTTTTTGTTCCTAATTCAGTTCTGTGAGAAATGACTGTTAATAAAGATTTTTTAAGAACTTAAGTTTTATCTAATTGCATTTCATCATTTGTGTTTATTTCTGTATTTTTTTTAAATTTTGGTATTAACACAAAATATTTTATTTACTCTATTCTTTTTACATTTTTGTTTATTCTATGAACCGTTTGTTTTTTACAGTTTTATGCATATTATTTTACAATCTTCTGCATTTCAACTATTTTTATAGTCATTTTCAATGATTTATACCTTAATTGAAAAACATATTTTTCATATACATATTCCAAGTTTAGCAATTGGCTGTAGGTAGAAAGATACCATCTTAATACCAGGTAACTTTGTTAGTGTTCTTAGGAATATCACTTTATATATCAAAAACAATTATGAATAAATACTTAAATAAGATTGTAATTGATAAAATTAATAAAAAATAAATACATTTCCTTCATTAGTAAAGTTTTTATGAATGTCATTGTTATGGAAATCTTAGGCTATTTTGCACCTTGGATTAGCCTTTTAAATATAACATTAAATAAAAACATCTGATAGCACGGAATTATATTTGGGTGAAATCTTCACATTAGTTACCAATTCCAATATTACAATTAAAAATTGGTCAAAGAGGCTTCAATCTTATTTATTCAGGATTGCATATATCATATATAAAATTATGGACATATATTAATATAGTTCAAAACAAATGTTATAGTCCACCATTATCAGATATAAGTTTAATTAATACAGTTGTAAATAATAGATCAGCTTCTGGTTACTTATTTAAGACATTTAAGGTCTTTCAGGATGAATCAAACTTCAGTAGCTTTGATAATATTAAACATGAGCATTTAATAAAAACCAATACGTAATGTTCAATACTCTTGGACAGAAGTCTTGATGATTAAGCTCTGAAGAATCTCCCAAAATATATACTCCACAATCTCCATGTGTATTTTTTTGTGAGATAAAGGAAGATACTTTTCTTCACTTGTTTGAAGAAGTGCAGCATTTAAACTTTTAAGATCAAAAGTATTTCATGGTCTATTAAAAATAAGAAATAATATTAAAGATTTCAACCGCATAATGAAATGATTTTACTCTATGCTCTGAAAACATTATAGATAATAAGGTGCATGATTTTTGATAATAAAAGATACTGGTTATGAAAACTTGATAATGATTGGGATAAATACTTTGGCAGTATCGACCACTTCTCAAAAAATGATGAAAGAAATTTGGTCAAGTACTGGTTCACCTTTATGTGAATTATGAAAATAACAAACTAAAAAGTTAAGATAGTTATTGATAGGTATTACTTAAAGAAGGAATTTAGAAAAAAAAATGAATATGAAGATTTGTAATTTAAAATTTATATGTAAATATGTATTATTGGTTTTTTTTTTTATTAATAAAGGTTTTACTTAAAATAATAATAGTTAATGATATTACATTGAAATAGATATGTAAACAAGTTGATTTTCAAAAAAGAAATAATCCTTGAAAATGACCATAAAAATGATTGAAACATAGAAGATTATAATGTTTATGCATAAGAATGTAAAAAAAGGTTCATAGAATAAACTAAGATTTAAATAGAACACATTGAGTGGATTATTTTGGTGTTAAATTAACAAACTACTTTAGAAAGAAAGAAAAATACCTATTGATAATTAATAATAAAAATATATTAAAAATCTTGGTATTATTTCTTAAATTACTTTTTAACATTTATGTTTATAGACCTACACCACTGACTATCAAGTGCCAGACTCAGCAGCGACTGCTACCGCCATATTCTCAGGAATAAAAACAAAATATCTTACTCTTGGAGTAGATGCTCAAGTTGAACATAAAAACTGTGTGTCTTCTTTAAAAGCTAGTGTACCTTCAGTGGCTGATTGGGTTTTAAGTGCAGGTAATTTATTTTTTCCTGTAAATAAAATTTGAATTATTTTAAAATTAAGAATATACTTGTCTCCAAAAGTGCAAAATTTTTTACTTATGTTAAAATAACGATCATTTCTGAAAGAAAAATATTCATTAATTGGCAAAACGGAAACATATTGTCAAGACTTTAGTAATCCAAGTCCTTCATATAAAGATGTATCACAAATATTGAAAATGGACTGAAGCTTGAATTGAATAGCAACTAATATTTAAAAGTATTGAAAAGAAATCAGTTTTCATATATGTATTTTGGGTAATATCTTCAAGATAAACCAGAACAGATACTTTTCAATCCAATATTGTCCTGAATCATTCACTGCACTATAAACCCATAAAAAATACGTTTCAATCTGAATTTATCAGATATTCTCAGGAACCCATAACCTATTCTGATAGATTTGAATATTATAAATTCGGTGCATAAAATTTTAATATTATTGACATTACTTCTGTTGACAATAAATATGTAAAGTTTATGCTGACCATAATGAGAAGAAAGTTAATTCTGATTGATTTTTTTAGATGGGACTTAGGTCTTCTTGGAAACTAATATTAACTGATTATCTCTGATGCTGTTAATGAAATAGAGATATATCTGATGAAGACTAATATGTGGACATAGTATTTGTCCATATCTCACATGCTATCATCATTTTCAACCATTATCAATTCACTGCAGGATGAAGGTCTCTCCAACTTTAATCCAGTTTCTTTGATGTCTAACCTCTCTTCTTCACATTATACCAGCAAACTTTTTATTCAATCTATTCATATAGATCTTTTATAATCTTTTGAAATCCAATTTAAGTCTTGAATTTCTAATCCATTACTATATCTTCTAGCAATATATCTAGCACAATTCCATTTCAGTATCTTAATTCTTTTCAATAATGTTAATAATATCTATTTAAATGCTCTCTCACCTACATATATCTTACTTTCAATGTTTTTTTTTTTGTTATTCTCAGCATATTACATTAAATAATCTGAAGTTTAAGTATCTCTCTTCTTTTAAGTATCCAAGTCTCAATCCATCTGCAAAAGCTGGTATAATATCTATTCAGACACATAAGTTATATTTTTTTTAATATTAAGTTAATGTCTATCAAAAGCATCCCATTCAGGTTTAATTCTGTGATTAATTTTATTCATTCCATTCCTTCTTTATTAAGGTATATGTAGTTGTTAATTTCTTTTAACTCATAATTATCAATCTTTATTTTCTTTTTCTGAGAAAATCCATTGATCATTACTTTAATCTTTAGTTTTTAGCTTTCGTCCTACTTTCTTATTAATTTCATCTGTTAAATCTTGCAACATTCCTGAGACTCTAACATTTGAAATGAAAGGAAATCAATCTAATGTGAAGAATATTGTACCAACCCAAATCAGATTACCTTGAACACCTCAAGACCATTGGAAGAATGCCTTAACATTTAATATGAAAAGAAAAAAAGCAGTTAAATCATAAAGTTTATGCTAAACATGAAAGAAAAAGGAGAATGATGGTGCACTATCAAGACAATAAAACTGTCAGACCCTTTATGCCTGCAACTGGTGAAAAGTTTTACAACCCACTATTGATGGTTTTTATTGCCTCAGCAATCGTCTTCAGAACTTTTACTTGTATTTCCAAATCTCTAAAGAAAATTGCTTGGGGCAATTGAAACTGTTAATAGTGGGTTGTAAAAAAGTGTAAATATTAATAAAGAACATAGACAATATTAATATTATATGGATTTGGCAATACAATAAGAAAGATAAAGTTATAATACTTCATAAAGAAGTTTAGGGAAGTTGAATTTTTATAATCCAGTTTCCACCATCTGAAGATTCTGAAACTTCACAAAATTGAGAAAAGGTTAAAGAACATAGACAATATTAATATTATATGGATTTGGCAATGCAATAAGAAAGATAAAGTTATAATACTTCATAAAGAAGTTTAGGGAAGTTGAATTTTTATAATCCAGTTTCCACCATCTGAAGATTCTGAAACTTCACAAAATTGAGAAAAGGTTTAACAACCCAACTTTGGACACCAAGAAGTAGATCAAGAATCTCTCGACCCAATCATTTAATGTTAAAAAATACGTAATGTTAGGTGGCATTGCTGAATACCAGCAGATGACTTTAGTTTCACTTTTAGAAACATTCTACAGCACCATCTATACTTAATTCCTAATACAAAAGATCTGATAATTATCAAATGTGAATTGCTTCACTTGAAGATGCAATATCTTCACTGTAATACAAACTTTGATATTATTGAAACATATCCATTTCACTGCTTTATAATGATTTTGATCATACCTAAATATTCTGTCATAACATGCTGCCACGTATTCTTAGTGCTCCATTATTTTGCATTTTCAGACTGGTGACATAATATATTAAAAATGATATGACAGCTATTGTAAACTGGAATTACTGAAAATGATAATTTTTCTTCTTGATGAAGACTGCTGATCAGTTGAAATTGTAAGAAAATATTATCAAGAAATAAATAAAAATTATTGCATGGCAAAAACTGATTAAAGAAAAGGAATTTAAATGTTGTATGAATACTGAAAACTCTGAATACAAACCAAAAATAGTTGTTCCATTGCTATACCTCTTGCAGTAAATATAAGTTAAAACAATACAACCATTGTTGATAAACTGATTAATCTCAAGATTTATTTAAGTAATTCACACAGTCTGTCCTAAGCTGCCTGCAGTGCCTTCTATGTTAGTCATATAGCAACTGTTTAACTATTCACCACAAGTATGTTAAAATGTTAGCATGTCTGGGGCATGAATTATGGTATGAAATGTGAGAATATGTTTTATGTCTCAACCTATGATGTAATATAACCAATGAAACATCATTATCCCTTCTTACTTCATGCTGTTCGGCAACAAATTCTTTTTTTTTCTCATCACATTTTTGCCACCTAGTGTATGCTTTGGTAATCAACAAATGCCATTGATAGTGCTTATTAAATCCCTATCAAATACTATATTATCCAATGTCCTACACTAGTTTCTAGCTTGCAGCTTTCATCAGTGAGAATCTTTTGGAACTGGGAGTGGTCTCCCTGCATCTTTTAGATCTTATGCACCTTTTTTCTAGTGGACATCTTTTACTTCTTGGTTTTGTTATCAAGCTATTAGCTCAAATTGGAAAACATATAGTTTTCAATCCCAAAAATTTGATGGCAGTAAATTTTGTTTTAATTCAGCAAAATGGTATTTGAAATGTTTGAACTGACTGTATATGGCATTGAAGCTATGAGTTGCATGAATTGTTTCAAATGTTTTGCATGATTTCGTGATGACAGGGAAACCATTAAAGGTGATCTACAAAGATTCAAAACACATTGACACATTTCATGTCATAACTTATGATCCATATGTGGTAGCATCTTAAAACATTTGCAGTGAATAGCCAAATTATGTTTCTACATATCACATGCATTGATTCAGAGATGAGCTGCAAGGGACTTGGAGAGAGAACCAGTCACCTTTTAATTTGGATAAACTGTGTGTCTTCAATGGAGAACACTCCAACATCCTACACTCTATCACTAATTCTATAATTATATCAGAAGCTCCACAGCTAAAAGTTAAAATGATATAGTGAAGGCCAATCATGTGATGTAACTATGCTGCCAGGCAATTTCCTCTTACCTTTCATTTTCGCATGTAGAAGATTGCCAAAGTATTACATTTGCTATTATGGCTAACATCCCACTGAGTATATCTGAATCAAACTGAAAATAGAATGTTTCCAGAATGGATTTCATGCTTTTTGCAATATATTAATTTTTGTTAACTTCAAAAATAACTACTATTTGAAAGTATATAGCAGTTCTGTCCAGATTTTTTTCCTGTATTGGAAATTCTGCTGAAGATGTTCTGGGAAAACTGTATTTTGATGGTATTTGCAAGGATATGATGTCCATATTGTCATTATCCTCTCCCTTTGTCCTAGCAGATTCTTCAGCATGAATATTTTTTCAATTGATAAATCTGATGATTCCAGTGCTTTTACCACTGAAATGTTTTCCTGTTTGACATTTTATTTGAAGCATCGAAAGTCTACCCTGTTTAGGGTATTGCAAAATCACTCACATTCCACATGATTTGCTAATTTTCCACATGATTTTGTGTGCCAGTGTGTAATTCTGATGTGGATAATATTGTTGTGTTTTAGCTGCAATGTTAACTTACAAGTAATATAAATGTTTCATATATATTTATTAATACAAACAATATTTAATTATGATAGGTATATACATGTATATGTATAGATTAATCAGAAAGAATTTTGCACTCAGTTACAACTTGAAATGGAGGGAAACTTCTGTGTTGGTGGTCTTCCACTTGCTTGCTCTTTTTATTAGATTCATCTAGGGTGTTTAAGACTTCTGGTAGTTTTCTCCTAGTAATAGATTTCTTAGTCTGTTGTAATCAGCCTTCTCTTGACTGCTCCTTGCATATTGAACATTAATTATACTTTACTGCATTTATAAAATATCTGTAGATTATGCTTAAACTAATATTTAACCATTCTTGTCTGCTTGTAGATTAGCTTGTTACTGGACTTTTTATAGGATCATGACTGCCCATTAACTGTTATTAAGATTGAGTATATATATATATTGTAACCATCATCAACTGGACAATCGGGCCACACGTTGACAGGCGCCAAGAGCTCACCTGTAACCATCAACATTAATCAAGCTTAATACCTTGATGTCGGAGAACTACTATAATCAGACCCACCTTACTATAACCCAATAGACTGAAGGGACGTACCAATGCCTACCATATTGGCACCAAGAACTGTAATAGAATTCTTTATAACCAATGGCTTTAATCATTGGGCAGCCAAGAACTGTACCCATCGATCTAACTGAATGCTCCCATCATTGTGGTGCCAAGAACTATAACCAAAAGCATATCATGCCATCTATATTATGCACCAAAGACTATAACCGAAATCTGGAGCAAATTACCACAAACAAAACTAATGATATAACATAAAATTGTTATGATCTAATCTGGTCGCAGCCAGGGTGTACCGCGAAGACCTATCATAGTAGTATGTGAAAATACATTAGACAAATTATAAGTATGCAATTTTATTATCCTTCAAACCTTAATTTGCGATTTTTCATTGCATGAGACCTTATGGCCGACCATGGACAAGATGGTATAATTTGTGGAACTACTAAAGATTATGAATTTTAAAATTACATATATGATTTTTAATACAAATGCTAGTCTAGGTAAGAGCTTTGCAATAATAAATAAACATGGAATACTTGGGTTCTTTTCTATAATTTAATAAATATCAATGAGACTCTTGTTATACTGATGAATGACAATTAAAACATTAAGTAAATACATTTAATCATGTCATTATCTGGTAAATCTGTTTATAAGTTTATAAAATCAATCAATTTTGTATCATGTACTCGAATCAACTACGCAAAGCTTAAATGATGGAAAAGGTAAATGGGATTTTATTGTACCTTACACATCATAAACTACCAAGGACAAAAAGCATTCAAATGTTTTTCTCAAAATATTACTAAACTCTTATATCATGCTGACAATAGTATGTACTTCAATGTATGCTCTATTCAAGATATATGATTTCTGATTTTATGAATGACAAATAGCAACGGCACAGTAAGTTTAATTATAAATCAATATTTATTTACAATTTTTATGACTAATAAGTAATTGATGTTTAATGTAATAACTAAATACATAAATAAACAAATAAAATAAATAAATAAATTATAATTCCATTGGCTTCCTTCAATAACATATCATAGGCACAGTTTTATAAAGCCTAATCATACATTATATTACAATTTGATATAATTGATGTCTTGAGGAAATTATACAAAAATTCAACATCAACTCATGAAATATCCAATGTGTCAGTTCCAGAACCAATAAACCTATACTGTAGACCTATAACAATGTAATAAATAATATTATATTTGTAGGATTTAGCTATAATGCTAATGCTAAATAAAAATGAAAATTTAAACTTCAATTCAGATAAAATACTAATTAACAAACAGTTAATTATTATGAGGTAACTTAGATAGAATGTCCTGCTACACTTTATGACTTAACTTATAAATTATGCTTATAAATGGAAGAAGATGATTTTAGCAGAATAACCAAAATACTTTGCCCAAACTTATATTTATGAAGTAAAATCATATTCCTGTGGATGCATTCATCTACACATAGGAATTATATAACACTGAGTGCCTTGTGGATTTATACACCATCATAAAGCAATAAATATAATTACACAATTCCGCGGATTAACCACCAGCGCAGGAATGAGTGTAAAAATACAGAAAGTGGCAATTAATTAATCTGCGGATTAACCACCAGCACAGATTAATGCCTTTTAACATTATAAAGCAATATTACTATTTACTTCACATTTAAAGTGCAAAAATCATCCTCCTCAGTTATTCTGACCATTCAGAAAACACTAACATTTTAGCAGATGTGGGTTCTTGCATAATAAAAAGTGTTTCACTAATCAGGACAACTAATATATTAAATTATCTTGCTTAAAATAAAACATAGCAACAATGTAATATAAGTGACATTAGTATAGGAATAGAACTCTGGAAAGACTCACAAGACACTTCATGAGAGGTTGACACATATCATAAATTCATTAGTAATTTTCAAGCTTTTTCGCAAGCGCTATTCCCTTGAATAAGTATTTTATTCAATCCCATTAATTTAATTTAAACCTAATAAAATATAACTCATGAACTTCACATACAAGTTCATATAACAATAAAATTAAATTAATTCATTCTTACTTAAATACATGAATTCTAGCAAGTGTGCATGTGACATAAATTAAATTGTACAGCATTTTATAATAATAAATATGATCCGTGAAATCCATGTAAAAATGTCTTGAACAATAAATACACAAAGTGATAATTATAATTATAGTTGAATTCCATAAATGTAATTCTATCTATTTGTCTTAGATATTATAAGCACTTTTAAATTAATGATTTTACGTGGCTCCATAAATATAAAACAATTCCAAAAACATGACACGCAGAGTTTAAATGAAAATGTTCTTCATAAGTTATTAAATTCTACATTTCTATATAAAACTGTTCCAAGTTTATAACATCCAGGCTAATATTTATTTATCCACGTTTAAATTTAGGGATACTAATTAGAGCAAATAATTTAATAATTCCAAATTAACGATAAAATTAGAAAGTAGTTTTAGTTAATTATTTGAAGACTGTTTCCATTATTCAAATGGTAAACAAATTAACTAGCAAATACATTACTGGCAGTATAAAGTTAAATAAATTAATCAATGCTATATTATTTTAAATTATAAACGGAAATATTAAACCATGTTAATAACTTTAACATTTAACTTTGATTTTAAACCTCTTCTTTTTTAAAAAGAAAGTTTTCATATTTAAAAAACTTCTGTAATTAAAACATCTATTTAGTTTTGCCAAATTGTAGAATAATAAAATATTCCAAACATACCGAGATTCTGCAAGTAATTCTACTTTTAAATTTGAAAGCTCCGACATATTTTTAAGTGTAAATATTGGAAAATTATTAGCGATTTGATCCACTTGGCTAGCTGACCCGAACAGATTTTTAAATTTAGCACTTCATTCTATTATTAAATACCACCATTTTATGTTTACATTTGTAGAAAACTTTTTGGTAAATCCGTTTACTTATTAACTATTTTTAAAAAATAAGCTTATCATATTTTACATACATTTTATTCTTACACCATTTTCTTTTTCTGTAACAGCAACCTTATCGCAGACGATCTCTTTAATCGCGCTCTTTTTTTTTTTTACATTGAAACGCATATGTAATTACTATATTTTTATCTAATAATTAAAAATTAGTTAAACAAATGGTTTTTTAATTCAATGAAAATAATTTCTAAGACTATTTTAAACAAATAAAAATTATTATTATTTTCAATCACATTTTACTAAATTTAATGTGTTGTCAATTTTTAAAAAGTTAAACATATTTTGATACAAATCAGTGGATGGAAAGAAGCAATTTAAATACATTAAAATAACACAGACAATAAGTAAAGCAAAATATTACTTATTCTCTCTAATAAATTATCTTGAATGCAAAAAAATAATCTGTTCAAAAACGCAAACCAAGGCAATCAAATCACCAAAAAGAAGACAGAGAAATTTTTATACCAGTTATATCGATCTTTATATTTTATATTAAAATATAAGGTTACAATATATATATAATTTACAAGGATTGAATTGACCATTGTCATTACCTTTTGGAACCAAATGGTAAACTCTGTCATCTCTGAATAATCAGTTCTCATTAGATACTTTAAATTGATTGGTTAACTATTTCATTGCAAATTCATGCTTCTTTTGAAGCTAACATGTTTTCATTTGATTATGTTTATAATGTTACAGTAATACTTTATGAAGTATTATTATAACTTTATCTTTCTTATTGCATTGCCAAATCCATATAATACTAATATCACCTATATTCTTTTTTACTGATTGCAATGCTTTTTTACAATCCACTATTGACAGCTTCAATTGCCCCAGCAATCTTCTTTAGAACTTCTACTTAGTTAAGATTTGGAAATATAAGTAGAAGTTCTGGAGAATATTACTGGGGCATATTTTGGGGGCAATTGAAACTGTGAATAGTGGATTGTAAAAAAGTATTGCAAACAGAAATAAAGAATATATGTGATATGAATATTATATGGTAATACTTCCATTAGTAATATAGCAAGGAGGAAAGAAAAATATTTTCATTAATTTTGGAAATGTAAAATGCCTTCATTAATTTTAATTATTCTCCTACTGAGACATATATACTATAGATATGCCTCTGGTAAATTGTTACACGATATAATAGGCCAAAGCATCAAAATTCTACTTAGAATTGGTTTCTATAGTATCAGCTGAATGGATTAATTTCTAAAGATTATGACATGACTAAGCATGACGTTTATAAGAAATTATTTCATTAATTGAAATCTTTTAATAGACAAAATTTGTAGCCATTTTTTTTTCAAAGCTTTTGACCAATAGAAATTAACTGCAGGGGTCTTGCGCTATATTGTATTTTAAAACAATAGAGCCCTAATGCTTCTAATTTTATACTCTTGGAAGCTTGACAATCCAAAAATACTTTCCTGATCCAGATGGAATATATTTACTTTGAAGAAAGTTTTATAGGAATGGGTACATCCTATATAATTCTGTAAATGTCTTTTGTATAATACTATATTTTAATTACTGTGACAGATCGTTGTATCACATCCATATTGACAGAGTGATTTCTTTGAATAATACTGTTGTGCGGATTGTATGAATGAACTAACATATTGGATTGCATTAGACATTCTGAAAAGAAAAAGTACAATTTATTGCAGTCCATCATAACTAAATATAAAAGCTACTGTCTTTACACACACACATTTATACAGTCATCAAACCTTTAAAAATGTCCAACCGATATTTCACTTAAGATCTGTCAGGCATCTGGAGGAAAGGCCATATTGTTTTTTTTGGCATTAGACTCGGAAGAAAAAACTTGTAACTGAAACAAGAGGGCAGTGCATTGGTGTGAGCAGTGTGGTTATTATATGCCCAATATATTCCAATGAAAAAGTGACTTGTCCTCTTTCAGATCTATCTCAGAACTATCTGTAATTCATTGCATAAGTAGGACTTAGTTTAACTATTCATCACAAAAATATTAAGGTGTCAGTTTGTCTGGATCAGAGAAGTTGTAACATAAAAGTTGATAATATGTTTTGTACTTTAATCCATGCACATTAAATTTTATTTTAAATTGACCAATATTACTGCTGAAATGTTTAAAATGATTTAAATTGTGTATGTCTCAAGCCATGAATTGCAAGTAGTTTTCAATATTTCATGATAGCAAGAAGAACACAGAACACAAATGATGAAGGTACAAAACACATTATTACATTTTATATCATAACTCATGATTTTAAACACACTAGTATTTTAAAATGTTTGTGATGAATAACTCTCTTTGTAACTCATACATTGACCTAGAGGTGGCATTGCAGGCAGGTTGGAGAAATAACCACTTAATTTTCTGATAAAACACACTGATATATATGTGTTATATATAATTTAATATTTTACTCATTTCTCAATACAAAAGATTATATTGTGCTATTTTTTTTCATATTGGAGAAAGAATAATAAATATTTTTATATATAATGTATACACAATATTCAATTTATGTAATGTAACTAGTTCAAGCTTAATCATATATAAAAAGGATGATACAATATTCAATCACAAATAAGATGTGTATATACAATAATTAAAAATATATTACTTGATTATCAAATTGTAAGCAGTAAGATACTGTTAAAAAAACAATTGTAAATAAAATCCATTAGAAATCACTAATTCTGATACTGAATTAAGCACAATATTTGTACTTCTTTATATACGACAAAAATATTGTATTCACAGAACAACTAAATCTGAATATATTTTTATGATAATTCACAAGTTGGTTTAACCAAAGAATCATTTAAAAACTTGCAATTAATGGCCACATTTTTATATCAATGACATTTATTCATCAGATAAAGATACCCACATATATATAACCTATTTTATTATATAGTAATAAATCAACCACCGAGCCTAAACTCTCCATATAGTAGCACCACTCAGTGCAAGACAGAGTAATCAATGGATTTAGCCTCTGTGTAAATAGCTTGGGAAAGCATAAAGAATGGTGATCATGTGATGTTTAGTGGTTTAATAAATCAGAAAAAGATACCCAATTTTATCTAACCTCCATTTTATTACATGGTAATAAATCAGCCATTGATACTTACAATGACTGAAGCTTTTTATTAGCAATGATTTTTGTGTTATATTAATCAATCAGATTTCAGTTTCAAATCGTAATTCAGATGAAATTCTAATAATTTTAGCAGACCCACAAACGAAAAGTTTTGTTCTTTTCAAGTATGAATGCTTGATTTATTACTATATAACAAAATGGAAGTGAGATAAAAAGATCATTTTTTATCTGACAAATAAACAGTCATTTAATATAACAAGCAGTGGATATTATTAACAAGTTCATGTAAACGATTCTTTGGGAACCTGACTTCACAGAGGCAAAACTCTCCATACAGTAGCGCTACTCAATGCAAACCAAAGTAACCAATGGATGCAAGAAGGTTTGTGGATAAAATCTATTGGTTCCTCTGGCTTGCACTGAATGGCACTACTGTGTGGAGAGTTTTGCCTCTGTAAAAAACAGCTTGTGTAAGCATAAAGAATGGTCATCATGTGATGTTTGAGGGAATCTGACTTATGAATCATCAATGTTTTTGGAATTTAGTTGTTCTTTGAATAGGTTTATAATCCATAAAAATATCTGTGGATTTGTTAAATATTAATATTTTAAAGAGAAATTGTGGTCTGCTCTATGTATGTATTACAAGACACTTTGTTGACTAAGCCTGACCAAAACAAAGTATTCGACGCCACTGATAGATCTGCTGCATCCGATCACTTTATGCATTGGGGCGTCTTTGCTAGTGATTCATTCATAGAGCATGACTGGACTGTGTCTTCTTGAACAGTAATCACAGGTTTTTTAACCATGACAAGAGATGTATAAGGTGTGGTTTTCCAAATGAGACACATACATTTAATCCTAATGCATTTTCTGTACTGAGTTGCATTGATGTTATACTTAAAATTCTTAATATTTTCTCTATATATGAAGCAGTGCTATTGTTGCTTTTAATTTATTGTATTTCAAGGATAGAGCCATAGTTTATTGCTAATATGGAAATTTTGAAAATCAAATGTAGTCTTTTTAGATAAGTATCAATCCTGCTTTGAGATAAAATATAACCATTATAAAACTACTAAAGAGTCATTTCCTCCTTTGAGATTAATGATATAGATGTATAACAAGGGAAGCCCAACTTCATATCTGTAAGAGCCACATGTTAAAAGTGAAATATATTCAAGAGCCTCAATTTGAAGTACTCAGCAGAAGCAAATATTTGTTTTATAATTTTTTTTATTAATATGATTTCTTAATTCTACAAAAAAATCAAGATAATAATATTAATAAGTGAGTAAAACAGAATCAATAAAAAAAATTACTGATTATTAACATGATTTGGCTATAATTTGTTAACGAAACTTGCAATAATTCAGAAAAGTGAATATTTTTCAGTTGTGCTCGATGTTTCAATTTTTCAAACTTAATTGTCGAGTATAAAGTAAGTCCCAAAAATTGATGTTAGTGTATAAAGAACTTATTATAAATGAGAGTACTTATGGCAATAATTTTTTATTTTTTTAAATATTAATTAAAAATAATTACCCGTAGTGGAAGTTGATGTTTAAACGTCAACATAGACAAATGTACTCAATGTCATTTGAATTAAAACTACTAAGAATAACAACATTATTCAATGAAGTTCAAATGAAATATGAACTGATAAAATTTAAACAGTGCATTACATGACCAGGAATTGATAACAATAAAACTATCTGAGTTAACACTATGAACAATCATTATAAAATTATATCACAAAAGAATAAAGCATGTATGGTTTCAAAATAAAATGTAAAAACATCACACTAATATAAATTATATCATGATTTTGTTTTAAAAGTTTCATGAGAGCCACTTTGGATTATCTAGAGAACTGCATATGACTTGTGAGCCACATTTTGGTGAGAGGGAATATATAGCATTTTATTAACTGTAATCTTTTTTTTTTGTAAAAGAAAAAAGAATTGGTTTAAGAAATGACCACCTATAGTGACGATTTTGGCCTAAGTACAAATCTCATTTTATTATTCAGTAAATTTAAACCATCGATACTAAATGCTGGATAATAATTTCAATAACTATGCTAGATTAAAGAATTAAACAAATATAATTTTAGATGATAAATTTTAAATTACCTGTTTAACATCAATAATTAGTATTCTAATTAAATTAATTGAAATTCCTTGTGAATCTAAAAATAGGAAATAATAATATATTAACAAGAAAAAAGGATTTATTAAAATGAATTAGCTTGTTTTGATTAAGTCAGGGTAAGATGATAATATTCAATCTGTTTTATCCCTCATACTCCTTTCTCCCTGTTTTGGATTGACTTAGAGAATAATGAAGATTGATAGTATAAAAATTCTGAAAAGATCTGTTATGACTCAGTTTACCTTCAAACAATGGACTTGCCTAAATTCATCATAACTAACCAATCACTGAATGGACAGATGAATTAATGAATGACAGGAATGAATGAAGATGGTTAGTAAATCCACAAGTTCTCATTAAGGTAAGTAATCTAACTATAAAATAGCAGTATTTTGGGGGATCAAATGAGACATCAGTGTTGTGTTTAACTGTGAAATAAATATAGCTTTTGTAAATATTACTCCAGAAGTATATATGTATGTGTGTGTGTGTGTTAAACTTAAATTTGTGTAAATAGAAATATATAGAAATTCAAACTTTAATAATATGTAGAATGGAAATAATTATAACATTTTGAAAGACAAGAATAGGGTAATTGGAAAAGATAAGTACAGAGATAAAGAGGTATGTTTAATTAAATGAGAAGCAGAGATTAAAAGGAACTGATAAGAAAACAGGCGGGACTATATAAACTGTGTAGGAGAGGAGCATGCATCTTTTGTTGTTGTTTTCTGATTGAGATCAGAGCTAAGACTTTTATTTTTTGCTGATCAAAGCCTACGAGGGAGAAAAACCCAGATTATCGGATCTCGAGGTTCAAAAGTCTGACTAGGGTAAATATAACGGATCCTCCCAATCTTTTATTATTTAGTATGGCTTCAGATATCTAGGTAGGGTTTAAGTTAAACTGATGTAAACGTTTAATTCAATTGACTAAATAAATCTTAGTAGTTAGTAATTTTCGTATTGGTTATTTATTTGTGAAATGAAGCTAATTCACTTTAGTAATTTATTGTATCTTGATGGTCCCTGTTGTTCCTTTCATGGAGTGGATACATTACAATCAGTAAATAACTATCAGAGCTGAATGGCATTAATGTCTTCGTTCTCAATATTGTTAATGCAGTGAGGCTAGTTCACATTGATTTGGAAGCTACTAGAATTTAAAACAGCATGGGACAAGTTATCACCATTCAGCTGAAAATGTTAGGCCTTCTCAGATCTAAACCTGACATGAGCCAAGTTGCCATAGTATTTCTGGAAGTGTTATCCACTATATCATCATCATCAACCATTATCAGTCCACTGCAGGATGAAGGTTTCTTCAAGTTCAATCCATCTTGTCCAATCTTTAGTTTCTTTTCTACAGATCACCCCTGCATACCTTCCTATTTCATCCATCCATCTCACATGTGGTCTCTTTCTGGATCTTTTCCAATCTCTTGGAATCTGGTTTAAGATTTCAATTGTCCATCTATTATCATCTCTTCTAGCAATGTGTCCAGCCCAACTCCACTTCAATCTTTTAATTTTTTTCAATGAGGTCAGTAACACCTGTTTGATCTCTTACCCATATATTGCATTTTTGATCTCTTCTTGTTACTCCCAACATGCATCTTTCCTTACTTCTTTGAATGGTTTGAAGTCTCTGTATTCCTCTTCTATTGTGTCCAAGTCTCAGATCCATAAGTAAGAACTAGTAAAACACATTTATTGAAAACCTTCCTTTTCAAACACTTAGGCATATTTCCTTTTAGTATCAAGTTATTTCTACCAAAAGCACTCCAACCGAGTTTAATTCTATGATTAATTTCATCCATTATGTTTCCATCTGTATTAATAATCTGACCAGGTATTTGTAACTGTTAACTTCTTCTAACTCATCACAATCAATTTTTATTTTCATATTTTGAAAAAATCCATTAAACATTACTTTAGTCTTTTTAACATTTATCTTTAGTTCTATTTTCCTACTTTCATCTGATAACTCCTGCAACATTTCCTGCAGCTCTAAAGCATTATTTGCAAAAACAACTACATCATCTGCAAAATCTAAATGACTCAAATAATCACCATTTATTTTCCTTCTTTAGCTTCCCATTTTAATCCACAAAATACTTCTTGCAGCCCTGCTGTAAAAAGTTTTGAAGATATGGAGTCACCCTGTCTTACACCCTTCTCAATGTTGACTTTCCCAGTATCTTTATGTAATCTAATTGTTGCTGATGCATTTTTATAAATATTCTTTAAAATATGACAATATCCTGGATCTATTATACCTTGATGATCCAATGCTTTAATCACTGAAGAAATCCACTAAATCAGATGACTGTACTGCAACAAAATCTATCTTTTTTTTTTTTTGAGTCTGTTTGTGCTATATGCTTTTTAAAACACGAGGAACAACAGAATTATCATTGTGGAAGATGAAATTCAAAGATTTTGCCTCTAAAGATATCAAATAGTAGTCTATCAACTATATGCCTTCTGGTAATGTCAAATTGGAAATTATAGTGTCTGACTTAATTTTAAAAAAACTATGTTTTTGTCATCCGTGTAACTATTGTATTCATATCTTACATGCCTGAATTAATAATAATGAAATTATTAAATAATATGTTCAATTATCAAGAGTCCATTACTAATCTGCCACCATAATCACATTTTCTTCATAAATTTGTCAGTTATTTTTTATCTTGTCTAATAACAACCATATGTGTAAAGTTCCACATAGCAACAAATAGAGGGCAGTCTAAGCTTGATAAAAGTAGATAAAAAAGAAAAGATTTCTGTTTAGGGATTTATGATAAAGACGGGGAATATGAAAATAGAATAGTAGAACTAATAAAACAGATTTTATGAAAACTGGAATGAGAGTGAAAAACAATATAAACTTAAGGATGGTAGTATGCAGGGGAGGGGGGGAGATGTGGATTTTCTGAGATAGAAAAATGTTAAAGAGGGATGAAATATTAAATTTAGCTAATAGGATTACTATTTATTTAAAGAGAAACCATTTTTCATCACATGTTTAATATTTTTATTCAATATTTTATTATAATTCAATGTTTTCTGCTTTTTTATATTATTAGGGAAATCTGTTGGAGTGATCACTGACATGCGAGTGACTCATGCTACCCCTGCTGCCTTATATGCCCACTCTGCGAGTCGGTTTTGGGAGAATAATGCTGATATTCCAAAAGATAATAAATTCCAGTGTAAAGATATAGCTAGGCAGCTGATTGAAGATTCCCCCGGAAAATATTTCAAGGTAAGAATATTAATATTATGGTAATGAGTAGTATGTGTGTGCATGTTAAGTTCTTGACTTGAATAGTCACTTGGAAATGAGCACTCTGATCGAATAATAACCCTTGATCATCCTCGGTGATTGTTTTTTAACATTTGCCGTTTTCTCAACACAACTTATTCTAGAGTTTTACTATTTATACCCACATTGTAAATTTCAGTAAAACCTATATTTCCTTAAGATACGTTAATAGTGTAAGACTTTATATTTTAATTTATACATTTTAGAACGAAAAATTTCAATTGTGCAGAAATTTGAGATGTTTTAATATTTTAAGGTATTTTGTTATTCTAGAAGTTTACACAAACACACATATTTCCAGAATCACCTGAAAAAGTTCCAAGTTCTGGCATAAAATATTTATTTGCACTGTGTATTTCTTCAAAGAGATGACTGGCTCTAAAAAAATCAAAAAGAACAACATAGTTTAGTTATTCACAACAAAAATTTTAAGCTGTTATCATGTCTAGCCCATGAAAATTATATGAAATGTTACAGTGGGTTTTGTATCTTCATAGATTGTCTTCAGTGCTCTCTGTTCCATCACAAGATCTTTTGAATCACTTGAAAAATGTTCTTGCAACTTGTGGCTTTACGGCTACACACAGTCTGAGCAATTTCGCTTGATTTAAAATATTTAATATTATTGCATTCTTCCATTATGGGTACTGTCACATTTCATGTTATAACTTGTAATATAGACAACATAGCATCTTAAAATTTTGGGGCGATAAACAATATCACTATATAATACATACATTGATTCAGAGATGGCACTGCAAGCAGCTTGAAGAGAATCTAGTCACGTTTTCATTGAGGCACACCATAGTAATCAGATTTTTGGAGTTTATTATTATTTGTAGTTTTTTTTTTCCATTCTTGAATGGAATCAAACTGTCTAATTTCAATAATTACATAAAATAATCATATATTTAATAATTAGCTTAATGAAATTTAATCCTGGGTGTGTTATTTCTGATGTTACATATTGTACCGGGTTCGAATATAGGTCGTTTGAAAGACCGGTCTTTTAGGCAGAGAAGAACATACTCGGAGAGTATGTATGTCCAAACGATAGCTATAAAATATATAACTAGCGTTACATTTCCAGGACATAACTTCTTCTTGACTGTTGAGTTCAACACCATGTTCAAAGCACTTTTTTTGTTTGTGTATGAACACAGGCGCCAGCTATTTATTCAAGAATGAATAAATAACGCACTTTGAGCAATAGCCACTAACTCAACACCTAAATATCCACGACTAGCTCAGTTGTTTGTAATCACTAATAGATTATACATAATTAGTGGTGAAAAGAATTGATAAAGATTTGTAAAAGAATTGACCAACAAATAGAGTTTAAATTTTAAGACAATTTATTAACTAACATTAATTTACTAAATTTAAACATCTTTATAATTTTTTAACTAATATAACACACGCACATTTTAAATTAACACACTATAATATATATATCTTAAGAAAAGCATAAATAATGTTTGACGTTTATAAAATCATATAGCATTCACAAACACGCACATCAATAGTTCATTTTATGCATGATTATAGAATTCAAATTACTTGTCTCTGGAGGCTTTACGAATGAATGCAATGGCTATTACGGTATAAACGAAAATAAGCAAATGTTTTACTTAAGATTTTGAATGGGGACGTAGAACTTCGTTTTCTTTGGTTACTGCTTTAGGTGAGTATATTTCCATTATGAATACTTCCAGCCAGTTGGGATGTTTCATTGATGAGTTTCATTATTCTTCATGATTATTATTATTGGAGACAATTAGATACTGATGGAGATTTCCAAGTTGTTAAGCTGACATTATTTCACAGGCAGATCTTGCTGTTTTCATCGGACATCAGGCTGTGGAGAGGCGTGTATTTCCCAAAAACTGCTCAGCACTGCGTTTTGTTTCTGGATACAATTAACTCAACTGATTGTCCTCTCTTGATTTAACTGACTCAATTAATTTCTGAACTGAACTGATTATCCGATAAAATTTTACTATTTATACCTGCGAAGTGTTTTTCTTTTCGATATCCTCCGGCAATATCTGTTGTCAAAATTCCTTTGACAACGTGTTTTGGAAGATCGTTTAATCAGTAATAGCCATGCGAACATGTTGTTTTATATAATTAATTAATAGCCATCGCTGTGTTTTTAAATCTTTAACTTTCATTTATTTATAATAACATTTATTACGCATACATTTATTCTATTATTGACAATCGCACATATATAACTAGTTTTAAGATTACTTTTCTTTAATTCGAATGAAAAGATTTGTATTTTTTTTAAACTTTAAATTATATTTCAACTATTAATAATAGACTCTACTCCCTTTTATAAAACTTTTAGTTCAATTTTTCTAACCAAACCCCCCCTCCCCCCTTTTAATCAATTATTTTCTAACTTTTATTTCAAAAACTAATGATAGAAAACTATTTGACTCTTATCTTTTTCAAAAACAAACTGTAATAAACTCTTCAACATTTAATTTTACGTTTTTCTTTTAACGAAAGATTATTTTAATAATTTTTTTAGATAAAATTATATGTGCCAATATTCAATATTGGTACAATATATATTAACATGCATTTTTCAAAAGTTTTGTTTTTTCATTCCATTCATGCATAAGAATATACTTTATAATTTGAATATTATATGTTTTTATGATAATGTGTGATGAGGGTCTAATGTATCACCAAAGTTATCTAAAAGTTCCAAATTTCTTTATGCAATAATGGTCTGTAATTAATAAAAAGATAAAAGGTAGGTGTCGGAGTGTTACATTAGATCCAGAGTTCCAGTGCCCCACTGTCAGATCTTCTCACTGATAAAAACTGTAAGCTAGAAACTAGTCTGGCAATATTAGATGAGATAGGCATTAAAATGCAGAACCTTCTAGTATCTCTTGATTACTATAGCTTGCACCAGATGGCACTATTGTGTGGAGAAATTTGCTACTGTTTTAACTGCTTGGGTAAGCATAAGAAAATATGGCCGTGTGATGTTTTAGTGGTAGTTTTTGTGGTGACTAGCTATTAATTTATTTACATGTTTGTGTGTGGTTTAATTAACTAACTTTATTATGTACATATATATGTATAAACTGTGTTTATATATAAATATATACATCATTACCTCACCCTCTTTTTTGTTTCAGAATGTCTGCAAATGCCAAATGATCATTTATGCTTGCAGTTCTTGATCTTAAAGAGATTAGCTTTTTGACAAATGATGTAATTCAGTGTCAAATTTAAATTTATACCAGATGTACTTAAAGCATCAATTAATATAGCCAATAAGTAATCAACATAAGGAAAGAAAAGTTTCTTCTCATTTTAAAAATCTTATGATTATTTTCTTCCCTTGATATTTCTCAGTGGCAAAAGGCAATCTAATTCAAATCAAAAGATGAGAAAAAAAAATCATACTAGTAAGATTTATAATATATAATGGAAATGAAGTTGTTGAAGTAATAGATAATTATTCAAGTGATCAATGCTTGCCGATTGAACAATGTGAACAAGATAAATAATAATCAAATCGAAAGCAGATTAAAATCTTATAAATCATATGCTTTATCCTAGAAGAATTAGAAACATTTGAAATTTGACAATGAAAGAATGAATGGCTATCATGGCTATGCTCCCTAATGTAAGCTTTACTAATGCCAGATGATAACGCTTAATAAATTCTAATCCAGTGCTCTTTAAAGCATTATTATCTGATATCTTTTAGTTACTAAAGCTTACACTAGGTGGCACATGTGAAAAAAGTATTCTGCTAAGCAGCAATGTGTAATCTGGAGTCATGTGATAGCATCAAGTTTAAATTAGTCCTTGGTTTAATTATTTTCTCACACATAAGTAAAATCGCTTAAAAATCCTCATGATAAACTGTACCAAATCTATTACCAAAAAAATCATTCAAAATATGATATCTTGTAAATGATAACTTATATGAAAATAAAATGCAAAATGTACGAGGCAAAAGATAGTATATTCATTAATGAATTCATTATTGAAATGAGATGTTGGGACAAAGCTAATATTCTTTAAACATTTTTGTTGAAAATAGTATTAATACTGTGTTTATATTCTGATTAAATTTGTTCATAGACTTCAACATGCAGTGAATTCATATTATCTTATTTATTCAGCTATACTATGAAGAATTGACTACAATGATAAAGCCATCATATGCTTCATATCTAGTTATTTTCTTAAAAACTCATGCCATGCCTTTGAATGTGAAAATGATATTCATTGACGGAATTTGCCAACATGTATATCTGACCTATCGAACTAAAGATATATGCCAGTTGTATCATAAGCTTCTTCAAGAATGGATTATATAGGCCAAATTTGATCCTTTTTACAAATTGAGTTTGTTGATAATTAAAAAAAAAGGTAATATTAATATCATTATGTTCTGTATTACTTTTTACAATACTTTTTACAACCCACTAGACAGTTTCGATTACCCCAGCAATCTTCTTCAGAATTATAACAAATACAATATAATACTTTTTATAACCCACTAGACAGTTTCGATTACCTCAGCAATCTTCTTCAGAACTATAACAAACATAATACATATTTGTATTGTGTTTGTTATAGTTCTGAAGAAGGTTGCTGGGGCAATCGAAACCATCTAGCGGATTGTAAAAAGCATTGTAAAAGTAATAAAGAACATAAATAATATTAATATTATATGGATTTGGCAATGCAATAAGAAAGATAAAGTTTAGAAAAAGGTATATGGCTTTATTGCTCTGGATTTCATAAGAAGTTCAAGAGCTAGACTTGGGGTCACCAGAATTGATCTTGGGACTTCCTGATCCCAAGTTAGATGTTCTACCAACTGCTCTAAACCATGCTGTTCAAAATAAAATGTTAATGGCTTTATTGCTCGAGAGTTCATAAGAAATTTAATCATCAGAATCCATCCTGGAACCTCCCAATCGCAAGTTGGATGCTCAACCAATAAAAATGAAGCATAAATTTTTGTAACATTTTTCCGTTGCAAAAAAAAAGTTTTTTCTAAAACAAATTTTTGTTACATATATTTTTTTGAGAAATAAAATTACTTACTGTTTAAAATATTAACAATGATAAAAAAAACAACTATTTATAACAATAAATGTAAATTGTTACATTTTTATTTACCATTGTCAAAATCACTCCACTCACAATTTTGACACCATCCACCTCAGATAAATACAAAAATGATTATTACTAATCATTTTCTAACCTAGAGATTATATCTAGCACAGATGTAAACTTTAAACCTCAGTTAAAGATTAATATATCTGATTTTTTTAATTTTAGACATACACTCACATGTTATTCCCCTTTCTCATTCCCATGTGTCATATCTTTATTGATATATTAAACAACCTCCATACTTCCCTATTCTTTTTAAATTCATATAAATACAGACATAATAAAAGACGACCCCCAAGATGCATTTTGTGCTGAACCAGCACTCATCAGTTGACCTAGGTCACCATCTTCCATATATATATCTCTATTGCATGAAGAGTATTTATCTATAGTAAATTATTACATTTTTATTTACAACTGTCAAATTAACTCCACTCACAACTTTGATACCATCCACCTCAGAAAAATACAATAATGATTATTACTAATCATTTTCTAAACTAGAGATTATCTCTAGCACAAATATAAATTTTAAACCTCAGTTAAAAATAAATGTAATACATTTAAGCTATCATTATAAATTATGCATGCTTCCTCATCTCAAATTATATATATAAACTTATAAATACATAAAATAGGCATATAAATATATTAAATATATTTAAGTAAAAATAATGCTAATATTATCTAAGCAGATATAGCTTTTTTTACTAACTAAAGGTTTCACCTAGTGGGAAAAAATATAATTAAAATATAGTAGTATATTTTTCCCAACTTCAATTAATTTTTATTTCAATTATTGCATAACTAAGGCAATTAGAAGCACTATAATGAATACACTAATATTCCCATGAGGTGACTCAAAAAAAGTGTATAAATAAAAAGCTATAAAAACATTGATAATAAGACTCAAAATGACATTTTAACACTTTGAAAAGCAAATCACATTTCATGTATTCTATCTGAATCTGTTAATGTTCTAATTGAAAGTCAACCTTATTCAAGTTGCAATATTTTGTATTTGTCCTTATAGAAAAAATTAAAATAAATGGATTATAACCAATATCTGGATTTGAAGTCACAGTACATCGTATAACTGACAGATTTGTGGGCCAAAAGAACAAGCTAAATCTTTGTAAAACTATTTTTTTACCATACTAGTTCATCAGTTGGATTAGGATTTAAACAAACCATATCATTAAGTATAATAATAGCAATGCTCTATAAATAGTCCAGAAATAACAGCATAATTTATCACCGACTCTATGCCACTTACGTAAGTTTTAATAATTAATATTGCTATAATAGCAATATGTAAGCTAAAGTCATGATGAAATCAGATAATATTTTATTGGTTTAATCTAGAAAGCATGAAGATTGTGAATTTACATATTATGAATTTTATTATGTTTTCAAATAAATGAAGCGGACACTATTACTAATCTCATTTTATTAATGTTATGTTAGAGTATCTATTAGTAATTGATTTATTCACCCCATATAAGTTTCAGTAATGACTGTCGTAAGTCTCTATTAGCTGTGGCATTTTTTCTTATTTCCTGTTAACCAAAGATAGTTCTTTCTGAAACATTATTTATGAACATATTCCAATATTACTTGCTCATCCATATTTATTTTTAAAAAAAAAATTTATAAAAAGTCCTCCAATTTTTTTTTTTAATTTTTTTAACAAATTTTATTTTATTTGTTAGTTTGTAGTTCTGCTATAATGAAAAAGAATGTTTTCCTTGTTTTCACATTTACTCGTCACTTTATAGCTTGTCATAACTAGTTCTTATAAAGATTTATACTTTCCTTGTAAATATATTTTTGAAAAAAAAATTATAATGATCTTAAGTAACAAAAAAAAAATATTAACTAAGGAAACTTAGCAAATCAAAAAAATTTAAATTTTCCAGAATAAGATTGAAGATTAGATGTGGAATAAGTTCTGTTGTTTTATTTTTAGGTTATTCTTGGAGGTGGAAGACGTAATTTTATTTCAACACAAGAATTTGATCCAGAATATTTAAACAAAACTGGATCAAGAACTGACGGAATGAATTTAATTAAGAAATGGATTGAAGACAAACAGGCAAGAAATGTCCGTCATAAATATGTCTGGAATAAAAAGGACTTTAACGAGGTGGACCCTGAAACAGTGGATTACTTATTAGGTAAAAGTCTATTAGAGTCAGTTTAGAAATTAAATCTAAAAGTTATATTTCCACATAGCAACATATACCACAAAAGTAATTAATATAAAAGGTAATATGTGTGTATTTTTTGACAACCAACCTTTATCCAATTGAGAATTTTAAACTCATTATGTTTAAAAATAGGGAAGCAATCAGCCACTGTGAAATGTTTACAATAGCATATACAATTTTTTTTAAAAAAATTTACTAAAATTTTATTTATATAGTAAATTATATATAAATGTGTATATAGATAAAATTGGAATCAATACACAAAATTATAAGGTGCATATTATAAGCAGATGCTGTAGTTATATAATGTTTTAATTTCTAAGTGTGATTGATTTATAAATGCAAATCTTATATTAGAAAAAAAATCAAGGGTCAATTTGAAAAAATACCCTTAAAAAATCTAAGGCTTTTGAAAATAAAAAGGTAAAGCCATTTTTTCAAAATACAGCATGAATCTTCAAGTACGGTAATAATAAAATTTCCAATATGTAGCAATAACTCAAATAAGATAATAATTACTAATTAATTTCAAATAATTGTAGTACAAAAAACAACAACAATAACATTAAGACATGGCAGGAAGTTAATTAAAAAGATTATTGTGGTTGAAAAAATCTCAGCATAGAGAGGGTGGAAGAGAGGCTATATAAATGGGCAATGTTATTTTTGTTACAGTAGATAATCTATATAGTTATTTTTGTTAGGATAGATAACCTACATATAGAAATTATGATCACTACTGTAAAACTAGAAAGAAGGAAGCATCGAGAGGAACATGAGTCAATTTGACTCTGGAATAGCAGCTTGAACTACCAATAGTCTTGCAAGTAAGAAAAATAATAGTACAAAACTCTCCATACAGTAGTGCTTATCAGTGCCAGCCAGAGTAATCAATGGATGCCAGAAGGCTTGTGCATAAAATCCCTATCTAGTACCTACTCATCCAATATCCCCAGTCTAGTTTCTGGCTTGTGGCCTTCATCAGTGAGGAGCCTTGGATCTGAGAGCACTGCACCTAGATCTTAGGATCTAATGCAACTCTCCAGCAGCCATTTTTTATCTCTACTTAACTACAAAACTATGAGATGGCGATTTTATGCAGAAGCCTTCTGGCATCTATTGATTACTCTGGCTGGCACTGAGTGGCACTACTGTATGGAAAGTTTTGCCTGTTTTAATAACAGTTACGTGCATGCATAAGAAATGGTGATCATGTGAAAAATAACAGTAAAAAATAAATGTTAAATATAAGGAATTTAAATCCTGTGGTAGTTCTGACATAATATGTAAACTGCCCAATGGAAATGTGTTATTAATCATCATCATTATATAGCTTCTTAAAACTGAATAGGTGTGGTAATTTCAATTCAGAAGATGATACCTACCTGAAGGACTCTATTGTTTGTCATTAACTGTAAAACATTGTCATGCTGAAAGTTAGCCCACATTGCTGATAGTAAAACTATGAAGATTTATATTCTAATGATTTATTTGCAGAAGTGTCTAGCTAAGGAAGTTTGGAAGTAGTCTGCAACTAGAAATTAAATGTTAAATACAGGCTGATCACCAGAATTTGAAGCCAAATCTAATCGGAAACCCACCTAAGTAATAATTCAATATTCTGAAGATAATATTTAATTAGTGTTTAGGTATAAAATATGCATTTCAAATAAGGTAGCTAATTTTGTATGTTTACATCAATATCAAAAATTTATGGTATAGACTTTATTTGATTTTTTTATTTGGGCTTAAATTGGACTGTATTTTTAATATTTTATGTAGATAATGTTAAGTAGATTTAAGATCTGTAATAATTCAAAGTTTCATCCATAAATAAATTCTCCCTTTGAATTATGCATAACCATATAAGGGTTAAGAGTTTCAATTCATTGCAATGATATGAGAGATGGGTGTGGAGAGTTTAGAATTGCTATATGATGAATAGATATAATTTATTATTATTATAGGATCAAGTAATGGGTCCATAGAGTATAGCATGGAATATGTTAAAGAAGGTTGGAACTGATATAATCTATTAATATTAAAATTTTAATTTGTATTGAGAGATTTCACAAATATCTTGTATATACGTTAGTTTAACCACTTATATATGCGCATGTGTATGTAACCATGTATGATATTATTAACATGGGCCATTAAATAAACTTGGTTTTTGTTACATAAATGCAAATATACTGTCTGTTATTATTATTAATTAAATCTATATTATTCCTAATATGTATTATATAGCACTGGTCACTATTTGCAATACCTTTGTTCAAAGTTAAGCTTCTCTAGAAATGTAAACAGGGAGGAATTAGGATAATTAGAGACATATCATCATTATTGGTAGTTTGTTGACCATGAAATGTTGCCCTGAAGATTAATTGATAATATTAACTCATAAATAAAACTGCCAGTGTAATAGACCCTTAAGCTGACCATCAGAGAGTAGTTTTTCAGTTGATGATAACAATGAAATATAGACAAGCATTCTGTTACACAAGATGTTTGGTCATTATTAATGATCTTAAATTTCACCCACTTTTTTTTAAGATCTTGTAATATTTTGTTAATCAGGAGATCTCTCCTTAAATAAATAAATGATTTACATATGGCTAGGTCACCATGGGATATTCTATTATTCCTAAAAATCTCATAATATATAAATAGATATAAATAAATGGCCAAGATATGATTACCAATGGATAAACAAACCTCGAAAACAAGTCTCATTACAATTATGTTATTATTGTGAATATTTAAAAGACAAATTTCCTTATTGCAAACTGTCCGATTTCTGAATTTGTTATTATATATAACTTCTAGTGGATAGCAGAAGAGATCTTATTTTAATTTACTATTCATATGGAAGATATTATCATATGATGTGGTAGTTATTTTCAATATATATATAGATTTTTTTTGGGGGATAGCTTTTTAATTAAATTGTATATTTGGATATATATTGTATATGTTTATGAAATTGTGTGTTTAGGTATGTTTGAGCCAAGTCATATGCTGGATTATTTTGAAGAAAAGGCTGATCCTTTAGGTGAACCATCCTTAAAAGATATGACCAGAAAAGCTATGCAAATATTGAAGAAGAATCCAAATGGCTATTTTCTTATGGTTGAAGGTATTTGTAAACAAATCTTTATATTATATTATATACAAATTAATGGTATATAGAGCAACAGTGTATATAATAAGTACATGTTAATTGTTTTTTACATACAGTTGTGTTTGTATGTATATGTTATTATCATCTTCATCATCATTATTTATGTGACAAAAAACAGATTCCACATACCAAATCGATCCACCATTACCAAACTTTTCTGTCTCTTGCTCTGTTTCTTAAATAATGATAGTAATTTTTCTTCTCAACATCATCAACTACTTTCTTCTTAATTTTTGTCCTTATATATTAATACTATTTTAATTTAATTTCACTTTAAGCCAAGTCCCTTGAGTTACTTCTAATTTTTTTAAATATCAGGTCTATCATATATTTTTAATGTAATAATAGTAATTAAAGGTGATTTGAACACAGACTTTCAAGTCTTTTTAGTCATTCACTCTATTTTTTATAATCACTACACATAATGACATACATGTGAAAAAGATAAATGATCTCTAATATATGTATTTCGTGCTGAACCAGCACTCTTCAGTTGATTCTGATCATCATCTAATAATTTAATTATTCAATGTATTTTTTATTAAAAAAGCAACAAAAATTTAGTATCAAAATATAAATTTAAAGTAGAATCATGAAAGTTCATTAAATCATTGAATAATTCTGAATATCAAACCACTAAACATCACATGATCACCATTCTTTATGCTTACACAAGCTGTTTACACAGAGGCTAAATTCTCCATACAGTAGTGCTACTCACTCAATGCAAGCTAGAGTAATCAATAGATGCAAGAAGGTTTGTGCATAAAATCCCCTTCTAGTGCCTACTCCTCCAATATCCCAGACTAGTTTCTAGCTTATGGCTTTTATCAGTGAGGAGCCTTGGATCTGGGAGCACTGCACATAGATCTTATGATCGAATGCAACCCTCCAGCAGCCACTTTTTACCTTACTATTTAACTATAAAGCTTTGAGTCCAAAATAAAAACACAATAATGTTTTCAATTCAAACTCACTAGCTTGTATAGCCTGGGGATATTGGATGAGTAGGCACTAGGTGGGGGTTTTATGCACAAACCTTTTTGCATCCATTGATTACTCTGGCTTGCACTGAGTGAGTGGTGCTACTGTTTGAAGAGTTTAATCTCTGTGTAAGTCTGAATATCTTAATATATAACTACTAACTGCTAATCCTGCAAAAACTTTTAAGTGGCTGAATATAAGACAAAAATATATTTTACCTAATTATAGTTGTCTTTGGAAACACAGGCTCATATTGGCAGGTAAGTACTAAAGCTGATGTTAAATTTTATGCAATCGTTTAAATTGGAAAACATTTCTCACCCTGTTAGTTTCCAAAACTATTGTAAGATTTAAGATATTTTAAATTGATGAAGTTTTGAAGAACTTCAGTTTCTATCATTAATAAGGAAAATGCATTATTTGTTTTTTCAATTAAATTGTCTCATCGATAAGCTTTGGGAAACATCTTTCAAATTCAGAGTAAAGAATCATTATTTTCTCATGATATTTATTTGTGTTGAATGTACTTTATTTTGACAATTCTCCAGAAATATTTCAAAACTTTTTAAGTTCATTTATTATCAACTGGAAAATAATATCAGTGTGCAAGATGTTTCTGTTGCTTTATCAAATCCAATTATTTCAGGTATTGGTTTTTTTTTTTTTTTGCAATTGTCAATGCAATTTATTATGACTGTTTCTGTCTCACCTAATCCACCACTAAGTTCAAACACACCTTTCATATCTTATTTTAAAAGATTTTTTACGTTTTCTAGTACTAAATCTTGGAATCTTTGTAAAAATATACTTGGACTTAAGCAATCTGCATGATATGACAATTCAACATGCAATTTCATTTTATTTTAATTGAGATCTAAATACAGAGACTTTGTCCTAGAATAGAGTTCACCATTTTGAAGCAGATTCTTATGTAATGCATGTTCAGAATTTTGCAAAGATATGAAAGGAATTTAGAAAGTCATTATCTGGACCCATAACCAAATAGTCATTGATAAAATTTTATAAATTGGAATTTTTTTTATCTATTCGCTGTATATTTTTTAACATTAAACATCTTCATCTAATATCTTATTTTTTTAAGTCATATTAATAATTTTTCTTTCACATTTTTTAAAAATTAATTCTCCATACAGTAGCGCCATCAAATGCAAGCTTTTTAAAAGATGCAGGAAGATTTGTGCATAAAATCCCTATCTAGTTGGACGATTAGGCACTAGATAGATTTTCTACACAAATCTTTCTGCATTCATTGATCGTAAAGCTTACACTTGGTGGCACTATTGTATGGAGAGTTTGGTACTTTTATTAAAAGAATGTGTAAGCATATGAAAGGGTGATAATGTGATGTTTTGATGGTTTCTTTAACTATTTTTATAACAAATAAAGAATTTGAGAAATATTCATTATACTGATGAATATATCAAACTGCAAAGAAAAACAGAAACACATATTGATCTTTTCAGTATATTGATCAACAAAATCACAATTTATAATTTTCTTACAATGTGTCACACTTCTGCATGTAAATTGCATATCATTAATTGAAAAAAAAGGTTCTATTTATTTCTGAGTGAACCAAATAATGAATCACTGGCTTCCAGAGGTGTTTTTATTACATCTCCATCTGTGAAATTTTTTTATGTTTTGTTAATGCATGACTCACACATTATGATGCAGTTGTTGTTGTCTGATATTTTTTTTATGGGTTTAATAAAATATGATTATTGACATTTAAATACTTTTGTTTGTGTAATTCAACCACCAAAACATCACATGATCACCATTTCCTATGCTTACACAAGCTGTTAAAGAGTAGCAAAATCTCCATACAGTAGTGGCACTTAGTGCAAGCATTAGTAATCATAGGATGATGGTGACTGGTTATTAAAGAACCAAAGACACCAATATGTATAAACACTGAACTAGGTTCAGATCTGCATGACTATACAAGTGAATTGGTTTGGATTGAAAACATTATGTTTTCATTTTGGACTTACAGCTTTATAACTAACTAAATAGGTAAAAGGTGGCTGCTGGAGGGTTGCCTTGGATCCCAAGATCTAGGTCCAGTGCTCTCAGATTCAAGACTCCTCATTGATGAAAGACACAAACTAGAAACTGGTCTGAGGATATTGGATGAGTAGGCACTAGATAGGGATTTTTATACACAAATCTTGTTGTATTCATTAATTACTATGGCTTGCACTGGGTGGCACTGCTGTATGAAGAGTTTGCTACTGTTTGTGTAATAAATATTTTAGATAGTTTTTATTTATTTAAGAGATTATTTAAATACTGGCGTCTGATTCCAAATTTCCTTTTGTCTTAGGTGGAATGATTGATACAAAACATCATGAAAATAGAGCTGTTCCAGCCATACACTCAGCTGTTCTTCTTGATGAAGCTATTCAAGAGGCATTGGATAGCGCATCTCTCAGTGATACTCTTATTATTATTACCTCAGACCATTCACATGGAATGTCTATCTCAGGTTACCCTACTCGAGGAAATCCACTATTTGGTAAATTTATTTTGTTATTAATAAATTCGTTACTTTTTATTTTCAAATTTTTTATTATCTTTTATGCAGGTTATCTGACATAGTGGTTAGTTCATCTGCCTGTTGTATCTGTGCTCTAGGTTCATATCCAGACTAGATGAATTTTAGACATTTTTCAGATTGCATAGAGTCTTAGAACATTTTTTCCCCAATAACCAGGACATAACTAACTAGGCATCAAATATTGTTTAGTATAATCTAGATTCTATTTATAAATGCAATTTATTCATTCTACTTTGAAACATTTTTTAGCAAAAAACCTTTTATTGTATTTATATGCGTACTCAATCTTACATTTTGATTGTCCTGCAGTTTTCTTCAGAGCTATGATATAATGAACAAAATAAAATACATAGCTATATAAATAATACTATAAAAAATAGAGTGGATAAATTGTATTTATATAAGATATTACAGAAAAATAAAGGAAGTGGTAAATTTGGTAATAATCTAGATTCATTAGTCAATTCATTAATTAATGAGATTCATTAATTAATGAATAATTATTCATTGTTCATTCTATCTGAAAAAGCAAAAAAATATATTTGCAGTGTAATTGCAATACATTATAAAACAATTACAATCTTTTATCAAGGGTTGGTGGCATAGTGGTTAGCATAGCTGCCTTCCAAGCAGCTGGTTTGGGTCGCTTCCCGGTCAATGCATTTGACATAGAAAAAAAAAGAACAATTACAATCTTGTAAGAAAGATATCATATTTCTTCAGATGCCAAACCCATCGTTTTATTTTTATTTTTGTCACTATATTGAAGCAATGGATCTGAAGTCCGATCCATGCTTCACAGCCTTCTATAAACTTAGTTAGTATTATAGACCTGAATTAAGTTTATAGTCCAATATCAGCAGGGTTTTGCATTAAAGCTAAAATTAATTACGTTTATATAATTTGTATTTGTATTTAACTATGTCATTTTAAATAAATTCCATTTCAAGATTAAATTTCTGTTAATAAAAATTACTTGTCAAACCTGTTAGTCAAACATATATATATATGTCAAGCGTATATATATATATATGAGTTAATGCAAAATTCTGCTGAAATAAAATGCTTATTTTACTATAAAAAAATAAGAATATATTTTTTGTTAAAATCTTGTTAAAATATGGCGTATGATTTTTATTTTGAGATAAGCCCGCCAACATTTTCTAAAAGAATGTATGTTTCTAATTAGTGAGCCCATTCAAGTCAAATTAAAGATGGCTTTCTCTTTCTTTTTTAATTAATAAAATTCAAACTTTAAAGAAAGAAATTTAGAAGAAAAAAGTAAAAGTTATTTTTAGAAAATGTTACCTTGAAACAAAGGAGTGTGGGTGGACTTATCAAGATCTAAGATCATACAAACAATAGAGGGTAGCTTACAAAAAAGTGTATAAATAGTAGAATGAACAAAAGACTGGAATTCAGATTTTCTTTTTGGAAATAGCATTCGGATTATTCAGAGTTTTCTTGCTGGCATTCAGATTTCTCTTTGGAGAACCCTTTCAGATTTTGCTTGTGGAGATTTTATTCCAAAAAGTTAGACAACAGTCGTCTTCAAAATCATGGAGAAGTTTGAACATGCTCAAGCTAAAAGTCATATGAATTTGATGGATTCTACTATGCTTGGCTAGGCAAATAAATAGCTTTGCCTATCACCGAGGTTCCTAAATACCATCAAAATGCCTTAGTATCCACTCAATAGTCATCTGAACTCTGTGCCATGTCTGTAGGACTTTTCATAAAAGCATGCTACTTATTTCCACTTTTCTTATCCGGGCAAATACTTATCGATGGTCGGATCAAGTCACGAACGCCATAGGAAACATGACCAAGGAACCAGGATGGTAATCATATCTCTCCTCCATTGAACTATTTATTTTCTACTCTTTTGTTCATACCTTTCTTGATTGAATTATATTATGAATTGTTTTATTTAATTATATTTGTTATGTAACCATTTTTATTGGATTAGTCTTAGATATATATATATTGTGTGATCATCTATATATATATTTAACCCTTTTTCCTTCGCTATTCTTCATTACTAACATGTATATATATTTTGTATTCCATTGCGGTTAAGTTTAAAAGTTAACTTTTTCATTTAAAATCTCTTTCCAGTTTTATTTATGTTTCTAAATTCCATACGAGTAGGTTTTCTTTGTTTGCCAACTTGATCTCCTCGATAACGCCTCCTTTGTCCGCCAGTAGCTTATTACGTATATCTGATTTAGCTATATACGTCTTAAATAATTTTTAAACTGTCTGTTTTTAGCGCAAAGCAATTAGAAAATGCTTTGCGAAAGATTTTTATTATTGTATTTTATCGAGGAGATTCGAATTGACAATTTTATTAAAATTGAGAAGAAAAGATTTAGATCACAAACATATTAATCTGTTTTTATTGTCTAATTAGTTTGTTTCATTAATTTAGGGGAATAGCGGAGGCCATTAAGTCATTATTAATATTTTAAAGCCACTAATTAAACATATTATTTAACTATAAAAAGCTTGAGTTTCCTAATTTTATTATAATGCTTTATTTTACTTTTCCAATGATCCAGGCATGCAAAACACATTTTTCATAGTACTTTTACACACATTTAACTATTTAGCTCCTTAGGTGTTCCTGTCCATGTCTCTACCGCTGAGGCTAAGCTTGGCCGGTTGAAAAATAATTTATGTATGGCTCAGATAATGTTATTGGTTCGTAATTAGCCTCGAGAATAGGCGAATAGGGCAGAGGTCATAGTATTCTTGATTTAATATCTCGTGTATGGGTGGCCTCGAGGTACTTTCGCTTAGTATTCGAACTGGGTTAAACCAAATGTCTTAAAAATACATTTTTAATCCATTCTTGATTTGCTTTTTAAAAATTGCTATGTATCATATAAAAAAAGTTTTACACAAATAATTACAAGTAAAAAGAAAATAATAACAGAAAATCATACCAATCTTCTCTTATATGCAAACATCTTTGTAAAGATATTATCTTATTCATTGTTTACTATCTTCAGCCACTAAGGATCTCATCTCTAGAATTTGTACTGAATGCTGCAAAAAATTCTTATAAAGAGAATCAGTATGTCTGTGTATTTAAATAAAAACAAGAAAAATTCACTTAATGCTTAAGGTATAATTTAGCACAAATTTATAAATTACATTAATAAATGATCTTATATTAATTATTCACTCTTTTAAAAACTTAAATGTAAAAGACAATTGTACATCAGTAATCATGTGGACTAGATTAAGGCATAATATTTTTTATGAAGGATTTAATTATTCAATGAGGAAAAAAATAATTAATTAATTAATATGAGAATGTAATAGAAAAACATTCTCAAAAATAAAATTACTCCAGAGAACAAGATTTTATAACAGGATAAAAATAAAAAAGTTGGAAGAAGCCACCAGACCAACAAAGCAGATATTTGGAAGAAGAAACTGGTTTATATTCAGTTTATCCCTGTTGAAAATATGAAAGGGAATCTAGGACTATATATGCAGATTTATCTGATCTGTATTATTATTTAGTATATCTTTGGGCTAAAGTAGTGAAAACAGATGTTTTAATACTATATATATTTATATAATTTTTATTTTTTCGATGTGAATCTAATATATGTTTATTTATATATACTATATATAGAAGAGATGATAATAGATGGACAATTGAAATCTTAAACTGGATTCCAAGAGATTGTAAAAGACCCAGAAAGAGACCACATGTGAGATGGATGGCTGCAGTGGATTGATAATAGTTGATGATAATCATGATATAATCATTATATTTAATTTATGTTGCTCAGGGATTTTCATCATGGTGTTCTACTAACTCTGCCAGACTTTCAAGTTCCCTTCATTTATCCACTCCATCTTATACAACTGACACATATGACCACATATATATGTGAAAAAGATAAATGACTTCCAATATATGTATTTCATGCTGAACCAGCACTCATCAGTTGGTCTGGATTATCATCTTCCACACGTGTGCAATCAGTACTCAGCTTATATTAAGATGGCAAATCTTCAAAACTTTAATGGACAGGTTTGAATCTTCTCCACACCTCAATTCTTCCTAGAATTAAAATCCAATTATTTAACTAATATATATTATAAACTTAATCTTGGCTTTAAAAATTACTGAGTAGATTTGAGCCTTTATTTTATATTATTGAATAAGATTTCTCATATAAAAGGCTTACTTATAATGTTGATAAATATTATATCTGAATATCCTTACAGATTTTGGTCTATTTATCCTGCTATTATTGATGTTTTAAATAATTATTCTGGTTATGTTAATATTAGAGTGAGGACTATGTCAATATTGTATAGGATGTCCTGATAATAATTCCTATTCATAATTTTAAAAGTTATTCTGGTTATAACCAGAAAACATCACATGATCACTATTTCTTATGCTTGCTCAGGCTATGCCTGTTATTCTGGTTATGTTAGTATTAGGGTGTGGACTATGCCAATATTGTATAGATGTCCTGATAATTCCTATTCATAATTTTAAAAATATATGTATATATATAACTTATTTGTAATCTAAATTGCATATAATTAATGTATGTATCCATTGTTGTTATTTCATTAGTTGGTTAATTCTATACTATTTTTATTAAATTTTGTAGAATTTCTTTACTTGTTGCATTTAAAAGTCTTGATTATGATCACACACTATTTACATTGTTCTTTAGCAATTATGTATATGTGTGAGGATTCATTTGCCACCATTATATAATTGTGAAAATCCAATAAAATAATTTATAATGTTTGCCTAAAATAAAACAAAGCTGGGTGATTATAATTATAAAAGTAGTATCTCTAACATATATCTACATTTCACCTTTATTGTTAAAAGAAAGTTGCCTTGACAACAATTTGAAATTGTTGATTGTTATTGATATTGGGAATATCTAAGTGTTGAATGGCTTTTAATGATATATATATAACAGTAAATTAAACATAGCTAAAAAGTGCAAATGTAAATAAAAGAAATAAATCACCCTTCCTCAGGCTATGAATTTAAAAGCACTCTAAATGTTGATTAAAGGATCAAATATAGGATGAATCTACCTATTCATGAAGTTTTCATGTAGGTATACTTATGTCAGAGCTCCAAGACTAATTGGATTCATTCTATTTTTGATCCTTTGTTCAACATTTAAAGTGCTTTTAGATTCATAACCTGGGGGAGAGTGATTTGCTTTCTTTATTTTAATCACGATGTAATATAATTGGGGGGGAAAACCATAAATGGCAGCATATGAGCAAATAAAGAAAACAATGACAGAATGAGGTTTTATGGATTGGGAGTTTTATAAATGTGAACTTGTACATAGTAGTATAATAATTAATTGTATCATTTTTATTAAATTTCAATGTATGGTATATAAATAGAGTAGAGCTTTGGTCCTAATAGATGCACACTACCCTTTATAAAATCCTTCAGACACTGTATGTAGACTTAATATATTAAGCTTTATTCTGAATCTTCTTCTTTATACTTAATGAAGTAGCACTTAGACATCTGCTTTTCTTTCATTATGTTTATTGAATCCTATCTTTCAAATGTTAGTGGGACTTTATTAACTAATTTTTGAGGTTATTCAGAACATATGATTATACTACATATTATCCGTTTACGTCATCACAAAAGTACTTTAATGCACTACCTCAATATTATTTTGCTATTGGAAGAAATTTTACCCATTCATTTTTTTCTGTTAGAATATCCCTCTTTTCATATGATCACCATTTCCTGTGCTTATACAAGCTGTTAATAACAATAACAAACTCTCCATACAGTAGTGCCATCCAATGCAAGCCTTAGGAATCAACGGATGCAAGATGATTTGTGCTTAAAATCCCTATCACTAGCCTACTCATCAAATATCACCAGACTAATCTCTATCTTGTGGCTTTCATCAGTGAGAAGCTTTGGATCTGAGAACACTGCCCTAGATCTTAGGATTCAATACAACCCTCTAGAAGCCATCTTTTAGCTATTTAGTTAACTATAAAGCTAGGAGCCCAAGATGAAAACACAGTAATATTTTTTATACGAGCTCATTTTCTTGTTTAGTCATATAGATCTGAACCCAGTTCAGCATCTATACATTTTGATATTTTAGGTTGCTTTTGGAGGGTTGCATTGTATCCCAAAATCTAGGTGCAGTGCTCTCACATCCAAGATTTTTCATTGATTAAAGCCGAAACTAATTTGGGGATATTGGATAGGTAGCTTTCTACAATATAAATAAGAGCAATGTTTTTCTCTCTGCTACTCTAGAACTATCTATTGTAAGCTTGAGTGGGTCAGCGGCTACCAAACAGTAATGGAATTTATTAATCCCTATTCTCAGATTGTCATCTGACAACAACTAATAATTCAAATTTATAATACATGGAGCTGGAGTAGAAGAGATTTTTACAGTATGAACTCCTCATGCCCACCTTTCCTCTGATTTGTGATTAATATTCAACAAGCACTTTGTTATCAGGATGCCATCTTCTCATCTTTCTTGGAATCCAAGACAACAATTCTCTGATTACCATGAATCAGCATCAAAAAGTTTAAAGAAGTTTTTCTAATATTAAGAATTACTTTTGAATTGCCACGAATACAGGATACCCTTCTTCCAAATTGCTACTGTGCTGCTCTCTTGGGAGAAAGTTGAAAGCTGTCCCCAAAACTATTTCAGCATATGAAAGCAGCACAGTTTGCTGATTAATAATCAGTTTAACCACAAACTTGTATAACATTCTTGATGTATAAGTTATCAAATTGTTTAATCTCTGTTGCTAAATAATTGGCTCCAATCTGTATTTAAAACAGTGCATCTTCCTAGTCTTAGCATTAAAAAATGAATTTATCACTTTACATCACAAGCCAAATTATGGGTATTCTTTAACATTAGAAGATATATATGAAAAACTACTTTGCAGGATTCTACTAATAAAATTCAGTGTATCCATCTAGGCTGAAACATCGTTGATCATCATTAATGTTAGTTTGCCATATTGCCACTCTGTTTAGTACACTTTTAAATTCCTCGTAGGAATTTTCATCAAATCATTTATGATATCACTCAAGAATAAAATGAGTATTTCTATTATTTGTCTAATAGAAGACATTGTCTTAATTACTTCCTGCATCCTTCAAGTTATTATTTTATTCGATAATCAAAATCTCTCTACATTCTATATATAAACTTGGAAATGTCCGTTTAGGCTATTTTCTTTGTAGACAACAATTTCTTTGGATTTCAAGGAATTTCTAATTTTATATTGATTTCAACAGGAAACTGATTCAGTGATTCAAATGCTCTCTGTGACAAATAATTTCTTGTTCAAAAAATAATCAAATAGCCTGTTACTTGTTAAGTCATGTGATATTCAAGCATCAGAGAAATGATGGTTTTAGGTTTAGTCTCAGAATCTAGATATCAAGTTCATCATTCTATGATATGTGCTAACCTTGTGGAAATTTATTATCGCACTATTTCAAATAAATTTTTTTTTTTAATAATTTGTTTGAAAGTGAACTAGATAGAGATGAGGCAAAAACTGAACAAATTGTAATAGGTAAGAAAATGTTCCAAACACATTTCATATTACTTTTTGGAAGGTAAACGATAATAAGAGAAAGAATTGACATTGGTGAATCAAAAACAATAAATTATACCAAGTTACACTTATAATACTAATAACAATGTTTAAAAAAAGGAGTCTTCATTTTGTCAATGATTCCACTCAGTGTTTTCTATTTTTCTCTTGGCAAAGCTTGTTGTAAGTCAATTTGCTCTAAACTGCTTGAATTTAAGATCAGAACTTCAGTGATTTCTCATAGCAATAGTTCCCTTAAACTACTCCTTTCACCCATTAATAACTGCTCCATCAAGTCTTTTTTTTTTTAGCATTTATACTTTGCAACATGATCTGAATCTAATTAATATTATTATTATCTGGTTTTATCCAATCTAAAATCTTATTTTACTTTATGTTATGAAATCCTGCCATCAATTACCAAACAATAAAAAATAAATAAATCAATTATAATAACAAGATGTGATATGTTGGACTATTTTCATCATTTATGAGTGAATGTTGAATGTATAGAAAATTTTAAACTTTATTTAAACTTTTCAAATACCAACAACTTTGTTAGTAATAACACACAAATAGACAATACAGGTTAGTAATTACACAACGTTTCGAGTAGTCCAACATATCCCATCTTATAATATACCATCATTACAAACCTTCAGACAAAAATTATAATAACATTATCAATCAAAGAAACACCAGTGACTCACTGAGAAAGCACTGGAAAAACTGTCAGTTTAGTTAAGTAGCCATGAGTCTGGTACACAATAACAAAAGTGCACTCAGATAAATATTTCTAATATTAAATTGTTCCACTCTGTATGACACATAACTATACGTGTGTGTACATAATTAATAAACAAAACCAATTTATGAATTACGCACTTCTTCATATACTTGAAATTCATTATTCTTCAATGAACCATTTCCATAAGTTGTTTTATAAATCATTTTAAAATTATCATTTTGTGCGACAGAATGAGGCATTATGGCACAACCTGTGTTTATTTTTTAAGGGATCTGTAATACATTTTTATATCCAAATGCTTCAATTTATTCGCCATCAATGACACTTTATGCTTCAATTTTAGTGTAAAACTTTTTTTTGTGCAAATCCATAGAGCAATTGTTTTCATTCACATTTTCTTGAGTGCCATCTTGTGCCAGATACTGAAAATAGGAAATGATAACAATTGATATGTATTGTATGTAAATAGTACATTCAAATAACTTTCCTTTTACAAGAGGTCATCAGTAGCTGAAATTTCTCAGATACATAACTTTGAAATAGTGAGATCCACCCTCAACTTTTCTGTTCTGTATTTGTACTATTATAATCTACTATGAAGTCAACTTACCAGTATTATTTAATATGTCTTAGTTTGATGGTGAGATTTCAATATACGTATTAGTCCAGCAATAATTTTTCTAATCTTATCTTGGAAAATAACGTCTACATGGAAGTTTTTTACAAACTTAATTGATCAATTAAGGATTTATTTAGAATAACGAAGACCTCTAGCTTTATTTACTGGAAATGATATAAATATCTACAAACATACATTAACGATTTTTGTGAGAAATTATCTTCTACCGTCTAAGCTTATAAAGATTTTTTACTTTAAAAAATGACTACCTTTAACTTTATTTAGTAGAAATGAAATAAGTCCGCATTTACATTTTTTACTAGATATGATCTTCCAACAAGTAAACTTTTAACAATCTACATTTATTATGAGTGATAACCAAACCAAAAAAAGAATATATTTTATTGTGCAATTCTGTCCATTTAAAAAATGGTGTTTTTTAGCATTACTGCATTGGACTGAAGTTTCTGACCTCGAACCACTTTCCTTTAAGAATGGCTTTTCTCTTTTGACAATCCTGAACAAAACAGCACCATAGTTAGTCTGAACTGTGTATATAAAGTATCATATCATGGCCAATTGCACACACCTTTTGTGAGGGCAGTATGCCGTAGTTCTGAAAATAACAACCGCATCATCCTTGGTAGCAGGCTTTTCCCATATTTTACTTTGGGCAGGGGGGATACTATGTATATTCACTTTGGCAAGAACTAAAGATGGACAGCAAATCATGAGTTCATGTTCCTTTCATTAGATCATCGATTACTCATGCCAACATTCTTTCATGATATAACAGCATAGTTTAAATCATAAAATTAGCAGCAGCAAAAGTAACATTTTGACTAATAACTTTCTCCTCATCCGAATATTCACTTATAAAATTAATTCATTTCCTTTCTAAAAGATTTTTGTAAATGGGTTTTATTTGGTCTTTACATACACATTTGTTTGTGTTGACTACTTTCATTACCATTAGACTAATACCTAAGTACCGTTTACTTATACCTCCATAAAACCTATGGGGTTTTTTTTGGTCTTAAGAAATCCAAATGAAATTGCTATTAAAAGAATTACCAATGTGAATATTGTCTTTCGTAATGTATTTTATTGTTTTTGCAAGATTTTTTAAAAACAAATATTAATAAAGAGATCATTAATTCATTATTTGTTCTATAGATGGAAGTTTATTATATTATAATTCTCCGCATTACAATTATATGTTGTATTGATATTTGTATTACTAATGGGATGATTTTTTTTTTTAAAAATAAGATTATTTATTCTTATCTTACCAGGGTTAAAATTCCATAGAGTTATTTTGGCTAACAAACAATATCAAAAATGTATCCTTGGCTAATAATCCTCCAGACTAAAAAATAAGAAATGAGGATGAGTTTAGTACAAGTGAAGAGATAGTTAGATCTTTAAAACCATGATCTTTTTTGTAATTAATTTGTTATAATTCTAAAAAATGTAGGTATTTTATATTAATTCATAATATGTTCAACAGATGGATGCAGATGTATGGATAGCAAAGGACACAATTCAAGGAAAAATGGGATGGTCAAGTTTTCATATGAGAGATGAAAAAAGTAAAATGAAAATGGTTGGTAGATTGCAGTTTATGTATAATAAAAGAATATCCAAAATAGTATTTAATTGAGTTATGAGTAAAGGGCAGGCAACAAGATGGGTTAGAAACATAATATGGTATGCAAAAGATTTGGATAAAGTATTTATATCAGTATATTTGTACAAAAGATGGTATGATTGTGTTAGGAGGATTGTTGAGTGTTATAGTGGTAAGGAATGAGATAAAAGAATAAATTTATTAATAAAGAATAGGGAGTTAAAGAGATGGAGAACTAGTATGGAGAGTAAAAAGAGTTTAAATATATATAGAAATAAACAGAATATTAGTTGCAAGTTAATATATGATAATAGTAAGGAAAGTAGTTTATTGTTTAAGGCTCGAACAGGATCTTTAGCAATAAGAGAATATACATATAAATGGAAAAATATGGGTGATTTAGTTTGTAAATTATGTAAGGAAGGAATAGAAAATATTAGGTATTTGTTAATTGAATGTAAATGTTTGAAAAAAGAAAGAGCACATATAATGAAGTTATGGAGAAATAAATATGAAAAAAGTGATTATACAAAAAGTAGATTATTGGTTTTTATGCTGGGTTTAGAAAAAGATAAGGGGGATTTAGATATAAAAGCTATAGAATTGAAAAAGTTTATGTTGTGGAAATGGAATGGAGCAGAATATGGAAAAATTAGACTGGGAAATGTAAAATTAAGTAGCTAACAAGTTTCTCTTGGTATAATTGCTGAGAGATTCTTGACTTCGTTTAAGAAGTTACAGTACATCATATCAAGGGAAGTAGTTTATTGTTTAAGGCTCGAGAACGGGATCTTTAGCAACAAGAGAATATACATGTAAATGGAAAAATATGGGTAATTTAGTCTGTAAATTGTGTAAGGAAGAAATAGAAAATATTAGGCATCTGTTAATTGCATGTAAATGCTTGAAAACAGAAAGGGTATATATAATGAAGTTATGGAAGAATAAATATGAAAAAAGTGATTATACAGAAAGTGGATTATTGGTTTTTATGTTGGGTTTGGGAAAAGATAAGGGAGATTTAGATATAAAGGCCATAGAGTTGACAAAGATTATGTTGTGGAAATAGGATGGAGCAGAATATGGGAAAACTTTGAATGGGGAATGGAAAATAAAGTGGCTAACAGGTTTCTCTGGGCATAATTGCTGAGAGATTCTTGACTTCGTTTAAGGAGAAACCACATCACATCCTATGTTACAATTATATACATTTTAAATAAGTATTTTTTTTAGTTTGCTGTATAATCAATCCCATATGCCACTTGATAGTATAAATCTTTTATTTTAATATAACATATCTCTGTAATATGGCGTGAGCACATTAAAAAAATAGATCCACTATTTATTTTTACTGAAGTCAGGATCTGGGTATATATATTGTAACAGGATAGGGTGATCAGAGTGTCATCCCTAGAGTGAACATGGGCTGATGGAAAATCATCATCCACCCCAAGTACACAAAAATTAAAATTTACAATAATGTTAAAATAAAGTAATGTTTAAGCATGAAAAAATACATAAAATATATAAGAAATTTTATATATTCAAGAGAGCATGAGATCAAAAAGATCTCTGTGAGATCAGCCAGTTATTTCTCAGAGCAACTATGATATAATTATCCATGATTATTATACACTATCCAGCATTATAAATAAGTAAAAAGTAAGTAATAGTAGTACTCAAAAGAAATAATCATCCATCATGAATGATCAACAATAAAATAAATCAAGTCACTCTTGTGACTGGGTTTAAACTGGGTCTACTGTAGAAACCTTAATTTGGATGCACCAACTTAGTGCCCATTTATTAGAATACATAATCATCAAAAACAATAATGCTAGGATATTAAAACATGCTGATCATCATCAATGCTCCGGCCACTTAGTATCTTTAATGTACTGGCCATTATAAACTTAATTTCTAATAAAACTAAACTAAATTAAACTATAGTGCAGGGGCTTTAAAGAATATAATCTTATGCACCAACCAGGATATATAAATCATACTGGATGCTTCTTGAACACTAAATATGTCCCTATTTATATAATCAGACCATTATGCACAAATCTAGCTCAGAAGAACACAAGCTTAAGTACTGTTATGATGACCAAGAGATGATACAATACAATTTTTAACAATTGAATACAAGTTTATTAAGAAGAATAAAAATAAAAAAATTGAAATTAAGGTCTTTAGAATATAGCTATACATATAAATTAAGCTTCTGATTTTGATTAATATACAATAAAAAAATATCACATTTGTGGTTTACAAAATTCAAGTTATTACATTGATTGACAATACTTGTTAATGGGTTTACATACAACAGATATAGATATGTGCACAGATGCATATATATAGTATACAATGAATACATTTCAATGTGTTGTTTAACATAAAATAAAATTCAATTTATTACATTATGATTTATAGATTTCTTAATGAGTTTACATAAAATGCATATATATTCGCACAGACATGCATTATAATTTAGAAATGAATACATTTCAATTGACATTTAATAAAATAAATTAAAAAATGATTAAATTTTTTATATATGTTCTATTTGACAAGCATTGCTATATATATATGCACACGTACATGTGTATGCATGTAATTTCTGAACATATTTGACTTGTTACAAAATAAACCTTTTTAGTTATCACTTACTCTATAGCTAGGTTTACTTAAACATATATATATATATACGTGCACAAATATGCATTCTATTAATTTATTAACAGAACATATTTAAATTTATCAAAATAATATATTTTTCCTAATTAATTACATTTGGAAAACATACAAATTTCACACATTTATGTGTGTACAAACAAAATATAGATATAATTTAAAATTGATTAATTATCGATGGGATTTTAAATTTAAAATATCTTTTTTTTTTCTTTTTTTTTTAGTCTAAAAGATTTTTGAAATCTGTTTTTTTCTTTTAAAACATAAATTTTAGATAATTCTTTCTGTATATAGATATTTTCATCACAGTTTGCTCTTAATTATAATGTTTTTTTAGAAGTTAAAATATAAATTTCAAAATGTCTTAAACAAAATTGTTATATATTATATATTTCACATTTAAAATGTCACTTCAAAAATGAATTATTTAAAACAACGCACTTTATATATATATATATATCTGATGCAATGCATTTGTATGTGGTTTCTTGCAAGTATACACAACACTATATATCTACCAATTATTTGACAAGCTGATGGGTAAATATCATCATCACAAAAATGTAGACCAAGATTGTCATCAAGAGAGGTAGAATTCAGGTAATTTGTTGGCATTCAATCAGTTCCCTACTGTCTAGGATTTTATAAGTTTTAGGCCAGTAAAGTTTTGAATTTGATAGATTTCAGATAAGCAGCTGCCTTCTTAGCATACATCTATAACTATGAATTTCAACACAAAGAAGTGGGTCATTTTTCTCCATGTGAATTTAAACTCCACCATTGAACTGAAGAGCATCTACTTCCTTACATTCTTACATCCTCATGCAGTTTTCTGTACAACTCTGCTAGCCATCTCTGGAGCTAGCTTTACTTTTAGCACTCTCTGCTATAGTTACCAACAAACTGCAGCTAACTCTTACAAAAATATTAGCCAAACTAAAAGCCAGATTGTTCTTTTCAAAAACTACTATCCAAACTATGATAATCTTTTTATCCACTCTTTTTATAAGAGTCTTTTGTGGTGATAAAAACACATTTTAAAACTCTTCCTTCTTGATTGAAAACAATTCTAATACTTTTGAAAGCAACTTTGAAATTTTTATTAAAGTATGATATACAAAGATTTCTACATAAATAGAAATTTACCAATTAATTAATTAAAAATTTTTTATCTCTCTAATCCCGTTGAAAGCAAATTTGATAGTCTTATCAAAGTATAATCTACAAAATTTTCAAAAATAGATAATAGACATGCATATAAGCATTAATAAAAAAACAAATCATGCTTGTTTTTAAGTTCAAAATTAGAATTCAATGAAAATATTTATTAGACTTTTTTAAATATTTATTTCATAATGAAATTTTGTTTTAAATTCAAAATTATTTAATCCTTGATTATTATTCCAGGTCGGTAGAAAATATCTACTAAAAATTTTTTGTCTGTGTTTATTTTTACTTTTCCTTTCAACTTTATATATATTTGTGCACACACACTATTATTGTGTGCCATATAACAGATCTGTTGTAATATATTTCACAAACTTTAACTGCCAAAAGAAGTTTTTCATATTTTGCACTTCTTCTGTTTCCGGTTTCTTTTATTATATCTATTTTACTCAGTTCTAGTCTTTTTTAAATTCTCTTTACAAAAAAATAAATAAATAAAAATTGAATGCCTTCATTGTTCATGAGTTCATAAAAAGTTTGAATACCGGAAATGCCAGAGTTTGGCTGCAATATATAGATCTTAAATTCCAGAGTTTTTCAATCTACCACTGCACTAAGTCACATACACCATTTTCTTTATACCAAAAACTAAATGTTTTTTTTATATTATTCTCAAGTGAAGTAAATAAAAATAGTCTCAAATTTAATCAAATGATAAATTTGTTGCTTAAATGCCATCTCCGTAGCTGCATAATTATTAGTAGTATCTAAGTTAAATTAATCATAGAATTAAACTTGAATGGAGTACTTTTGGTAGGAGTAATTTGGTATTAAAGAGGGATATGGCTACGCATTTGAAAAGAAAAGTTTTTACTAGCTGCATTATACCAGTTCTTACTTATGGATCTGATACTCAATACTTATTAGAAGAGCAATACAGAGACATCAGACTACTCAACAAAATATATAGAGAGATATGTTAGGATAACAAAGAGACTGAAAATGAAATATGTAAGGGAACAAAAAGATATCATTGAAAGAATTAAGACTGAAATGGATTTGGGTTGGACATATTGCTAAATGAAATTTTAAATTAATGCAAGAGATCATAAAAGACCTAGAAAATAACTATGTACAAGATGGATTAATGAAATAAAGAAAATTGCTGCTGAATTGTGGAGAAGCTAGAGATTGGAATAGCTGGATTAAACTTTGATAGACCTTCATTTTGCAGTGAATCGATGATGATTGAAAATAATGATTTCTCTGTATATCTGTACTTTATTCATCTCTAAGTTTTTTTTTCTCTTTTTCTAAAAATTCACAACAGATGTCTATTATTTTCAGATCATCCATAATACAGCCTACTAGGTAAATCTATTCATCTGTCCATTTGTTGCCAACATCACTGCTTCAGACTTGAAAATGAAACTTTTTTTTATTAATGTCAAATATATTCTCACTTTTAATTATTCATTTCTTAAAATTTCAAACCATTATTTTTGTCATCAAATTTCCAGTATTCTTCCTTTTGCTGTTTTTATTTAAATCTTTGCTATTATGACAATTAACCATCTTGAATGAATTGTTTTTATTTCAATCTTTATATAAATACAGAAAGATCTCATAATGCAGCAAAAGCATATTCTATGATGATCAATGATCTCAGATCGAATTTGGACCAGGAAAACTTCAAAATTTTTGTCAGGTTCTAATTGGTTTAAAAATTTTATTCAGACATTCATCTTATAACAAACGCAAATGGGTGTTTAGCTGTTCTTAACTAGAAACCTTAAATAATCTTTTTTTATTATCAAAATTCACTCGCATATTTCTTTATAATTATTATTCTTCATATATATAATATTTAAAATATTAATAAATCTTAAACAAAAGTGATAATAAACAACTTAAAACTTCAATTGGTTTTCATTTTTTATAAGAATCTTATCAAAATGTCTCTTTTTTTTACAATCACTTGATAAACCATTCTAGCAACTCCATCCAGTGGAAATCATCAAATTATAATATATTAAGATTAAACTACATATAATTTGAATGATGTCCACTAGATGGAGTTACTATAGAGTAGTTTGTCATGTGATTATAAAAGAGAAGACATCTTGGTATGGTTCCAATTAGAAATGAAAACCTTGTTTGATGTTTAAAAAAAATTTATAATGAAAATAAATTATGGACAATTTTTAAACTTGAACTTTGATCATCTAAAATGATATATATACGTATGGTGGAATTGATGATGGATGTGTTATAAAAAGCAAAAAAATCTTTAAAAATCCCTGCAGTGCAATAATTATTCCCCTTTCTACAATATGATAAAAGTAAACAGAAATCAGTCTCTCTTGTCTGAGAGTGGTGTAGTTGAAGCATATGAGGCTATCATTGTAGGCATGAAGATTCAACTATTAATATCTCTATTTCACCTGACAAGTAAAGATTGTTTACAAAATGCAATCCCAGTTAAAGAGGGTGGCTTCAGTTTTCTGGATTTGTGAATAACTGTGATATGGGTTTTATGAGAAATGATCAAGATATATTTGAAAGTATTCTCCTTGGTTTGGTTCAGTGGATAGAACTTACAACTTAAGATCCATGGATCAAACCCAAGTCTGGCACGTGGACTTCTTATTAATCCCCAAGAAATAAAGCTATTCAACTTTTTATTTATTATTTGAAATTGAACAATAGCTTGATTAATAAGCTACAAAGATGGTCACCAATTTAAAGTTTCTTCCCTTTCATATTTTGATTATTGATTTATCTATCTTAAATAAGAACATGGAAATTCGATAAAAGCCACTATTTTTTGTCTAACTAATGGGTGTTATTAACAAGTTTGTTAAAATGGCTTTTTGAGTTTGACTTGTGAATTGCTATTATGGTAATATATTTGCACTTAGTTACTCAATGAATAGGACTATATATATATGTAGTAAAGTTTTTGGTTCTCAACAGCAAATTGCTCATCTTCAGCCATATATTTAAACATTCATCAGCACAGAAAGTCAGACCACTTTTTTTCCCTGAACATGTATTTTGAAATCATTTCATTTTTCAAGTGAGTTAGACATAATACACTGATTAACATCATATTTATATATTTTTAGATATATTTAAATTTAACTTTATATAATAAACATAGCATTATCTTCAATTTTATATGTAACCTCCAATCTTTACCAACAAACCAAATGTTGTTGATAAACATTTTAGTTTAACCAATAACCTCAGTGAATGACACTTTCTTACTGATCTTATTTCCAGCTTATTGAATTTAAAACCCTGCACTAATCCTGTAATTGTTATTTTTCTTAAATGCAGTAAAAATAAACTTTGTCTGCAACATATAGTAAAGACATCTATTTTCCAATAACATTGAAAAATCAATTGATTTAGCTTCCATTTAATATCAATGCCACTATTCCCTGCTGTGGTTTTACAATATATGACATTAAATTTGAATTGTCTTATTATCAGTAATATTTCACACAAGTGCATAAATAAATATATATCGAAGATAATTAATTGAGAAGATAATTATTTATCCATAAGTATAATCTAGATTGAAACTATGTATTATCATTTTTATTATATTGTCTAATTATTGTTTATCATATGCAATTATATATTTCAGGAATTGCAGAAATCTCTGATAAAGACAAATTACCCTATACCACTTTGTCTTACGCGACCGGACCAGGATTTGAGCAAAATCGTCAAAATATTTCAAATAATAAAACAGGTAAAAAATTTATTATTTTTTAAATGCTTTTATTTAAATTAGAAACTCTATTTGTTTGGATAAATTTTGAAATCGAGATTTAAAATATTTATATCAAATTGATTTACTTCCAACTTTAAACCTATAAGTCAATAGCAAGGCAGTATGAAAATAAAATATTTCAGATCAGCTTTCTGGTTTCTTTATTGCAGAAAGATGCTGAAGCAAATTTTAAGCACTTTGATATCAGATCAATAAGTTTTCAATAGTACATGTGAGACATAGGTATATATATATTTTAAAAAAAGCTTAGGTTAAAATGTATTGTAGCAATTCTTTAAAATTGATATACAAATGTATCTTGATCATACAAGTTCCTTTTTTTAAAAAAAATATGAAATTTTTTGTCTTGATTGTAAAAATTGATTTTCTTAAAACATTTTCCAAATCAACAAAATTATATCATAAAGAATCTTTAATATTCAAGATTTTACTTTCAAATATTAAACAGATGGTGATATTTGGAATAATTTCAAAAAATTTCCAAATACTAAGGACTAAAATAATACATATAAAAAGTATTTTATAATAAATGTTTTTATTTACTATAAACTAAAAAGTAAAAAATTAATTGATTCTTCAACCACAATTGGGGTTTTATATTTAATTTGAAGTAAAAATGAGAGGTGACCAGAAATTAAATAATTCGATCTTTACTACAAGGGATTGAATTACTTAATTTCTGGACATCACACATTCTTATTTCAAGTTAAATATAAAACCCTCATTTCTGGATGAAGACATAATTATGTTTTGACTTTGAGTCTACAATAAATAAAAGCTTTAATTATAAAATATTTTTTATATACTTTAAACTCAATATATTTAATACAGACTTTATAATTTTAAAATGTATCTATCAATTTATTTATGGATGTGAGGCCACATACATATGTGTATGATAATCCAAAGTAGTGGGGAACAATCTTCTAACATGTAATGATGAGTTATACCCGATCATTGCAAGTCAAAGTAACCTGAATACCATGTAATAATGATTTGATAACTTCTAATCAAAATGAAGTCTGTAATAATTATATAAACAATACCGATACAATTTGAATACTTTATTATCATTCATGATACAGTGAGTTAGTATTTATATATATATTGTACCTACTGAAATTTAAATAAATTGCAATATGTGGTGTAATGTCAATTGTAAAAAAAAAAAATTGGGGGGATGGTGGTTTTAATAGTGAATATATTAACCTGGGAAGCATTGGACTATGTTGCTATGACAACATATAGTATTGAGAAAAAGAAATGATTATTATTAATTGTTGTGTATAAAAAATATGAATTGGTTTTACTCATTTTAAAAATGAATGTGAAAATAATAGTTTATAGTCTTGATAAATTTTTTTTTTCTTTACTATGTATATTTTCGTTACTGCATTCATAATAATAGGTTACAGATAATACACTTAAATCCTTAATGTCTCAAGTATATTTGTTATTTTATCTGTATAATATTAAGTTGGAAAATATGTGTAAAAGTATGTATCCATTGTAGTACGAAAGAATGTAGTACAAATAGTTTTAGTTTATGTTGGAATGAAAGAATCTTATTTGTATTTTTAAAAAAACATAAATGTTGATTGCATGTAATAATTGTAAAATATTTATTTTTATTTATTATTGTTATTGTATAAAAGATTTTTATTTATGGGACTCTGGATGAAATTGACCACAGAGTTCATGCAGAGCATTGTTATAGTTTTCTCTAATGTCAATTAAAAAAATTTATAAATAGGACTAAACAGTTCAAACTCTCGCTCTCTCGTATCTTGGCTTCAATAGAAGTGAACCTAAGTTCCTTCATGAATTTTTTTTATGTTTTTAAAAGTATATGATTATTAAATGGATAGAATGAGGGGGTGATAGTAATAGTATTTGTCCAATAATTGGGCAGATTTATTGGGAATTTGTGAGAGGCAACATTTATTGAAGGTTGAAAATAATTTATAGCATTTTAAAAACCATCAAAATATTTCTTTGCTATTAAAAATGGATATCACCTACTTTTTAATGATTAGATTTAAATGCTAACAACATAAAAATGTATATAAATATCATGTTCACCTGATGATATAATTTTATGAGATTGATGGATTATTTATATGCAGTATAAAAATTGGCCCAATTTCCATCGCATTGTCATGGATGAAACTAGCATCTGATTACTTGAAGTGTTTTATGAATCAAATACTTGTTAAAGGCAAGGATATTTACATTGCATCATCATGAATATGAACTAATGTTTGTAAACTTATGTCACATGGATTGAATATCTGCTAAATGAAAGAATAATTTGGATATTTAAAAAACGTTGAAATTAATAAAATATGCTTTGAATCTAATAGTTTTTTATGATATTTTTATTTTTTCTGAAATAACAAAATATCATCGAATTGTGATTCGAGAAGTAGATGATAGAACTATGATACTATTTGGGAAATGTTGCATTTGTGGACAATGAATTAGGTTGTTTGCTAATATATATATATATTATTTGATATATATATATAACTGTATAGTGTTTATCATTATAAATGGTAATATAATTTCAGTAGAGATTTAATTTACATGATTAAAATATGAGAGACTTATGTTTTTCTAAATTCAAATTTATATTTTGTAGCTTAATAATTATAATTATAATTTTAAAATATTTATCTTATTCATCAATTATAAATTAAATTCAAGTATTTATTTTTATTTTATTCTCTTAGAATAATGTGAACAAATAGGTAGATTCATCTTTAGTATAATTTTATTTTAATTAATTATTTTTTTTATATAAAGATATTCTTGACTCTCTTATGATTTGAAAACTGTATTTCTATTACAACATGTTTGTGTTACATAAATATACATTTTAGATTTAGCATTTGATAGATGAAGTCTGATGTACAATCATCTATTTAATTTAAAAGAATTAATGTCAAGTGAGAACCTATGGCATAAGGTACAATTGGATATGTATATATTTTTAAATGTTTATGGTGTTTGCCATATATATATATCTTATTTTTTATCCATTTGTTAATAAATGTTGAATTAATTTTAAACAAGTAAACTTGTTGGTTATCTTTCAATTCTACAATTCAAATTTATTGGTGAATGGTACTTGGATATACTATTTACAAATTGATTATACCATAGAATTCCTTAGAAGCAGTTAGAAGTAGTTTAGAAATCAAAACGCAGAACTGATAAGAAAATATAATTACATATCATTTTCTTTTTATTTAATGTAATGTTTATTATCTTACCAGGTATAGATTTTTATATAGCAATAAATTAATTGATTTGACATTCTTAAATGTTTAATAAATAATTAGAAGCTTATTCTAATTATTTTGCTAGTAATAAGCAACAGTTCTATTAAGATAGAAATTATATCTGAATTGATTTGATGATTGATAATGGTACAAATATGATAATTATTGAAGATGAGTATAAGTAATTGCAATTAGATATTCACATATTTTATTTGAAATTATTATTGATTAAAATGAATATTATATTAAGTCAGTATACAGCCATAAAAGATTGTAATCTTATACAATTGTAGAGAGTTGGTAATAATAATAAATTTTATTCTATTACAAATTAGAGTGATTGTTTTAATTATATTTAAAATTCATTGATGCAAATTGTAAATTCAGTTTAGATATTAAATTTTAATATTAATATTTGATTAATAATAATTCCAACACAATTGAAATTAAACAACTTTATAAAAATAAACATTATTAATTATTTGAAAACATTATTGACAAATAAACAGTAACAATCTTTCAATGTCTTGATAGTTATAGTTTAAAGTTTTAACAAATTAGTTTTATTAAACTGAAGTGTAATTGAATATGATTTGTCCATAGCATTTGAATAAGGATCAAATAGAAACATATCCTTTATTTTATATATTGATGTGATTGGATATTAAATTTTAATGTTATCTAATAGGATGATTTTATTTTATGGTATTGTAAGTTGGTGAAAATGGAGAGATATGTTAGATTAATTGATTTTGCATTATTATTAATTATTTAATCTTATTATAATTGACTTAATTAATAAGAGCATATTGGTATTAGCAGAATAGCATGGTTGAGTTAGTATATTTTTTAAATTTTATTTAGTTATATTTAGAAATCAATTAGTGAGTCATATATTTATTTCTATATCATTGATATTTTAGATTTGTAGGGCAGATTAAATTATTATCTCATCCATCCATGAATCATTTTGTTAAAGTATAAATATAAATAATGTTAAACTTTTAGTATAAGTTTGTGTTGTTATAAACAGCATTTTGATTCATAAGAAATATTAAGGTTTATTTGTTAATTCTTTATCATTATTTTCATTTTGTTATAAGTGGTTTACATAATAGGCATAGATCATTGCTTATAAGATAATGATATTTGGTTTTATTGCTTTATCTTTAATCTATTGCAAATAACACTTGCATTTTAGAATTGCTTGAAATAATTGTTTTCTTGTTTTCTATCTGTTATAAATGCTATTTGAATTTATTAGGTTACAGCTAAGATTATTATCATTGTTTAGTGAATCAAGTGTTAGATTGTTATTCATTGATTGATATTTACTTTAGTTTATTATTTTTATTCTGTTACAAATGACGCTACAATTCATGGGCATTATTAAATTAGGATTGTTCTTCCTTAGTTCATATTTTTATTCTTTTACAAATGGTGATCAACAATTAGGCTGTATGCCCCATGTATTTATTGTTATAATGGTGACCAATGATTGGGATATATTTTCATTCAGATTATATTAAAGTTATTGTTTCCCCTTATCATTATTTGTATTCTGTTCCAAATGGCTCCAAATCTGTGGGGCATTAAAAGAAGAGCATACCCTCATTTTTATTTAGTTACAGTGTGTGTGTGTGTATGTGTGTGTGTATATATATATATATATATATAATTGTACAGAAAGTCTGAAGCTTCTGATGAGTTGTAAATGCAAATAAACTCTTCAAAAGACGGATATGATCTGTCTTTTGAAAAGTAATAACTAATCTTTCTTATTGCATTGCCAAATGTATATAATATAATATTAACTCATCTATGCACTTTACTGCTGTTTCACAAAGGAACAAAACAAAAGAAGGGGATAATTAAAGCATTGTGAAACAGTAGTAAAGTGCATAGATGAGTCTTTTGAAGAATATATTTAGATTTACAACTATCAGAAGTTTCAATTGCTTCCTGTTCAAATACATATAATCTGAGTTAATTATTATACAAATAGTAGTGTCACTCAGTGCAAGCCAGAGTAATCAATGGATGCCAGAAGGCTTGTGCGTAAAATCCCTATCTAATGCCTACTCATCCAACATCCCTAGACTAGTTTCTGGCTTGGTCCTTCGTCAGTGAGGTTCATTGGATCTGATATTGAATGAGTAGGCACTAGATAGGGATTTTATGCATGAGCCTTCTGGCATCCATTGATTACTCTGGCTTGCACTGAGTGGCACTACTGTATGGAGAGTTTTGCCTATTTTAATAACAGTTATGAGCAAGCATAAGAAATGGTGATTATGTGATGTTTGGTGGTTTAATTATTATTCACTAATACATACATATAAAGACACTATAACAGTTATAAAATTAATTTAAAATGCAACATTCCACCATTAAAATTAAAAATGTTGACTCTTTGAACCAAGTTACTTTAGTTTTTATTTTTCTGTCATTTCTTTTTTTTTTTTTTGTAAATCATCTCAAAAATATCTGAACTGAATTCACTAAGGCATTGAAAGTATTAATTATACATATTAAACTACTTTGATCATCTAATATTTACATGTTAAATGTTTTTAGAAATATTCTAATTTACTTATACTTTCAAATACATTCACCCCGTTAGTAAAAGCATTGAGATTAATATATAACACAATATTTCAAGAGGCATTGTTTTCCTCTCTTCTTCAGGTATTGTTTGCTGACCAGTGACAGTACTAGCAAGGGAACTGAACTTGGATTTTTATATTTGTGAATATTGAATTTAAGATGTTGCAGTTCAATATTCATGAAGTTCAAAGTCCAGGTTTGATCCCCATGCTAGTACTGGCAGACCAACCAGTAATACCTGAAAAAGAGGGGAGAATAATACCACTCAAAATGTTGTTATATACTAACTATAGTGGAATGCATTTGAAAAGGTTAAAGTTTGAATTTTTTAAGAACGTTTAATAGTATATGTTGGAAATAGTCCAACATATAATCACTACTAATTATCACAAACCTTCAGTCAAACATATTGAAAGTATGTTTGATTTCTTAAATTAATTGTATTCTTTATTCTCCGTTTAAGTAACTTTATCTTATTTACAATGTCAGAAGTTTAATTTATTATATATATTATAAAGTTCTTCATGTTTTGGTTGTTTCTGATAGGCCTTTTAGTCACTATAAAGTGGAAGTTAATCAAGCTATGGAGAAAGAAATACCCCATTCCTATTTCCAAAAACATAGCTATATTTCCTGATTAACTGGCCTACTAATCATTGTGACCAGAATTGCTTACCAAGTTAGTTTTAATTTATAAGAGGGCACCATAGTCAATAGACTCCTAACTTCCTCGTATCCCATAATTTTGATGCAAGTAACTAAAAGATCGGGATTATGATTTTCCAATACTTTATTTATTTTTTTCAGAGAATATTATTCCTGGAGCTTAGTCAATAACTATTAAATAGAATGGCAAAGGTAATTTCTTTAATTAAATATTAATTAACTAACATTCACAACATCTAATATTCAAATTAAGAATGTACAAAGAGAGTGCTAAATTAATACTAAATATTTTATTAAAATCTATTTAAAATATTTATGCAAGAATTAGTAAAGAAAAAATTGGAAAAGAAAAACATACACTAATCCAAATATTATTAATCAGATGAAAGTTCTTGTTCCATTTAAATTCTTCTAGCTAGTTCTTTTAAACATTGAAAATTAGTCACTATCGGTATGATCATTCATGGTTAATGTTAATTGGCCAATAATTAAAGTCACAAATTGGGAGTAAATAATCTTAACTTACCGGTAAGCTTGTATCAGTTCTTATAATATACTTGTCTTTCTTTGGGATCCCATGTTCCTTGACATTTAATTGATTTCTCCTGATGGCATATTCACATGTCTGATATGTTATGCAGCTGGAGCAAGAAGCTCAGTTGCGATGACCTCTTAGTTGCAAAAGACATTTCCATTCTTGCATGACGACTCCATTCAGCAAGTGAGTAGTGTTCCTGTGCAGATGCATTTCACTGCAACAGGTCACTCTCATGGAAACCTCCAACTCTAAGAACACAGGTTAAGAGAAAAGACCTAGATCAAAGTTGTCCTCTTCTTTTTATACCTCGATCCAGTTTTGAAACTTCTGCGCATGTTATTATCATGACGCTTAAGTTTATAATCTTATACATTTATTTTCTTTTTCTGGTACAAAGTTCTTTTTTTTAGTAAATCATTTCTGCCAACTTTAATCAATATCCTAAAGATTTTCTTGATCATAATCTATGTACTTTTGGAATTCTTTTTGTTTATCTGGATTAGTAATCTGCATGCCTTTCTTTTATTCTTTCCAATTTCAACTTTTATTAAACTATGGATAAATAATTTGAACAAAAAAAATCAACTCTCATTGTATGTTTTTAAATAAAAATAAATTACCCTAACTAAAAAAAAATTTTTAATGCGTTAATTTAAAAGATCTTTAAATTTACTTTTTCATTTAGCTTTTAAATAATTTAAATGCCAATATCTTTGTACCATCTATTTGTAGATGGTATAATATATTCATGGATTTATTATGTTGCAAACAAAAGAAATTGAGGGATTATTTTTATGTAAACAATAAGAAATAACTATACCCTTGATGTTGCTAGGAAACCATCAATTGACAATCCTGGAGCTAATCAAATTTTTTCTAGAAACCTATAATAGCTCTTTTATGCTGAATTTAATTAGGGGGAAAAAGGAGACCCTCTTTTATTTCTAACTCAAGTTGTTATAAAGATTTAAACCCAGAACAGCTATTTTTATAAGTATGAGAAAACAAAAAAACACATCTGTTGACATTGTAAAAGTAATAATTAATTTAATATATACAACTCTCTGGGAAAGTCTTATTATTATTTACAGGATGTCAAGAGAAAATTTGATTTTTTTTGTATATTTATACTTATAAAGCACTTGATTTTGGTTTATTTTTTTATGACAACTTGGCTTAGGAGTAAAAGAGGATCTCCTTTTCACCTAATTACTTATGACAAAAAAACTATTATATGTTACTAGAGAAAACTTGTTTACCCTCAGGACTGTTAATTAATTCCCTAGCAACAACAAAGTTAAAGATATCTCTGGTTGTTTACATGAATGTAATCTCAAATTTTCTTTATTTATATCACATATATTGTAGGGTTTGAATTCAAACCCTACATAACAAATTCCCAAATTCCTCAGAACATTGGAGAAATATATTTTATTCAACTGATTTATTAATCAAAGAAAAACAACATATATTTTAAATATCTATTAGTTATATAGTGAGCATATATAAGCAGTTTTCTGTAGACACAGACTCAAATCAATAACTATTTTTTCTAATTTTGCTTATTAACCTTCCTTAAAGCTAATTTATATTTACTAGATTATAGTATTTTTATTTAATCTTTAATTATAATAGTCTTACTAATTTATTCTCTGAATTTTAAATTATAGCTTTTACAATCAGATTATTTTGTAATAGGCAGGTTTTGTATATTTGTATGGATGAGTGTGTGCCTGTATTTACAGATATAAACTTACAGTTACATATATATTTAAAGAAAAGATTTTATCTAAATCATTTTATAATTTTTATGAAAAAGCTATATTGTTTAAAAACAGTTATATTATTTAGAAGCAATTTATTTATTTTGTCTGGAAAGGTTAGATTTTCATTTAACCTTTCACAAGAATGTCCAACTAATGTCAGAGGTTAATAAAACAGAGATAAATGTCAATTTTAGACTTGAGAGAAGGGGGACTGCTATTCAGGTTGATAAACTACAGATCATTTTTAATTTCTGACCAACAATAAATTTAAAAACATTGTCAGTTTTGGAAAAAAATTGATCATATGGTTTAATTAAAGGAATCCATGTGTTTTCTGGAAACAAAAAAATCTGTGAGGTAATGAGACAGACTAACTTGTATAAAAAGCTGATAAGTCTGTTAAAGGGGAGAAATGAACTAAATTGCTGATGAGAGAATAAACTAAATTGTTGGAAAGAAATAAACTAGATTGCTTTGGAAAAATCAGACTTTGTTTTTAAGTTTTCTACATCAATATGATGGGCTAGAAAATATATTTTTTGTTGAAGGCCCATTGGCCATCCATAAACCATGCACATCTGAAAAGTTTGAATCCAGTTATTTGAGACATCTTGTGACTGATTGCTAAAAAATGAAAGAATAAACTGATTGCTCACCTATACTTTTAAATCTAAATAGAGATAAGAAGTAAAATTCTGAAATTTGTGAAACCATGCTATTTTATTTATGCCATTGGCTGAGTTTAAACCCAAGAAAAATGCTAAATATATGAAAAGCAGCAAATATCCATGGTCTATTAAAAGTAATTATACTTAGAAGCAATGAAGAAACCATTCCAGTGCCAAATGGTCCCTATAAAAGCCAAGTGATTTCACCATCATCATCACAGTAAAAAGAATTGCAAGCCCAAGCCAAGAAAAGAATGGGACTGTTCCAGTAAACTGCTGTAATTGGTAAATATACATGCATTACATATTGGTGTGGCTGCTGTCAAAATTTTAAACCTTCAACAAGCTGACTTTAAATTCACCATCTGTGCCTCAAAGTAAAAGAACTGGTAATATGAATTTTAATTATATTTTTCTATCAGTGACTATTAACAAATCTTTTTAATAACAAGTCCATTTGTCTCTTTTTTTTAAAATCTCTGAATCATAAAACAAAAATCAATTAAAGAAGATTTTCAATAATAATAAACATTGCTCTCTTGATATTATATATTTTGAAATTATTACGTGTATCCATTTATCTATGTATTTTATTTTATAAAATGTGTTATTGTTTATTCATTCAAATATTATGAAACTATATTGATTTATATTATATTGTATATCAAGAGGGTTTAATAGTAAATACACACACATAGTAATATATATATGCTTACTTACATGTATATTTGTTGAGCATGAGTGTTAAAAGTCAGTAGAAAGTTTAACATTAAGAGAGTTGGATTTTTTAAAAATGGTTAGTGATCTAGATCGGTGGACAGTCAGATAGGTAATTCAGAGCTAATTTCTTGAAATGTTCTTATCTTTCTATAATCTGACCAACCGTTCTCTAATCATTTCATTTTTTATATTATGTTTAAATTTATAAAGGGGAAAATATATATGTTATATACAATAGGCAAGTATGTGTGTGCATAGAGTGTTTATTTTTTTTTAATGAAATGTTTTTTTTTTTGGATATAAAATTTTTAGTTATTCACTATAGAAATTGATGCACACACATTATACTATGATATGAACATTGAATACATATCATTAAAGGGAAAGATTTTTAGTATTATTAATATTATTATTTAAAATGTAAACAATTTATCATTATTATTTATATAAATTTTTTTATATATGTCTTTTTAATATTATGTCTATTTTATCAGTCAGTAATAAATGTTAATTTGTTTTTTTTAATTAAAAGAGGCGCATATCTTTATTAAGAGTTATTCATTGTCTTGTTAATTATGATCATTCATCATCACTAATAAATGTTAATCGTTAAGTCATAATTTAAATATATGCTACTATTTAGGTAAATAATTATAGGTTTATAAAAGATGAAATTTTATGTTGAGAGTTAATTGCCAAAAGCTGTGGCTGGAATCATCGTTATATTCTTATTAATAAATAGATTAAATAAATAATATTTAAGGGCCATATGAATAATGGTTTTCACTGTATTTATTATTTGTGAGCCATCATTAGAGATAATGACTACCATCGTACTTAAACTGAGCTGGTAATGAGATTATTAAGTGAGAATTTATGATATTAAAATCTTATAATTTTTTTTATTTGCACAACTAAAATATAAGAATGTTGTTTACCCTTCATACAAGTTCATGTATTATAAAGATTGTACCAAATGGGTTTGAAACTCGTACATGTATGAATAAGTATATGATATAACTTTATCTAGGTTTAGACAGCCTAGTGGCGCCCAGGTAAAACACATAAGTAAAACTGAATAAAAAAGAAATAAGAGTTTGATTTCCTTTTTTTTTCAGCTTGACGATATTTAATATTTGATTTATTGATATTTTTAATTAGTTACAAATAGTGCCAGTGTGCGACTATGAAACTTGTTTTATGGAAAGAGGAAAATTGATTATTCTTTGTTGAAAGAATATATTGTTAGAGATAAAGATAATTTTCCTATATCGATTTCACTATCATTTTTATTCAGTTAAAATGATAATTATATTTTTATATTTGTTACAATGACTAGTATACATGACTATATCAATTCATTATAGTTACAATATATGTTTATATTATTATTTACTTTACATTATACAATGCTATAGCAAGCTTATGGCAAGTTTAGTTTAAGCTATTGAAGATATTATTAATGCATGCAATTTGCTGTCTGTAAGAACTACATTTCTAAAGTAAGTTATTTATTAAATATTAGATCTAATTTATGATGCATCATTATTATGTATATTTATGTATTTATATTTATGTCCAAATATAGCTAATATTGCACTGGAATCGTAAAAAAGTCATAATAACCTGCCATCTAAAACAAAGTCTTTATTACAAAGATTGTTTGCATTCTTCTGAATTATAGTCTATTTAAAATCTTAATGGCAGATTAAAAATGATTCCATTTTTTTATTTGTTTATATGTGTATATTATAAGAAACTATATATTTACATAGCTAATTGTTTTTCATTTGTAAATCACATTGCCCAAGTCAATGCTTAAAATAAATGAATTCCATATCACCAAACTGTTGTCAAGATAACAAGCAAAGTATCTAAATTACCTTGACTATGGGTTGCTAATATTCTATTGGTTTATCTTAATCATTGGTTGGAGTAATGTGATATATATATATGTGTGTGTGATCATTATAATTATATTTCTTTTTACCATTTGTTATTTTAGATGACCCAACATACCAACAAATGTCTGCTATTCCACGAACGAATGCAGCACACAGTGGAGAAGATGTAGCCTTATTTGCTACTGGCCCAATGTCTCACTTGTTTAGCAGTGTTCACGAACAGTCATATATAGCTCATGTGATGGCTTATGCCATGTGTGTGTGGAAATATACTGATGGATCTCATTGTGAATTACCTAAGGCCAAAATTCAACATTTTTCTACTAACAATGGTGTCATTAGTCAGTGTTACATTATATCTTGGAATAGCTTTATCACAATGATTGTTTTCTTATACCTATCTAGTAGTAGATAACTGAAACTTCACCACTCAATTTTTGTTTATAACTTGAATAATTATTCAGCTTCAAGGGACTTATAACTTGAATAATTATTCAGCTTCAAGGAGGTTATTGGATAGATATTATTGAGTAGAATCTTTAAATTAATTCACTTAATTGCCTTAAACATGTCTTAATGGCCTTTTGTTCTCATTAATGTAATAAGAATTCAAAAGAAAATGTTTTTAGTCAAATAGTTATTCTTTTACCTAAATGAAATAAATACAAATTTTTAAAACAATTATTCTCAACCAAGCAAATAATGGCTTCCATGTGTTAAAGGGAATGTGATTTGCTTCATATCCCTAAGTGGTTTCGTTGAAGATTATTAGAATCTGGAATGCAAGGTCTTCAGATCGATTTCAGTTCTGGAATTTTCAGCACTCAAACTTTTTATGAGCAACCAAGAAATAAAGCCATTTGATTATTTTATTTAGTTGCTACATCGTTTCAATGGCTGTGAATAATAATATTTTAGAAGTAATAATCTTTTTGAGTACATATTATAAGAATCTTTCATATGTCAAACTTTCTAGAATTATTTTAATAACATTGTGAATAGCACCCTCTTGTGTCAATCTATTAAACAAATCAATAATAAATTATTTACATTTAATCTGAATTATTAAACATTACCATGTATGTGGGGGGAGAGATTAATAGAATAAGTAAAAATACAATATATTTTAATCAAAATAAAAAAGTATAAAAATATATTTACATTACAATCATATATATAATAAATAATCATAATTTTTTTAAATATCTGTAATTGAAAAATAGAAGTAAGTATCCTCTGAATATATTAATGGTGGATTTCGGAGCATTTAGTCCGGACATAAATTAATAAAACAATAGCCAAAATTCACCCTATAAATTAAAAATCAAGTTAAAAGCTAAGCTTATGTAACAAAAGAGCTTAAAAATAGAAGGGCATTATTTTATCTTTTCATGATGTTTGATGTTACATAACTCAGTGGGTGGCAGTTACTTCCACTTTTCGATTACATATAAATGTATATTGTGATAAAATGTATATTCCGACAGCTAACTGGTTATTATATGTGAATTACATAATTACAGCTCTCATGCTTAAACAAATCAATAGAATATCAGCAATCTCTTACCCAGGGAATATTATAATTAATTATTGTTGCCTTGACAATATATTGCCGATATTCTATTGGTTTAATAGTTGCATATGAAATAGTGATCACATGATGTTCTGTTCATTTACTTAAGCATGAGAACTATGGTAATGTAATATAAATATTTTAACAGAAAAATGAATTGGAAATGATAATAAACACAAATATTTTTAGCTGATAGTAATACCAGTGTTGATGATGATGTTTATCCAAAATAAAAAAATAATAATATTGATTTAAATAAACAGAATGAAAGCACAAGTAAATACCAAATAAATATGTATATATTTTTCCCCCCCCCGGCCCCCCCCCCAAAATTCTTTTTTTTTTATAATTGGGGTTGTTCTTATAAAAAATAAATAAAATATTTAAATTTTTTAAAAAATTTATTTCTTTTTTTTTAAATATAAAAATTATTTTTAAAATATAAAATAAAAAATTTTTTTTTTTTTTGGAGTGGTGGAGAGACAGGGAGGGGGGGGAAGAATTGCTTCCCCCTTTCCTTCTTCCTCCCTCAAGACAAAACCCCCTCCCTTTTTTTTTTTTTTTCTAATATATAAAACACACATTTTTTTCTTTTTCTTTTTCTTTACAAAAAAAAATAATTATTTTTTTTTTTTTTAAAAATTAAAAAAAAAAAAAAAAAAAAAAAAAATATATTTTAAAAAAAAAAAAAAAAAAAAAAAAAAAAAAAAAAAAATAATATAATTTTAAAAAAAAATAAAATAAAAAAAAAAAAATTTTAAAAAAAAATATTTAAATAAAAAAAAAAAAAAAAAAAAATAAAAAAAAAAAAAAAAAATTTTTATATTTTTTTAATTAAAAAAAAAAAAAAAAAAAATTTTTTTTTTTTTTTTTTTTTTTTTAAAAAAAAAAAAAAATTTTTTTTTTTAGAAAAAAAAAACCCAATATTAAATTTTTAAAAAATAAAAATAAAAAAAATTTTGGGGAAAAAACTTTTCCATTAACATTCCCTAAAATAAAATCAAATTTTTTAAAACCCAAATAAAAAAAAAAAAAAAAAAATTATTTTTAAAATATTGTTTAAATTAATTTTTTAAAAATTTTAAAATTTTTTCTCTTTTTTTGTTTAAAAAAAAAAAAAAAAAAATTTTTTTTAATTAAAAAAAAGAAAAAAATTCAAAAAAAAAATTAAAAAAAAAAAAAAAAAAAAAAATTTTTTAAAAAAAAAAACCTTCAAAAAAAAAAAATAAATTTTAAAATTAAAATAAAAAAAAAAAAAAAAAAAAAAAAAAATTAAAATTATATAAAATTTTTTAAATAAAAATAAAAAAATAAAAAAAAAAAAAAAAAACAAAAAAAATTTAATTAATATTATTTAATTTAATATAAATTATATAAAAAATTATTAAAATATTAAAAAATTAATAAAAAAAAAAAAAAAAAAAAAAAAAAAAAAAATCTTTTTTCTTATAAAATAAAAAAAATAAATATAATATAAATAAAAATAATTATAATTAATAAATATTTTTTATTTTTTTTATAAAATTTAATAAAATATTTTAATTTTTTAAAAATTTATATTATTTTTATTTTATAATATTTTTATTTTTTTAATAATCTTTAAAAAATTATTTTTTTATATTTTTTTTAAAAAATATAAAAAATTTATTTTAAATATTAAAAAAAAAAAAAAAAAAGAGAATTAATTTTTAAATAAAAAATTTTTCTTTTTACTGCAAGGTTTCGGCTAAACTTGAATAAAATATCCTGGTAAGAAAACTTTTAAACTAGCCTTCCATTTAAAGGTAGTTCAAAATATTATATTTAAAAAAACTTTTAAAATAAATATAAAATTTTAAAATTATATCATTTTTCTAGCTTACGATCTTATACAGCTAAAAAATATGTTACTCCTTCCTTTACTTACACCTTCCTTCTCTCGCTCCGTATAATTCCTATTTTTCGTCTGCTAAATACCTCCGTTGATTGGTTAATTACTTTTTAGCGCGAACAAATTTACACTTTTTTAGTTTTATAATAGATTAAATTTTTTAAAATAAAGAATTTATTACGTCATGTTTTAAAATATTACTTAGAATAGTATTTTTAAACTCAATTATAGTTTTATCAAAATCATTTAAACTTTAAAACAATTATTAAAATAACATTTAATATTTCAACTTTTACTTTAACGATAAATAGCAATTACATTTAGTTCCATAATTCACAAACTTTGTTATTAAATTCTAACAAGCATGTGTGTGAAGGTATATAATATACAGTCACATGATTACTAACTTTATCAGATGATTTTTTTTTTTTTTAATTTACGTCTCGGTCTAAATTACCAAAACTGATATATTTTATAAAAATTTGGAAAATAATTTAAAAAATGTAGAACTAAATATAATTCTTACCATCCTAAAGTTTATCTTAAAATATATTAGATTAAATTTGAATATTAATTATAATTATAATATTACATATAGCGTTTATTTAATTTATTAGTTTTAAAACATTACAATTGAATTTCAATATACTTTTAACTGTTTTTTTAAAATAATCCATTACACTTTTACATACCAGGTATTTTTCAGCCTTAAATTGTACTATAAAATCTAATTATCCTACTATTATTCATATATCATACAAACATATCTTAAAATTTAAAATTTTTTTTTTAGCAATTGACCATTCTACCTTATTATGACCTATAGATAAGGGCACAATATATATATATATATATGGTGTATTCTTGGTTTTACACAAAATATTTATGACATTATTAGACAATATTTTATTCAGATGCCAGCTATTGTTGGGATCCCAGGAAAATATGTTTCTTTTTTATTGAACTAAAAATATCAGGTCTGTGTGTAGAAGAAAAAAATTCCAATTAGTATGATGTAACATATATATATGACATATTTTATCACCCAGTAGATGACTTGGGTGATCAAGTCGAAATGTTGGTATATCAATATTTAAATTTTTTAACAGGGATAAACCCGCAAAATATGTCTTTTATATATGCAACCCATGAAAATCTTCGTATCAACATATATATATTACTATAATGTGAAAGTTTGTTTGTGAATTTATAACTCAATAAACATTGTGCCAATCTTGATGAATCTTGCATGATTTTCTTACCTTTTTTGGATACAATTTTACTATCCTATAAATTTTTGCTTTATGGTATTTGTTTTTAAAAAATGTGTAATTTGCAAAATAAAAATGCATGAAAAATCTATGTCATAACTTTTTGAATGTCATCAGAAAAACACAAAAAGAGGGCAGCACTGATAAAAAGTTTGCAGAGTTGGAAAACTTTTTAAATAAAAAGTATAGTTTTTAGTAAAACAAAGTAAAATTTGATTTTGTAAAGATCTTTTAAATTGATTAAATTGTATTTATTACCACACATTTAATTTTTCATTTGATTAATGGCAGTTTAGGTAAGTTATAATAATGAATTTGATAAAGTTTTAAGATTTCAGTTTAAATTTATATTTAATATATGTTAAAGTAAAATTTAAAATAGTATGGGTACAGCAAGGGAAAAAAATACTGCTTAATTTGATCAACTTTTACTATGAATAGATTTACTTGTATCCATAGCATAGTCCTTAAGAGAAATTCCTTGCTTCAGTAATATGATGGTTCTGAAGATCCAAATTGGAAATTTTAGTGTTTAATAGATGATGAAAATTAGTACTATGGTATATTATTTTGAAGAATGATCAGCAATTATCTTGTTAATGTGATTGGAATCATATCTATTTTTTAATGCAACTATCATTTTAATCTTAGAATGTACCAATCTATGATCTGTCCAACAATATGATCTTGTGAATGCTCATTATGATCTGTCCAATAATCTGAGAATGCTCATTTAATGTGAACTTCTTTTGTATTTTGACTCATAACAATACTATAATCTATTAAATGTCATTGTTTTGAGCATCGATGCAAATATGTTCCTTTGTAATGGTTTTTCTGCCTAAGAAAAGTGTTTGTGATAATCAATTCATATGTTGTGCAAAAATTCAATAAGCCATTTGAATTTATAGCCCCGATACCATTATTTCCCATAACTTTTGGCTAAAGTTTACATTTTCTACCAATATATGCATTAAAGTATTTAAGAAGAAAAATTCAATCTTATAATGGTATTTTTGAAATGATGCTATCTAACAAGGCATAAAAGCTTTTCTGCTATGAATTTAAGATTGATGCTTAGGCACTGATGGAATGAGCTCTATTACCATTATGTAAATCAAGTTTTAGGATCATTAACCTTTTATTGATACAATGAGGAATTTATACTTAATTAGATTTTATAAGAAATACAACATCATGCATTCTTCTTTCACTGACTGACCTGTCTTTCCAAAAAAAAACTTGAAACTATCCATCTATTCTAATAAACTTCCTTCCTCTGGGTGACAAGTTTTGCTAAGAGAAGCTATATCAGCCTTAAATCTTGATAGTTTTTTTAACACAAGTATCACATGTGCTAATTAAAATTGCCAAAAATTCTCTTACTTGATATGGATTTTAGCGCAAAATTGCTTAATAAATTAAAGCTTCACACATTTCCTTGAATATTTCATATTTATTGCTAATGGCTAACTTAAGATCATAAAAACTTATAGGTTCCTTTATAGTGTGCAAAAGCAACCAAAAATAAAAATGCTCAAAATTATTAACATGAACTGTATAAATATGTCCAACACCATCTCCAGATTTAATAACAAGCTAACCCTCAAATCTTGGTTTTTGTCTATTTAATTCAAGTTTGGAAGCATTCCATGTATAATATCATGAAACTACATAGAATGATAAATTCTTTTTCAAAATGGCCCATTGTGGCAAAGATGAAAGAATGCAGCTAAAATGGTTTTGGAGGGTAAGCTAATCTTTCTTAAAAGTTATGTTAAGTGAAATATCTTTGTTCCCTTTATTCTAGGTGCTTAGATAGATGAGTAACAGAAGGAGCCTCTTAAGCAAATGGAAACTGAAAAGTCATCAGCAGCTTTATTACTACTTACATATTGACCTTCTTCATAGGTCTGTACTCATTTATGAATACAATATTTGGCATTGTCTTTTTGCACATTAAACATTGTCTTACCACTGCCTTTATTAATGCACTTACAGGGGCATTTGATGGGAATACATATTTCAAGGTTAATATTTGTAGTGAACTTCTTAGAAGTGGACAATAGGGCACAATCCACACGTTATTGATAAACCTCCATTTGTGTATTGAATCTTCACTGTAACTATTTTGCCTCTATTTTCAGAAGTTCTACATCTGTACAAAAGATAACCATCATTGATAATGTATTTTTTAAAAACAATTTTAGATAATATTTTGCGCATGTTCCTTTCTCCATACAGGAAACTGATGCAATAATAGCTCCACAGAGACCATGTATCATGTGTGAAACATTGATTTGATGCAGATCTTTATCTTCAATTGGTTATGAAATTTTGGCAATTATAATATCAAACTGATTCAATCACAATTTATTTTTCAACTAAGAAAAAAGTGGATGTGAGGTAAACCTCATTTTTGCTACTTTGTAGAGTATACGAAACAAATGAATTCATCAAAAAATATTTCCTTTTGTGAGAACATCAATCAATACTTTAACTTTCAGTCTAAAAACACTGCTAATAGATCATCATGTCTGTTAATAATCATCTCACTATACTGCACTTCATTCTTAAACTCATGTCAAGAAGGATTGCATATAAAGGTAATGAATATATCAGGATGGCCAGGTTTTTAATGTATGTAAAAGTATCTTGTGTATACTCATGAAGATATCTTGGGATATTAACAGATGTAGAAGGAAGTATGACTAATTGTCCTAAATCATTAACATGAGCATTGTAATGAAAAGCAGTTTGCAAATGAATGTAACTTTTCAATCAAAGCTTATTTTTATTGAAAGATATAAAATAAGGCAGTCACTTTCAATTTTCACATATCAAACAAAACTGGATGAAATAATTTTTAAATCATAACGTATTGAAATTGTTACAATATACCATTAAATGAAAAGCATTATATCTTATTAAATAATCAGTCTTCTTACACCTTTAAGCAAATAATTTTTATTAATATAACAGTTTCGACTGTTTCTCACAGTCTTCTTCAGATCTCAATCAATAGCTCTACCTTTTCACTATTTTATTTTACTTTTTTTTATATTTTATTTTAATGAAAAGCATGAATGTTTATCACTGATACTTGACGTTTCTCTTTTTTTATTAGATTAATTTGAGATATATTTAAATGATAATTTTCTTGTCCATTCCAAAATATTGAAAATCATCATAGAAATGATGTGCATCACACATTTGGGTAAGAGTACTTGTGCACAAATACAGAACAATATCTCGTAACAAAAAATCATTCTCAACAATCAAAACTGCAACTTCATTAATGAGCAGTGTATTGTATATCATTTTACATTCACCATGTGGAATCCATCATGCATAACAATTTTATAATCCTTAGGTATAATTTTCACTGCCATATTAAATGTTTAAATAAAATGATTGTATTAGTGCCACATTTGTTGACGGCTAGCAATAATATTTCTGTTTGTTTGTTGTAACACACTTCAATGATTAATTTCATTTTTATTCCCCATAAAAATAAATTTGTAAGAATTGATGCTCATTATTATACATTTGTAGAATTACTCTGAATCTATGGTATATTTGTGCATGAATTAACAATATAACAATCCGGAGAAAGGAGCTTAACTTAATCTGCACTACAGGGCGCCATCTAGGCATTTGAACCTAGAAAAATTTATAAAGTAGGCAGATACGTAAGTCAAAAAAAAAACTTTTTTTTTTTAATAAATATATTTTGATATCCGGTCATTAGCCCATGTCACTAGCTCAGGGAGTAGCAGAGATTTAATAAAATCATATCTTATCTAATTATATTTCAATATTAAAAAATAAATAAAATAAGCCATTGCCAGTAATTAACATACAAAAATTTATTTACGCACATATATATATAAGATTTAACATTATTATTTTAATATGTTTACTTTAACATTTAACATTATTTTTACTTTTATTTTAGATTTTTAATTTACATTTTAAATTTTATACTATTATTAGTTTGCACGGATTTGTTTAAAAATGTTGAGTATAGATCGGTTACATAGATTCCACGGTCAAAAAACATTCCCAAATAAACATAAACGATCAAAATACAAAATCATTGATACCGTCAATTGCAAAGGGAAATTTATAAGTAACCCAATAGCATTCACCATAAGATGCTTGCATTAACACCAATAACTTAAAAGACATCCGAATAAATACATTTTAGATACTCACCATAAGGTATCAGTATTTACCGAATGTCTATATATATTTTGATCGAATATGAAAACCAAAAACATAATCAACCGGTAACGAACCCATGCAAGCGTCTATACCCAACTTAAATTTAATGCATCTTTATTTAGAGTGTCGAGTATGAATAGACTACATAGATTTGCATTTGAAAAGAAAATATTCAATCCTTGTTTAATCTTAGGCCAAAGGTTCGCAGTCAACCAAACTTCAATCCATCTGATATATCGATGTGTTCAATGTAATACGAATACGGCAGCACAATTAGGTTAAGAGAAGACACTGCTTCTCGTCAGATAGGAATATTACATGTATCAGACCAGAAGAGCAATAAAAAAAAACTCCATCGAAAGGAACAGTGTTCTACGTCTTATAATCCCTTCCATAGGCAAAACGGAAGTGTGCGGCATATAACAGCAATTCTGCCCATAGCGAATCTCGTACTACATCTACTAATTACACCAATATATCCAATCCATTGACCTAATTCAACTACGAAACGAATAACCTAAGATTACCCTCCCCTAATATAACTTTACAAATCTATATAGCCATTCATGCCCAACTTAAGTTTAATATTTATATAACTAGTTTAATGAAAACAGAAATCATAATAAAACTTAAAGAACAAATAAATAAATAAATGGAAATGATTTTACATAAATAAAATAAAAAATACATCAAATAACATTATTAATAAAGAATTTAGTTTGGTCAGATAGGATTCTATTTGTATTATTTACTAAAAGGTTTTAAAATTTAGAGTTCTTATTGTTCAAATGAATATAAAGTTCTTACGATTTTTTAAAATGTCCAATTTTATCCGTTGCTTGCCATGAACGTGAATTCCCACGCCGTCCTAAGATTGGTATTCTGTTGGCCGATTTATTTATTCATCCAGAGGTTTTTGCTTTAACTGGTCCTCAATGTAGAAAATGATAGTTCATTTCTCCTTCTTTCTTAGCAGAACTGAAGGGATTGAAGAGTGCGTCTTTTCAATCCCTTCTCCTTCACCTCCGCACTAACACATATAGTCATATCGTAATAATAATTTTCAAACTTGTCCTTTTATATTAATTTGAAGGATCCAATGGACGTTACATCATGATGATGATATGGTCCTTTCGCTGAGGTCCGATTCCATTGTTTTTCATTCATTGGCTATTTGTTTCTATTGTTTTCCTATCTGACCGATGTTTTTACATTTAAATGCCCAAGGCTAGTTTACATTTAACTAATTAAAACAATCATTTCCATTTCTGATTAATTAATGTGTTTTCAAACGTAAAGATATATTTTTATCTTTAAATCTCGACTGAAAATTTAGTTTTAAAACACTTTTTCTTTAATAAAGTTTTCGTTTAATTATTTTTTTTTTCTGTGCGATTTATATATATGAGTTTAAGATGATATTTAATTTCAATTTTTAATTCTTAAAGAAAATTTTTAAATGCGAACTTTTTATTTTCATGTTTACTAATAAAAAATAATGTAATGTACGTATGTGCCCGTTACATATCAGTAAACTTGCTTTTAAAAAAAATGAACAAAAAAATAATATTTTACTTAGGGTTAGTAATTACGGTACATGATTAACAAAATTTACAAAACATTAACAAAATTTACAAAACATTCGGTTAGTATAAAGACTATATACAAAAAAAAATGTTGACTATCGTTTTCCTAAGGACCATCCACATCTACACCTCTTCCCCACAAGAGTTCTATTATTTATTTATTTTTTATACATTTTATTTTTACACACGGCATGACAAGCAAGTTATTTAAATTATTTATTTAAGAAGGTTGCATTGAACTAAATACATTTTGAAAGATAATGGATTTATGCGTGTATATTTGCAGCACAATTATAATTATAAATACCACCAACTTATTTATGACTGATTGAAATGCATACATAGGGTTACACTGACGTAATTCCCAAAGGTACTCATTGTAAGGCACCACATTTTGATCATAAACTTACGTGGCTGTGCGCGCCTATACACGTTAAAGCATAATATATATCAACAAACAAAAAAAACATTTATTGCAACCTTTTGACTTTTTTTTAACAAAAATTAGTTTTAAAATTATTTATACTTTCTCGTGTTTAATATATATGCGCAATTTCTTCTGGCAGTGCTTTTATAAGATTCAAAGTATACAACTTTATGTAACAGATAAAAATATTTCATTTTGAAAAAAGAAATTTACTCAGGGTATATGTGGTTTTTATTAATAGATCGTCCAAGTTGGGTGGCCAGTTGTAACGATCCAGAGAAAGATAGACTTACGTAAACTGCACTACAGGGTGCCATCTAGGCACTTGAACCTAGATGGAGCCCTGTAGTGCAGTTTACATAAGTCTATCTTTCTCCGGATCGTTACAACAAAGTGGGTGAAAATCCAGGTTGTATGATTGTTCGATCAGCTTCGAAAGATATCATTTAAAAACATGAATTGTATTTGCAAATATGAATAAGAAAATATTTGGAATTATCACACTAATTCAGAAGATTTTTTAGAGATTGAATTGGTTCTTGTACATAATGGACAGAAACATTCGATGAACAGCAAAGATCTCCACTTTATAGCACTGCCATATTGACATTTTACAATTCATTCTATTGAATGATAATAGCAACAAATTTTTATAATGAATAGGTTGACTGGAGTTGAAAGCAACCCCATGTAATTTTTAAAATATTCTTGAGAGCACGTATTAGTGTGCAATGCTGTTTCAGCAACTCTTGCTATTGCTCAACATTGCAAACATGTTTCATATTGAGGCATGGGTTCTGCATCTCATAGATGCCTGAAGTTGACTTGAAACCCTATAATGTTCAACAGTTTGATCTTCTATCTTCATACCTCTTAATCCTCTTTGATGATGAGTCTGCTTATAATGATGATTATAAGAGTGTTCAGCTACTTCTACTGCTCCAAATGCTGCTTATATTGCTCATGTCCTGAATTCAAAATTGGGCTTTCTTGTTTGTGCCATTTTTGATACTATATAACTAAAAAAGAGCTTTTTTATGTATGATTATTATTATTGCTGTTATATAAAGATTATATTGTATCATTGATTTATTTATATATATATAAGTAAAATAATGTTAACAAATTATGTATATATATTATGTCAGTTAAAATGTTATTTAAAATTAAGAGCGTGCTAATAGCTCTAAACAAGCTTTTTTTTTTATTTATGATAAATGCTACTACAAGAGAAGGCATTCAAATCATTTTTTATCTTGGATTGTCCCCATCCCCAGACCGGTTTTGACCTATGGGTCTCTTCAGTGAGGAGTTGCTCTTAATTTTACATATTTGTAAGTGCAAGCTATATATAAGTCATGTGACATCTGACTTGTTATTATTAATGTTATTTAAAATTATTTTTTAAATAAACGTTTATACATTCTATTGAACAATGTTATTTTTAAAAATAAAATTGTTCTAATTGCTTTTAAAGATAATATTTGAATATGTTAAATTTTATCATTCTTTCTGAAATAAACAAAAATTCCAAGCCATTTTAAAACTTACTTAGTCATATGAGACTATACCATTCCTGCATTTGTGATGCTATATAAGAAAAACACCATTAATAGATTATATATGTATAGTGTTCAATTCAAATCTTGTTTGAAAATATTATTTAAATAAATGTTTATACATTCTATTGAACAATGTTATTTTTAAAAATAGAATTGTTTTAATTTTTTTTAAAGATAATAATTATTTGAATAGTTTAAATTTTAACATCGTTTATGAAATATACCACATATCTAATTTATTTTTAAATTCAACATGAATAAAAGTTCCAAGCCAATATAAAACTTATTTAAACATGTGAGAATATACTTAAAGGTAATCATAAAACCATGTATTTGATTTATCACCTTGAACAATGTCTTTTATAAAAATAAAATGGTTTTATTTTTTTAAGGTGGTAATCATTTGAATACTTTAAATTTTAACATTCTTTATAAAATATGTAAATTAATTATATTTCATTTATCATATGATCACCATTCTTTATGCTTAGACAAGTTTTTCACAGAAACAAAACTCTCCATACAGTAGTGCCACTCATATTGAATGAATAGGGACTAGATAAGGATTTTATGCACTAACCTTCCTGTATCTATTGATTACTCTGGCTTGCACTGAGTGGCGCTACTATATGTAGAGTTTTATGTTTCATTTACATACTTATTTTATATGTATTAAATTGATGCAAGCCTTAAAAAAAAAACCCCCAATTTTTAAAGCAAAAATTCCCAGCCATGAAATTTTCTACAAAAAATAAAGAAAATCATGTAATTAATTGCAGCATGAACAAAAATTCAAAACCATTTTAATACTTTATAATATATCACAAATGATAATTTGAAGGCAAAGTTGTTTTAGAATATTATTTTCACACATTCTTATGAATGTTATTTTTAAAAATAAATTGTTTTTTAATTTTTTTTAAAAGATAATTGTTTTAAATAAGTTTAATTTACTTTTTTAATATTAATTTAAACAAATCTTTTTTTTAAAAAAGCTTCAAATATTCTTAATCTTTTAATTTCTCCCTTTTTGAGTGTTTCTGATGCCATTCTATTTTCTATGCATATTTATATTGCAAATTATTAAAGTTTTTAAATCAAGCAACACAAAGCAAAAATTTATGGTGTATAAAATTCTTGACAAAAAAGGAAAAAAAAACAGTGCCAGATTCAATAAGATTATTGCAATATTTGTTGAGTTACAAAGTAACAAATAAATTTTCACATTTATATAGCATATAGATAATTAATTTTATCTCTGGGCATATATATGTTAGTAATATAATTTTTTTCTTCCTTTTTCTATGTATTGATTTTACTTTAACATATACCATTTACAAAAAGTTAAACACTTTATCAATGCTATTATATCAAAACTAACAGTTTCGACTGTCCTGATGATGACTGCAGGACAGTTGAAACTCTTAGTTTTGATATAAATAAATAGTATTGATAAAGTGTTTAAGAAAGTTGTAAATGGTATGACATATATATGTTAGTTGCATGACCATATTTAGCATACAAAAATATATAACAAAAAATATTAAAATTTTAATATAACTACTAGAATAACATATTCTTCTATTTAAATAACAGACTGATAGATTTATTATGTTATAGCTATAATGCAGATTTATCCGATTAAATTGGAAAATGTCCTTGACTACAAAATTTATGGAAATATTTATTATTTTCATTATTATAGATTTTTCATATTAAATGTTAATTTGACTTTAGGTATGAATAGTCATTCCAAATCTTTTTGTTATTTTAGTCCTTATGGTTTTAGTTTAATGACACATTCAGAGGGTATGATAATTTAACAGGAATTTTCTTCCTCTAACTTGGTATTAGCTAAAAATCATTAATAGTGACTGAAAACAACTCTTTTTAAATGTATACTCATATTAACTGAAAGAAATGTTGCATCTTTTATAAGTTCTCCTGAAAAACACATTGTCTTCTACCACACAAAGTGTGTTTTTCTTCTAATATTTTTTACATTGTTATTTTGTTTTGCAAACTCGTTAATTAATATTCTGCATTACTTCATATTTTTTTATTTCAATTAAACTTAAAAGATTTACCAAAAAAAAACATTTAATAAAATACTTAAAATAGCTTGGTTTTTTCTTTGAGTTATACTTATTTATGTGTGTTATTTAATGAAAACACCTAATATAAAGATTAAACATAAGCAAAATATAATTTTATTTCTTGATCTTGCCAAAACCTCCGACAAAAATTTTTTAGCTATTTTTTTTGTTTTCAAATCTGATGCATGCACACATAGCTGAAAAGTTATAATATATAATAAAAGAATAGACAATTTTATTACTTATGTAAAAAAAAAAATACTGCCCCAAAATATAATGCAAACAAACATGAATTTAAAAAACATTAAGACAAATAAATATACAGTAACAAACTCTCCATAAAGTAGCACCACCCAATGCAAGTCTTAATAATCAATGGATGCAAGAAAGTTTGTGCCTAAAATCCTTATCTAGCACCTACTCATTCAATGCCTTCAGATTAGTTTTTAGCTTGTGGCTTTCATCAGTGAGGAACCTTGTATCTGAGAGCACTGCACTGAGATCTTAGAATATAATAAAACTCTCCAGCAGTTACTTTTTATTTCTTTAGTTAACTATAAAGCTATGATCTCCAGATGAAAACAATGTTTACAATCGAAGCTCATTCACTTATATAATCATAGAGATCTGAACCTAGTTCAGTATCCATATATTTGGTGTTATTGGTTTGTAAAAACTGAAGTCACCATCATCCTAAAGGAAGGATTGGTATGATGTTTTACTGGTTTTAAATAAATAAATATATGATTGAAAAATCTACCTATTATCCTTTTTGATAGTTATTCAAAGCCCATATTATGGAAGCATTTCTATCTTTTAGTTCTTCATTCATACACTATGGGCAAGTGATCTGGCTTCAATTTTTCATCAGTTATACTTCTGAAGAGCATGAGTCTTTTTAAACATAGTCTCATTTGTTAGATTATTTAAGTAAAAGTTTTCCCAAAAATTAAAACTTACTCATTCATCATTTCCTGCTCTTGATATGTCATACAATACTCAAAACAGCATAGTAAATTAAAAAAAACTTTAGTTCCATTTGATCGATTTTTGCTTAATTGGTTAAAACCATTTTTACTTTGAAGAATTCATCTACATATTAATTCCCTATTTATCAATGAATATAGCCACCTGCTGATCTCACTAAGCTTAAGTTCAAACTTTCTTAAGCAAGAATAGTAGAATCAGGTTTACTGTAACATTTTTAGAGTCACATTTTAACTTCACATAAACTGTTTCCACATCTATATGAATATATAAGAAAATTGACTTCGATTGGAAACATTAACATGTTTTTTGATTTGGGATGATATCATAATAGTAAAAAAAGAAGTAAAATATGGCTGCTGAATGAAAGAAGCATTAGATCCAAAAGATACAGGAACAAGTTCTCCACTGATGAAAGCCATAAGCTAGAAACTAATCTGATGATATTGGATGAGACAACAATGGATAAGGATTTAATAAGCACTATCATCTTGCATTTATTGATTACCAAATCTTATACAGTATTAGATGGCATAATATGATAAGAAAGACATTTCATTGCAGATTTATGCTTTAAAAAACATCTCCCTTTTTGTTGTATTGAATAGCCTCTCTACTCAAAATTTGAATCTTTCTAGGTTTGATATTCAAATTTACCATTTGTATTCTATAGGATATATCTTAATACTTTTTCATGGGATAACATCATCCATTATCAGTCCTCATAAATGAATCTGGTCATTATGTTTTTAAAAATAAAATGTAAGAAGATAAAGAATAAAATGTTACCAAAAGTAAAAGAAGTAGAAAAGATTAAGAGTCCAAATTGCTGTGTGTGTAATTAAAGAATGAAAATTGAATGTCTTTATTGTTCAGGAGTTCATAAGAAGTTTGAGCGCACTAGAACTGGGAATTCATCCAAGAACTTATGATCCAGAATCTGACATTATATCACTGTACCAAACCATGGGAGTATTGTTACTGTTATGGTTCAAGATAACTGAGAAGTCATGATAACTGGTTTCAATACTAAGTGACTGAAGACAAAAGAAATTGCAGGAGGTCAGAGAAAGAATGTATATGGTGTACCAACACACCATCCTTTTGTAATTATTAGGGTAAAAGATAATATCTGAGTTGAATACTAAATGACTGAAAACAATAAAATAAAAAAATTGGAAAAGGAAAGAGAAAAGCATGTTTATAGTTACTGTAATACACAATCCTATTATTAGTTAGGGTAAAAGATAATTGATACTACAAGAGACTTCTAGTGCTTCATCTTTATACTAAATAACTGAAGATGATAAAATAAATTGGAGAATGAAAGAGAAGAGAGTTTATTTAAGAAGTATTCTGGAGTGTAATGATCCAATATTTTACAAGATAGCAGATGATTCTCTTGATCAGATGTTGCTCATGGATTATTCACAGTTAACTCATAACTAAGAATTATTCCACTTTATTATTTGTGAGCCCCATATATATATATATATCATTAAAAACCAGTCACTACTTAGACAATAATAATCAACAATTTCCAAACTGTTGTCAAGGCAACCTTTTAATAATGTGTTCATGTGAATAAGAGTGGAACCCCACTCTACATATATATAAACAAAAACAGTAAATCTCCCTTCCTCAGATTATAAATTTAAAAGCATTAAATGTTGAACAAAGGAACAAGAATAGGATGAATCCACCTATTCTTAGAGCTCTATGCTTATAAATATATCTTTAGCAATATTCTTGCTAATTTCAGAATGAAATTTATATATCAATCAGATGGAATATGGCTGTTAATATTTATTAAGCTAATAATTATACAAGGCTGAAAATAGAATCTCTCTTTTAACACTTGATAGTAAAGTAAGATTAAATATGTAAAAATTAAATATAGCTCAATGTATATCAAATGTCCCTCTGGTTATAAATTAAAAGCAATCTGAATATATATTGTCATAGTATTTTTTAAAATTAATGTGTGGTGGTTATATAATACTTCACATTTGAGATAATTTCTTTTAAAAAATAAGGGGTGGTGGATATCTTCATATTTTTTTCTTTATCTTAAATAATGTCCAGGATGATTTCAAAATTCTGTCATTTCTTGATCGTATTTAGAAATGTCCTCTTTTTGGTGAATAATTTTCCAAAGATGATAAATTGAGTTGCTTTCTCCATATAAATTTCCTAAAATGAAGAAATGCTTCATTTTATTGAATAAAAATGTGTTTCTGCTATGTTGAGCCAATTTTCAGATCATTGTTCCATCCAGTTGCTCTACTGGGCTTATTTTAAATCTTGCATATTGATTTGAGAATAGTTAAGTTTTTAATAGATGCTACTTCCCAAATAAAATTTTAAATAATTTTAACTGCCCTACATTAATTGAAGACTTAATGAATGTATTGTATATGTCCATTGTATTATTTATTGATTAATAAAGATATTTAAAATAGTTTTATGCATTGATATGTTTATTTATATATTGTTTTTTCCCCATATAAGGTAAAAGAAATAAATAGCTGAATTTGCACTCATTGATAGCAGATTATGTTTAAGGAAACATTCCAATTTTGATATTTTACAAAGTTAAAATTAAAACAAAATATTTAACTTTTATATTATGTATGTATATTAAATTGCAAATAGCTAAGATTGTTTTTGAATGTAATTCATAGCAGAACAGCCAAAATTTAATAAACTAATAGAATATTTACAATCTTTTGTCAAGACAACCTCTATAGGAATCCATCTTTTATTTATAGAGGTTGCCTTAGCAACAGTTTTAGGATGTTCTATTGGTTTATTAAGCTTTGACTATTATGTTGAGAATTACACATATATTGAAATAGTGATACATCACAGTTTTCTTTACAATCATATATATAAATATGAGGAAGGAAAGAGAAATAGATCAATTGATAAAGAATTAAAAACTAATCAGATAATATTTTTGAGTAAAAGCTTTATTAGTGTCTGGAACAGTTAGGAGATAAATTATAAAATATTACAATTTATTAATGCTACACAATATAAGTACTCAATAAAAAGAAATTTCATCCAAGTATCATTCTCTGACTAGCTCAAGACTCAAACACAGGCTTTATTCAAGAAATAAATTAATAAATAAAACAGTAAATAGTAGATTATTTAGTAAGGTAAATAGGAAGTTCTAAATAAAAATATATTTGAATTCTTTATAAAATTAAATAAATATTTTTTTTATTTAGAAATAGTACATTCCAGCTAAGAATATGAACAAAATAAGAAATTATGGAAAAACATTAATAAATGGACAGGTGGATAATCTTTAGAAAAGCATATCTTTGACACCAATTCAATAACTTTAGTTTTTCAAGTTGTTATGTTTCCTACATTCTCCAGAGCTGATTTTAGCTAGGGGAGGCAATGTTATAACTTACCATACCTCCAAATAATAGACTAATCCAGATTCCATCTTATTCTGATCATACAGCATTCATTGCTATGGAGCAATGTATATACAAATAGATAATTTGTGTCCAATGGCAAGAATGGATCGATAGGCAATGATACTCTTGAATCTGACTGCTCTCATCATAGATGAGGATCTTATCATAAATAGTCGACCCATTTATGCACATTCACTATTCATCCTAAAACTGAAAGCTGCTAGATATAAATGAGATACAAGGTAAGCTGTCACAGAATATTCAGAATTGTGATATTTACTCAAGCTATCACATGTTGCTAAAACTGATAAGTAAACTTATAAGGGCAGCTGAAGTCCCTTTTATAATTGCATGACAACTGATGCTATACCAACCTAACAGTATCAGGTGAAAGAATAACATGTATAGTATAAATACATAATTGTATATGTTTCGTTAATAAATACTATAATCATATTTCATGAGTTGTGTTTATATGATAATCACCAGTAAACAACACAAGTTAAAAATAAAAAGCTTTTAACATGTCATGTGAATCTTATTCTCCTTAAGCCAAAGCCTAAAGATGAAAAATAAACCTAAACCAACTGATAGCAATTCGCAGTAAGGAATCTCAGAGGCTGCTCTTCACAAAAACTAAAATAGCTCTAGAATGTATAGAGATTAATCTGAAGATTTTTCCATAGCTAGACTATAGAAGGTACGTGAATGTTCCAAAAGAATTCCAGAGCAATTGAGATATGCAAAAGCAGTTGACAGAACATTTTTGTATTTTTATCATTAATCTTGTCTCTTTTTATTTCAATATCATTTCATCATTACCATTAGTAATTAATGATACACCTAAGGTATAATATACAACATACCAGAGACAAATAGTGTTAAAATGGAATTCCTGAATGAAAAAAATATGACCAAAAGAGTTCTGTTACTCAATAGCAAACTCTCCATACAGTAGTGCCACCCAGTGCAAGCCATAGTAATTAATGGATGCTGAAGGTTTGTGCATAAAATCGTAATTACATGAATTATTATTTCTTAACCTGTATTTTGAATTTTTAATCAATTTTTTGTCTTAATATTTTAAATTAAACGTATGGTAAGATCTCAAAACAGAGAAAGAAGGATGAGTTAAATGCTTGCCATCCATATATTGGTAAAACAATCCAGTTCATTTATAACACCACTTATTTATAGTTGTTTAGTAATGACTTGAGGAAGATGATTCCATCTTGAACTAGCTTATCATATATATATATTTTAAATATATATTTTTTAAAAATTAAATTAACTGAGATACTATTAAAATTCAAAATTAAAGAGTCTAAATTTAAATTATAATGGCAGAATAAATAACCATTTATTTTAACATTGGATAGATATACACACTGTGTATATATATATGTTATACTTTACTGGTTGTTTATTTGATTTTTTTTTTTTGCATTTATATATATGGTTTTGTAAGTTGTATTGTTGACATCGAATTTTTGTTTAATAAATGATGATACACTAGATTATGTTAATTTCCCAATATTTATAAATATTTGTTAAAAGTTATTAGTATGCATTTATAAGAAAGCTAATGTTTGTAATCCTTAAATGTTAATCTAAAAGAAACATTCATTGTGAATAATTATTAAATATAAAAAAAAAATCATGGTTATGCATTTATTAATTAGGGAAAGTTTAATTTTAAAATGTAAATATTTCATTTCTAATAAATGTGTAGCATTAATTTAAATTAATTAGGTGTAATCGAATAGGTTAAGGATAAGGTTATAAAAGCATTAATAATAAAACAAGCTTACATATAAGTAATGTAATTGCTAACCTACATGTATGTATATTAAACCATTTGGGCCCATAGTTAATTGGTTACTATAAGTAAATCACATTTTCCTAGCCAATACAATATTAGCAGACTGGTACCTTCATAGATATAGTTTATGTATGTGTATGATGAATCATTTTACAATATAAAATGTCAATACACAAAGCAATCAATGACATTCTCAAAGAAATATTGTAGGGTAATGATACTATTTGTATTTAATCCAGACATTTAAGTCAGAATAAATTTAAGGTGATAATCGACGCCATGTTTGTTTTAAGAAAGTAACTGGGCATGTGCAATGAAATGCAGTCTAATGAATTAATGACTAGTCAGATTATAATTCATGTTATAAACAGTCTTAAGAAATAATGTGTAATGCTATTAAAAGATTTGGTCTTATTAAGGACAATCAGATAAAAGAAATGCATTAGAAGTTATTTATGATATATAAAGTAAAATATTTTAAATGTTATTATAAGCATGATGATGATAACATTGCAATCACATATTTGCATTAATGCTATATGATAGTGGATCCAGACTACTGTCATGTTTTAAAGAATATAAAAATGCAACAGCAACAATTAGATTACATAATGATACTGGGAAAGTCAACATTGAGAAGGGTGTAAGACAGGGTGACTCCATATCTCCAAAACTTTTTACGGCAGTGCTGCAAGACATTTTGTGGAGAAAATGGAAAGCTAAAGGAGTGAAAGTAAATGGAGACTATGATGTAGCTGTTTTTGCAAATAATGCTTTACAGCTGCAGGAAATGTTACAGGAGTTATCAGATGAAAGTAGGACTAAAGATAAATGTTAAAAAGACTAAAGTAATGTTTAATCAATTTTCTCAAAATATGAAAATAAAGATTGATTATGATGAGTTAGAAGAAGTTAACAGTTACAAATACCTTGGTCAGATGATTAATACAGATGAAAATATAATGGATGAAATTAATCATAGAATTAAACTTGGTTGGAATGCTTTTGGTAGAAATACCTTGATACTAAAAGAAATATGCCTATGTGTTTGAAAAGGAAGAGTTCTTTTATTTATGGGTCTGAGGCTTGGACACTTAATAGAGGAGCAATACAGAGACTTCAGACCACTCAAGGAAGTATGGAGAGATGCATGTTGGGAATAACAAGAAAAGATCGAAAACACATTGTATGGGTAAGAGAACAAACAGGTGTTACTGACCTCATTGAAAAAATTAAAAGATTGAAGTGGAGCTGGTCTGGACATATTGCTAGAAGAGATGATAATAGATGGACAATTAAAATATTAAACTGGATTCCAAGAGATTGTAAAAGACCCAGAAAGAGACCTCATGTTAGATGGATGGATGAAATAAGACAGTGTGTGGGGATGATGTGGAGAAGAAAAGCTAAAATCAGAGAAGATGAATTGAACTTGGAGAGATCTTCATCCTGCCGTGGATTGATAATAGTTGATGATGATGATGAGTTATTAATAGTTGTTTATTTCAATCTTATTTTGATTGATTATTTATTCCTAACAAGTTGTTTGTATTGTAAAAGTTTAAAAAGATCTATACATTCAACATTTACTGTAAGATGATAGAAATAGCCCAACATATCATATATAAAGAAGATTTATCATCTCACCTATTAATTGCATTATGTTCTTTGGCTCTTACATCTATTTTTCTATACGACCAGAGTAAATCATATTGCAATTATCACAATTAATTTTAGCTGAAAGTATGCGCAGCATATTATGTTGATGTATTTAACAATATTAAACAAGCTGTTCATTGTATACATTTTGTATGTATTATTTATATTAAATGATTCTTTTTTATATTTTACATCTCTTACTTTATAATTGTCTATTAATTTTTCTAGACACTTACTATTTAACCATCCAATTTTTATATGTTCATCAATATTTTTGCTTTTTATTAATATAAATTTTGTGATAATATAAAACTTTGATCCATTTTTACTTCAACTATCATCATTATAATCATTTTGCATAAAAATGTTATTATTTAATATAGATTTTTTATAATTAAAAAGTATATATTTAATATTTTTAGGCTTATCTTTATATAATTTAATAAATTTTCTTTCATTTTTTTCGTAAATTAGTTACATTTTTATCTATTATATTTATCATTTCTATATTTAAATGTTTTTAATAACCTCCATCTTTTGTCCCTGCTTGTTGTGAATCTTAGGAATAATTTTTCTCAATTTATCTTCTTTAATAAAATGTTTGAATATAATTTTATTATCATTAGATATGTAAATTTCTACCTCTAAATATTTAATTTTATATTCAAATTCTACTTTTGTAAATTATTATTATTATTATTATTATTATTATTATTATTATTATTATTATTATTATTATTATTATTATTATTATTATTATTATTATTATTATTATTATTATTATTATTATTATTATTATTATTATTATTATTATTATTATTATTATTATTATTATTATTATTATTATTATTATTATTATTATTATTATTATTATTATTATTATTATTAATTATTATTAATTATTATTATTGTTGTTGCTGCTGCTGTTGTTGTTGTTGTTAGTAAAATTCTTAGAAACATTATTCATAGCTCTTTTATTATCAATAATTAAAATATCATGAACATATCTAGAGTAACTGAAATACAGGCTTATTATATACCTATATCAATATATGTAATATCAAGGTGGCCTTTGAGCACTCTATCATCAGATTTTCAATTGGATGGACGGTTGAAGAGTTGGAGTGTGAAATGGATTAAAGTCTGTCCATTAAAGTATGAAGATTGGCTATCTTAATATATATCTGAGTTCTTATTGCATATATGTGTAGAGATTATAATCTGGACCAATTGATGATTGCTGGTTTAGCATGAAATATGTAAATTGGTGATTATTTATCTTTTCGACATATGTGTGTTCAAGGGTATCAGTGTTATGAGATAGAGTGGTGGGTCATGTGAAAGTCTGTGCTCATATATCCTATATATTACGTATCTAGAATGTATTAATTGTTGACTAATTATTCTTTTTTTTAATTATAATATCATCTCATTCATTTATAAATATTTATGACAATAAACCATAACCCATCTTTTATTCATTATTATAATTAAATATAAACTGTTATATTAATAAAACTTTATTTTATAATATTTATTATGTTTATATCATTCATATATTGATTTAAATTTTTATTATATTTATATAATTTTAAATTTTGGAATAGTTGGATACATTTTTTCAATATCTATTGCAAAAATGCTTTGGTAAATTTTAAATTATTTCATTTATTTATAATATTATTCTACTTTTATTTAGAGAAAATTCTTCATATTCTAAAATGTTTGTTATTCGTTCATTTAAATATTTTCAAAATTTCTGTAAAATAAAATCACAAAATTGAATGGCAATCTTAGTGGATTATTATCTTTATGAAGTTTAACTTTTGTAAAATATATAGGTTTTTATATGAAGAAGATTAAAATAATTAATGCAAAGGAGAAATTATATTATTAATAATAGTAAGCTTTGAGAGTCAATGAATATTGTATTGGTATTCACATTCGTAGCCAGAGGAAAAAAATTACCCACTGGTAGAATAGAACTGAGACTACTAAAGGACATAATTATTGACCTGCTATTAGGGCTATATAACTATGCAAACACTTTGGCTTGTGTTTTTTTCAAATTTCAAGTTGAAAATTTCATAATAAAACAGAATTAAAAATAACTGCCAAATACATATCTATCATGGTTCCAGCTTTGAATCCCAAGCTTTTATTGATGAATGCAGCTCTGCATATTTGGTTAGAGTGGCAAATTTTGGGGATCAAGGCCCAAAGATCATTGGGCCAATTTTTATTATTTCCAATGCTCAAATTTTTTATGAACTTTTGGAAAATAAAACAATCAATTATTCATTGATGAAGATTAAAGCTGGAAACCAGGATGAGGATTAAAATTGCACTGCCATCTGGTAGCCTCTGATAAAAAACTCAAACTTACAGTAGATGAACTGGAGTGCAGAGAAGAATTGTTCTATTAAGGACAAAAAAATAGTCTCTTAATAAATAATCGGTAGCAGGTAACAAAAGCTGCCTTATAATCTTCTATTTTAGCTTTAAAAAGCTAATTTTAATTTTAGTAGATTGCAAAATGAAATAATAGTGACATAAATGTGTATCAATCAATCTTTTATTTATAATAATAAATGAAACTGAGTTGACTCCCAAAAGGAAGACATGCTTATTTTCTTATTAGTTTCATCTATGAGATTTCTTTATTGCTTCCCTGTTCAGATGACACTTTTATATTTCTATCAACTGATCTCCAGTATGTCTTCTCCATGGTTTCATCTTTAAACTTTTTCTTTAACATCTTTTTCATGTAGATTCATACGACAGCTCCACAGAACTAGAAAATACAACTTGCTAAGTCTGCTCCAGTCACAGCCAATGTTGAAGTTCTTTTTATTTTGTCCCAATCAGAGATTCAAACTTTGTCTACGATGTTTGTATATGAAGTCAATGTTTCTGCAGATCATAAAATAAGTCATTTCTGGATGCCTTAAAAAGGAGTGCTACAACAAACCAAGAATTCAAGTTTTCATTTGCAATATCTCTTTCTCTTAATTTTTAATCTTAAACAGTCACTTAGTTTGTCTTAGGAAAATTAATTGATTATACAAAATCTCAAAAATCATTTACTCTTAATCCTTTGTATATCTGAACTCAAGCTCAGTCAGTGTTATTAATTTCAAATACTTCTCTTAACACTATGCTATAAAAATGTAATATGACTTTCCATCACAGGCTCCTTGTGCAATAGATGTTTATCATCCATGATAATTTGATCACTTACCAGTGTTGTTCTTTGCAACAGATGAACAAGCAATGTCAAAGACAAATCTGTTGTATTTGTAAACGCTTTTAGAATCTTTGCCTACCTTATTAATATTCCAAAATAAAAAAAATACTCAACTAATTCTCACATTGGTATATAAATAAATCTCTGTATATTAAATCATTAAAGCATCAAGTAATCACCTTTTCTTTATGCTGCACAAGCTATTAAAATATTAGCATTTTTTTCTAACAATAGTGCCACCTGGGGTAAGCTTTAGTAATCAATTCTAGTTGTTTGTTCATTATAAAACCTAGCCACTAGAAACTAGACTGGGAATATTGAATGGAAAAGCATTGGATAGAGATTATAATATACAACCATCTAGCATCTATTGATAATTAAAGCTTGCACTAGGTAGAACTACGGTGGGAAAATTTTTGCTCTATATATTACCCTGTTATCTGCAGTCCATTAAACCCCAACAGACAAACAAAAAAGAAAACAGGCACTAAAACGGAGTCAAGTCGGTAAGATTTATATTCAAACTAGGAGACATATTAAAGATAAGAATCGGCCCTTAACATATTATATACGATAGCGACATTGAAGAACATCGAGATAAAAACAAAAATGTTTTTTTAATTTTGATCTTCATTCGAGAAAATGCTCTACAAAAAATCAATTAATACGAGAAAAAAAGCCCTAGATTAATTTTTCTTTCATTAAATTATTTTAAAATAAAAATAATTATTTGTCATTTCAAACAATATAGTTTTTAAACATCAATATTTTTTTTTCAGATATAAATATATCTTGTAACCGGTCAGCCAAAAAAACGACTGATTGATTAACTAAATATTCAAAAAAGTAAAATGATTAATTCCTCTTAAAACTAATAAACTGTTTAATCTTTGGTTCTTATTATACATTTAATCTGTATATCAATATTATTAAGCGATTAAAGAAAGACATTTCTTTTCCTTCAACAATTAAATTTCCTACATGCATAATGTCTACAACTAAGAAATTTTATTTTATAATATATTAATTTAGCCTGATATAAAAATGGGAAAATAGATAGATATGCCAAGAGTAAGATAAAATAATCATTTTAATGATCAATCCAGGAAATCACTTCCCAAAATGGAAGGAACATGGAAATACTCTACTTAATGAAGCATCATTCTTTGGAACTCATCAAATATATCCATGAAGAACCAAGATAAGAAAAATAGGACTGTAATAATAAATAAAAAAAGAGATTCACTTTAGCAAATGAAAAAAATATTTGTATATTGCTATAAAAGAAATAATGATAATTTTTATCAAAATCATTATTACACAAAGTAATATGCATATAAAGGTATAGTTATAATTTTTTATTAAGTTCACAGGAAGTATATGTAAATACTTTTAAGACAGGCTATGTATTAAATGCACCTTAAAATTTATAATAGTCAAGCAATATCTTTATTTTGCTGATAGAAATAGCGAACTTAAACAGTGGAGAGAACAACAGCTTCATGCTCCCAAATCAAGATGCTTCAGATTGGCCTATATAAGTGGAAAGTTAGGTTAAAGATAAGACAGCCACTCTTATTTTTATAAAAGTCATTATCTTGTGTCATGGTTTGAGAGGTTCCTCTATTGGCAAAATAAAGATATTGCTTGACTATTATAAATTTCAAGGCGCATTTGTCTTAAAAGTATTTACATATAAAGGTATATGTTATATAAATTTTTTATTTATACATCTTATATCTCTTGTTCATAGTTTAATATTAATAGCTTTGAAATAACAATTTTAGTAACAGCTTTTAAAAGTTTTTTTTTTTTTGTAATATAAATGCATTTCCAATATGTTGTATGATTTTAATAAAAATATGAATATTTTATTTACTAAGAAAATATAAATGAATTTGTGTCTAATATTTTCTATAACTTGCTTTTTTTATATATATTTATTTAAAAAAAAAAACACATATGACTTTATTGCTCGGGAGTTAATGAGAACTTTGATTCACAGAATCAATTCTCAGACCTCCTAATCCCTAGTCGAATGCTCTACTAACTGTGCAGAGTTTGTTAATAAACTAGCCTAAGTTTGGTGCAGCAGTAGAGGGTCAGATTGTGCGAACATAAATTCTAGATTATTTCCAATTCTGGGATTTCCGCACTTAAACTTCTTATCAATTCTCGAATAATAAAACGGATCGATTATTGATTGAAAGAAATGTTACATGTTTTAAAAAATATGGTTTGATTATTCATATTTCTGTAGTATAGTTTTTACTACCCCACTCTCATGCAAGGTAGAGACCGGTTTCTATCGTCTTTTAACAGTTTATGGAGGGATGTAATCACAAACATATGACCAAAGACATGTAAAAAAGATGTACAATCCAAAAGATTCACATTACGTGCTGAATCGGCACTCATCAGTTGACCCAGATCACAATCTGATTGTTCAATATATATATATGTCAACAGATGGCATTCTACCAAAAACACCATCAAGCGTATGTTTACATAAACGTCCGAGCATGCATTCACTATCTCTAACTTTAAGTCCACTTTCAGATCATGATTTCAAGCTATTTGCTATCATCAGTGAAAGACAGGAATTTTAGAAACTAGATCTAAACACAAACTCTGAGCGTTTATGAAACAGTTTCTATTCAGCTGGCAAGCGTGAATCTTTTAGACACGTAATGTCTTCAAACTCAGCATAGCAAGCCAGATAGCTACATGGGTCTGATCTCAGTTCAGCATCACCACATAGTAGAAGCCTCTGCAATATATATCATTGCTAGAAAGACTTCAAAGGTACATTTATGAAAAACAAAAAACAAATTAAAAACTTGCTAACGCTTGTATTTATGTCAACAGATGGCGTTCTACCAAAAACACCATCAAGCGTATGTTTACATAAACGTCAGAGCATGCATTCACTATCTCTAACTTTAATTCCACTTTCAGATCATGATTTCAAGCTATTTACTATCATCAGCGAAAGACAGGAATTTTAGAAATAGATCTAAAAACAAACTCTGAGTGTTTATGAAAAAATTTTTTTTTCGTTGGAATGTTAATTTTTTTAAACATTATTTCTTTAAAATTAAAAAACAAAAACAGATATCGGCCTGGGTGTTTTCTCCTTTCAACATCACCACAAAAAAAGAACCTTCTAAAAATAATTTATTGGTAAAAACCTTAAAAATAAAATTAAAAAAAAAAAAAAAAAAATTAAAAACTTTTTACTTTTTTTTTTGTTTAAAGATGGGGTTTTACCAAAAAAACCCAGTATAAACGTCAGAGCATGCATTCACTATCTCTAACTTTAATTCCACTTTCAGATCATGATTTCAAGCTATTTGCTATCATCAGCGAAAGACAGGAATTTTAGAAACTAGATCTAAACACAAACTCTGAGTGTTTATGAAACAGTTTTTATTCAGCTTGCAAGTGTGAATCTTTTAGACACGTAATGTCTTCAAACTCAGCATAGCAAGCCAGATAGCTACATGGGTCTGATCTCAGTTCAGCATCACCACATAGCAAATAGCTTGAAATCATGATCTGAAAGTGGAATTAAAGTTAGAGATAGTGAATGCATGCTCTGACGTTTATGTAAACATATGCTTGACAGTGTTTTTGGTAGAACGCCATCTGTTGACATAAATACAAGTGTTAGCAAGTTTTTAACTTGTTTTTTGTTTTTCATATATATAAACATTACAA